>CM017564.1:51906081-52506081 GCA_007844125.1 Sinonovacula constricta | reverse complement strand
AGAAACATCGTGAAATTATGAAACCGGGTCGATATAAATTATCTTTTTAAGAAAAAAATCAAAATTTTCCTTGTGGCTCATTGCCACTGTCACTGTCACAGAGGAATAGTATCAGAAATGCAGAACATTTAGATAGACAACATAAGTCAACAAAGTCCAAGTTTTGAGACAACATAGTTCTGTAGGGTATAGTGTGGCAATACCATAATAAATCAATGTCTTTATTTATAAACTCAAGGGAGCCCCTCCATCAGATGCACCTGCCGTTGACACCCAGGAGCAAGTCTACATTTCCTCCCTTGCACTACTCAAGGTAGGTATATTGATAATCAGATCTATAAATCTTTTTAAGGAGTCATTTAGATTTATTAAAGCAATATATCTTTTAATTCTCAACCAAACATTCAGGGTTCGACATTAAGGACCGACCGAACGACATTCACTAGTAGATCGGTGGTCCGGTCTAGCTAAGTCCTAGGCTAGCTGGACCGACTGGTCGTGTTTTAAATCGGACAAAGTTCGCCGAAAATCCGCCTATGAATAAATCAAAAGTAAAAAAAAATGTTTAATGGTTAAACTCGGTCGCTATTGACGCTTGCCGATACAGTTTATTGGGAAACCCGTGTGCTATATTTAGCGGTATATTTAGTAACAACCTTGACATACGTTCACTCATTGGCTGGTGTTTTCAGAACGAGGCTTTTTCCCCTACACACTTGTCAAATATCCAATGTCGTAATACTAATTGTTAAGCGGATACGAATGCTTATCTCTTCATCTAACTTTTTATTTTCTAATGTTTACGGAACTGTCCTATTATTATTTACACTATTTAAAGAAAAATGCGAGGGATACAAAAGCACGAATACTACGACAACAGACTATAATACGGTTTGTTTATAATGCGCAGACGACACAAAAATGTCGAGCAATGTATTTAAGTTAGGTTTTTCGTCCGACAAAAAAAAAAAAAAGAAAAAGAAAAGAAAGACGGACGACAATACGAAACAAAAGAGCAAGAATGCTTCAAAGAAACTGTATGACAAAACAAAGCGGATAAGATCGTTTTGTCCAAAATGAACAGATGAGTTTAGTTGGCTAGATTTTGAAGAAAAGAGCATCTTATGTTTTGTAAGACATGCAGATAGTATGAAGAGTGTGGAGGATTTGTTGTCGGTACGAACAATTTCAGAATCGATAATATAAAGGGGCATTCTGAATCTGAATCCCATATATATCACCAACGAAAATATGACCTTAAGTACAGCTCACCGCTCACTACTTTTGTTGCATCCTATACTGTGGAAATAAAGCAGGTTGACAATCATGTGAGTCTAGCCTGTTCAGTTGTGTGAAAATGTCTAGTCATATAGGTATGGTCATACTTAACTTTCTAGTCATATAATTACCATTATATATATACATTATGATACCTATATAAGACTAGAAAATTAAATATTATCATACCTAAGTTGCATTAATAGAATATTTAGTTTCATACTAATTTTCTAGTCATAAATGTCTCATACTTAGTTATATTGGTATGTTATTGCAACACAATGCTTGAACTCATATAACAATTTGATTTAAGTATGACTTGTATGTGTATTGTGCGTTTTACATTTTGGTCTAGTCCAGTTTAAGTCAGGTCTAGTAAGTTTTCTAAGTTACTGGACCACTGGTCCAGCTCTCAAAAAAGTTAACATCGAACCCTGACAATATAGGAGTTTATTTCAAATACAAAATAGCATCATGCTCATGAGTATACACACAAAACTATTTATATAAATATGTCATGACACAAATAATTAGCTTAAAGATGACAAAGATGCATTTATTATTGTAAAGCCAGAAAGTACTAGCAAGACTTGTTGTTTCGTGAGCAGTAATTATTAAAAGTATGATCTAGTGAAGTCGAGACTTTTGCCGGTTAATGTGCTTAAATTTCTTACACACTGCAATACAAAACAAAACATGGCAGATATCCTAGACAGACAGTCGAGCAAAATTATTAAATAGTAATTTAACAGATGACATATTATTGATATGATAAAATGACTTGTTGTAGATGTTGAAGCATGGCAGAGCTGGTGTACCTATGGAAGTGATGGGTCTGATGTTGGGAGAGTTTGTAGATGATTACACTGTACGGGTTATTGATGTGTTCGCCATGCCCCAGTCAGGAACAGTAAGTCTATAAATATACCCATCTTTAGCTCAACAATTTTCTCTAAAACCACTGGCCCAAATACAACCAAAGTTCCTCAGAAGCTTCAGCAGTTAGGAGGAATTTTGATCTGTCAAAAAAACATGGCTGTCAGGAGTGTGGCCATTTTCCATATATGGCTATATAGGAAAAGACTTTGAAAATCTTCTTGTCAGAAGCCACAAGAGCAGTAGCCTTGGTATTTAGTATACCTGTTTGATAAGTGGCCATGTGTCAAGATTGTTCAAAGAATTTAGATACAAAAGACATGAACACTTATGGCATGGCCATTTTCCATATATGGTTATATTGGAAAACATTTAAAATCTTCTTCAGCTACTACAAGCCTTCTCATTTGGTATACATGTTCCATTGATGGCCCAGTGTCAAGATTTATTTAAAGAATTTTGATCCATAAAAAAACCCTGACCACCCTGGCGTGGCCATTTCCACATAGCTATATAGGAAAAGTAATTTTGTATTTTTAGAAACAATAAGAGCTAGAACCTTGATATTTGGTATACCTGTTTCTTAAGTGGCCCTCTATCAGGTCTGGTCAAAGAATTTTGATCCATCAAAAACATGGGCCTATTATTAAAATTATTCTGGCCTGATTAAACATTGCTAAAATTTCTTGCTAATTCTTTTTTATAAATTTTGACAGCATTTAGCTGAGCGATACAGGGCCTTCATGGCCCTGTTGTTAGCATTGTTGTCTGTCAAGATTATCAAAGGCACACTCTCTGGTCTCCAAAAGAATCATCTTAATTTCTTTTTGTGAGTACCTATAAAAATTGTCAAAAAAGGGAGAAAAAAGAGGATTTCACAAATAAGATGAGAACTGTTAAATGTATATTGCCTCAAAAAATATGCCTGCCTGTATGTTTCAGGGAGTGAGCGTTGAGGCAGTGGACCCTGTTTTCCAGGCCAAGATGTTAGATATGCTGAAGCAGACAGGGCGACCAGAGATGGTAGTTGGGTGGTATCACTCCCATCCAGGCTTTGGCTGCTGGCTGTCTGGTGTCGATATCAACACTCAGCAAAGTTTTGAGGCCCTCTCAGAACGAGCTGTTGCAGTGGTTGTCGACCCAATACAGAGTGTTAAGGGCAAGGTGGGTTCTTACAGTATAATTACAGTAGCTGATACGGTCCATTAAAGTAGATTATTTCATTGAAGATGATGTTTTGACCCGGTCAGGATAATTTCAGGTATTATCAGGACCGGAAAATGTTTCTTTTCAGTGACTAGTCTTGGACATGTAATGTAGACAAAATGTTTTGTCCAAAAATTTACATCGTTTTCAATTAACAAACACAGCAACACATTTGTTATATCTACAACTTTTTTCCCCTAGAACCGTTAATGTATTGCACATCATGATTGGCTATTTTGGACAGGTGTGTGCATTGTACATGTAACACCTTTACGTGTTGTTGATAAATGCTCCTGGTGTGAAATTGATTGTCTCCATCGCTAATTGGAAACTAATGTGCATTTGTGTTTTGTCTGACTGCAGATTTACGACTTGTCTGGGACTAATTTAATGAGCAGTGACCAGTAGCCCTAAACTGCATTTGACTTGTCCAGGACTACTCTATTTTTCCAGCCCTGATCATGAAAGATAATTCTTGGAATTTCATAACTTTTAAAGCAGGACTAAAAATCCAAAAGGAACACTTAATATTTTAACAACAATGTTTTTGTTTTAATGGTTTAAACAAATCCTTCGGTCAATCTTTGGTAGAGCATAGGCTCCATGTACAAAAGGTTTGCAGGGCTCCCGCTGGGTTTTTTTAGGTCCGAGCCAACCAATGAGCCAAATTTGAAAATTATGCGCCACTTTTATATTTCATGAGCCATTTTTATGAGCCAAATTTACGCGTCAATTTTGATGTTATTTTTGTAGTATGTATATGTATGTTTGTTAACACGCAATTCTTTTTATTTTAATATAGTTTTTGTACATTGAATTGAGAATGAAAAGAAAACAACGTGAACTTTCTTTTTTACGTTTTATTTACATTAACATTTGTATATATTTTATATATTAATCGACAATCCGGTACTGTCCAATTAATGATCGCAACAAATATTTGGCTGGCTGCTTTATTATCGTCTCGCAAATTACACTAATCCTTCCCTGAGGCGACGTTTATTCGGCAGTTATGTACACAACATGTCAACACAACAATGCCCTCAAGGTGAAGGCCGCCGCGCAAGTTTGACTGGCTATCGAGTTTCTCCTTGCTAGCGTATCACAGTGCGCGTAGAAATGGTTACCAGTCTTGGCCGCTTAGCCATTCACAAAAAATAATGCCGAAAAAATCGTGCGCCATAAGGATGCGCCAATTTTGAAAAAAATGAGCCACTTTTTTTGTTTTTGCGCCAATGGCGCATTTGGCGCATGGCAGCGGGAGCCCTGGTTTGACAAGCAAATATTAGAGTAGTTCCGTGACTGGTTGACCTGGTATCATGCCAAGCGTTCACAGCGTACTATTCACAGTGAAGGCAGCACTGTATCTGCATAAAATGGACATCATCACCAAATACTAGTTATAATGCTGGTGGGATGATAAACCCAACCAACAAAAAATATTCAGTCACTGCACATTAAGTGACATTACTCGACTGCTGATTTGGGGTTAATTTAGTCATTGCTATCACTGTATGCATCACTATTTGTGTTAATTAACTTAAAACTATCTAAACAAACTTAGATCACTCCAAATAAAACTCTTACTTTTTGTTTTCATTTGTATTCAGGTGTAAAAAGATGACTGAAAATTGGTAGTGAAACATTAAACCTAACAAAATAATGCTGTCTTAGGTTTGTTTTACTTCATGTTGTTTGCAGGTGGTGATAGATGCATTTCGGTTGATCAACCCCAACATGATGGTCCTGGGTCAGGAGCCAAGACAGACCACCTCCAACCTCGGACATCTCCATAAACCCTCCATACAGGTAACATTGAATTAATGAAGAAATTTTGCTTGCTTAATCTCAGACAGCTTAATCTCTGATCCATTATATTTTTCCACCAGTTTTTAACGCCACATCAAGGGTTATAGTCCGAGTTAGGGACCGGTTGACCTGCAGTGCGCATCATTAATTTTTACTCTGATAATCACAGACTTAAAACCCCACAGCCCCTCACTGAATGTGTGTGATTCCTATTCATGGCAGTAAAGGTAATAATTGGGAAGTCTGTCAGTTCCCACAGTACGTCACTGCATGGGTTCGATTCCTATTTGTGGCAGTAAAGGTAATAATTGGGAAGTCTGTCAGTTCCCACAGTACCTCACTGCATGGGTTCGATTCCAATTTGTGGCAGTAAAGGTAATAATTGGGAAGTCTGTCAGTTCCCATAGTACCTCACTGCATGGGTTCGATTCCAATTTGTGGCAGTAAAGGTAATAATTGGGAAGTCTGTCAGTTGACCTGCAGTGCCTTGTAGGTTTTACTAAGATATACACAATGTATTTATATGAGGTTTTACCACAGCAATAATCATGTTGGTGCACCATTAGTATCAAAATAAAAAAAAAAAACCTTAAATATCTGGTTCAATCATTCTGTTAGTCTCTGGAACCTGGCCCCTTTTAATTGAGTTAACTGAATAACATTTAAATTATATTCAAAGACCTGCAATACTGAATTGAGTTAAGTGCTTGTGTTATATGCATGCTACAACATCAAGCAGCATAGGAAACAATAATAATATCAAGCAGTGTAGAAAAAAGTAATAATAATTGCCAACTTCTGGATTGCTTGTGGGGTTTTTTTCTTGTGTTTTTTTTTAGCTCACCTGAGCACAATGTTCTCAAGATGAGCTTTTGTGATACCGCTTCGTCCGACGTCCGTTGTGCGTCAACATTTACCTTGTGAACACGCTAGAGGCGACAGTTTTTCTCCAATCTTCATCAAACTTGGTCAGAATGTTTGTCTGCATGAAATCTTGGATGAGTGACATTATTGGGTTACCTGGGTTCAAAATGTAGGTCACTAGGTCAAATCTTAGAAAATGCTTGTGAACACACTAGAGGCCACATTTATAGGCCAATCTTCGTCAAACTTGTTCAAATGTGGGGTCATAAAGTAGGTTACTAGGTCACATTTTAGAAAAACCTTGTGAAAACACTTAGAGGCCTCAATGATGGCCCAATCTTCACCAAACTTGGCCAGACGGTTTGCCAGAATGAAATCTTACATATGTTTTGAAGTGGGTTATGTGGATTCGGTAGATTACTGGGTAAAATTGTAGAAAATATTATCAGCCCAGTGGCCACACTAATGGTCCAGTCTTCACCAAAGATTTCTGAAGTAAATAACTCTTAATTACTTGATGCCAGATTTGAGCCTACTAAAAGCCTGTGTCCTCAGGTGAGCGATTAAGGGCCATCATGGCCCTCTTGTTTCAATTTTGTAGCCATTCAGGGTTCAACGTTAACTTTTTTGAGAGCTGGACCAGTGGTCCAGTAACTTAGAAAACTTACAAGACCTGACCCTAACTGGACTAGACCAAAATGTAAAATGCATAATACACATACAAGACATACTTAAATCAAATTGTTATATGAGTTCAAGCATTGTCTTGCAATAACATACCAATATGACTAAGTATGCGACATTTATGACTAGAAAATTAGTATGAAACTTAACATTCTATTAATGCAACTTAGGTATGATTATACTTAATTTTCTAGTCTAATGAAGGTATCATACATTGGTAATTAAAGACAAGAAAGTTAAGTATGACCATACCTATATGACTAGACGTTTTCACACAACTGAACAGGCTAGGCTCACATGATTGTCAACCTGCTTTATTTCCCCAGTATAGGATGCAACAAAGTAGTGATCTGTGAGCTGTACTTAAGATCATATTTACATTGGTGAGATATATGGGATTCACATTCAGAATGCCCCTTTATATTATTGATTCTGAAATCGTCCATACCGACAACAAATCTGCATGTCTTACAAAACATAAGATTGCTCTTTTTTCTTCAAAATCTAGTTAACTAAACTCATCTGTTCATTTTGGACAAAATGATCTTATCTGCTTTGTTTTGTCACACAGTTTTATTGAAGCATCCTTGCTTTTTCGTTTCGTACTGTCGTCCGTCTTTTTTTTTCTTTTTTTGTCAGACGAAAAATCAAACTTAAGTACATTGCTCGACATTTTTGTGTCGTCTGCGCATAGTGCGTTTTAAACAAACCGTATTATAGTCTGTTGTCGTAATATTTGAGATCTCAACATTACAGATTTTTGTATCCCTCGCATTTTTATTTAAATAGTATAAATAATAATAATAGGACAGTTCTGTAAACATTAGAAAAAAAGAAGATAGATGATGAAATAAGCATTTGTATCCGCTTAACAATTAGTATTACGACATTGGATATTTGACAAGTGCGTAGGGGACAACAAGGACAAAGCCTCGTTCTGAAAACACCAGCCGCATGTCAAGGTTGTTACTATGTATATATACTGCTAAATATAGCACACAGGTGTCCCAAGAAACTGTATCGACAAGCGTCAATAGCGACCGAGTTTTACCATTATACATTTTTTTTGACTTGATTCATTCATATGTAGATTTTCGGCGAAGTTTGTCCGATTTAGAACATGACCAGTCGGTCCAGCTAGCCTAGGACTTAGCTAGAACCACCGATCTACTATTTGGCAGCGCTGAATCAGTACACAGTACAACACTGTTTCGGTACAGTCCAGTGCTCAGTACCTTGCCATCAGTATGCTGTACATGTTGGTACATATTTATTTTTTACACAAATATAAAATTCATGTATAAATGAATACACTAACTTAATAACATTTGTTTGAACAAAACACATTATTCTTGCTATCTTTCCATTTAACATTTATTATTTATTATGTAGGTTATGTTTGTTCAATCTTTTATATAACTCACCTGAATAGCAGTGTTTCTTTTACCAAATGCCTAGTTTGAGCTATTGTTATGTATTGACTATCCTTGTGGAAACTTGTTTGACATACTGTTCTAAATATGTCGCAACTATTGTAATTGTTATTATAAAAGATTATAGGATGATGAGTGTAAGAATATAATTTAATACAAGTTTATTACTTTAAGTATAGTTTAATAGCATAAAAAACATCATTTGAAAAGAAACGATATACAGTTCACAACATACAAATTGCATTATCTTTGTATCTATAGACGGATTATGATTGTCATTTAAAATCTATTCCATTTTTTGTCTTTACCTTATTTATTTAATGCCATGTCAGCATAATGCAGAAAACAAGGCATACTTGCTGTTTATCACTAAAATGTCAAGCAATGAAATTTAAGTTCTCGTGTAAGAGTTGTGGTCACTAACAGAGGTGTAAAACATGTTGATGTGCATCTGCAATCTGTAAAATGCTGACCTAATTAAGAAGGTAATTGATTCAAGGTCCTTTGATTCAAAATAATATTTCCATCCAAATCTAAATAATCTAAACTAAGACTTTGATTACCAACTCTAACCAAACTGTTACTTTATTTTTGTTAGTCACTATACATATTAAGAAATAATCAAGAAAAAAATAATTAAAACTGATTGTCCAAATGTTGCTTGTGTACATGTATTGCAATGGTTCTGGTCTGTTTGAACACTGCTGATATTCCTTGCTTTTTAGAAAGCTTTTTTTTTTCTAAATGTTTTCGACACTCTGGTGAGCAATATAGGGTCATCATTTCCCTCTTGTATTTTCAAAAAATCCCAATATCACAGGTATAGGTGATCTTCCTAGTCATCCCTGTGACAACACTGATACAAAAAATCCCAATATCACAGGTATAGGTGATCTTCCCAGTCATCCCAGTGACAACACTGTTATTTTACATCATATAATATTCATAATATATTCCTGCATTTTGTGTTCCATACAGGCTCTGATCCATGGTCTCAATCGTCACTATTACTCCATCGCTATCAACTATCGTAAGAATGAGTTGGAACAGAAGATGTTACTGAACCTGCACAAAAAGTCATGGGTTGATGGACTTAAGCTAGAAGACTACAGCAAACACTGCACCTCCAATGAGACCACAGTGAAGGAGATGTTGGAACTAGCCAAAAACTATCACAAGGTCAGTAGGGGGAGGTTGTCGTGGTCATATCATGAGTTGTTATACATGGTCTGTGGGGGTGAGGGTGAGGTCATATCATGAGTTGTTATACAAGGTCAGTGGGGGTAGGGGTGAGGTCATATCATGAGTTGTTATACATGGTCAGTGGGGGTAGGGGTGAGATCATATCATGAGTTGTTATACATGGTCAGTGGGGGTAGGGGTGAGGTCATATCATGAGTTGTTATACATGGTCAGTGGGGGTAGGGGTGAGGTCATATCATGAGTTGTTATACATGGTCAGTGGGGGTAGGGGTGAGGTCATATTATGATATCATGAGTTGTTATACAAGGTCAGTGGGGGTAGGAGTGAGGTCATATCATGAGTTGTTATACATGGTCAGTGGGGGTGGGGGTGAGGTCATATCATGAGTTGTTATACATGGTCAGTGGGGGTGGGGGTGAGATCATTTCATGAGTTGTTATACATGGTCAGTTGGGGTGGGGGTGAGATCATATCATGAGTTGTTATACATGGTCAGTGGGGGTAGGGGTGAGATCATATCATGAGTTGTTATACATGGTCAGTGGGGGTAGGGGTGAGATCATTTCATGAGTTGTTATACATGGTCAGTGGGGGTAGGGGTGAGGTCATATCATGAGTTGTTATACATGGTCAGTGGGGGTAGGGGTGAGGTCATATCATGAGTTGTTATACATGGTCAGTGGGGGTAGGGGTGAGGTCATTTCATGAGTTGTTACACATGGTCTGTGGGGGTAGGGGTGAGGTCATATCATGAGTTGTTATACATGGTCAGTGGGGGTAGGGGTGAGGTCATTTCATGAGTTGTTATACATGGTCAGTGGGGGTAGGGGTGAGGTAATATCATGAGTTGTTATACATGGTCAGTGGGGGTAGGGGTGAGATCATATCATGAGTTGTTATACAAGGTCAGTGGGGGTAGGGGTGAGGTCATATCATGAGTTGTTATACATGGTCTGTGGGGGTAGGGGTGAGATCATATCATGAGTTGTTATACATGGTCAGTGGGGGTAGGGGTGAGGTCATTTCATGAGTTGTTATACATGGTCAGTGGGGGTAGGGGTGAGGTAATATCATGAGTTGTTATACATGGTCAGTGGGGGTAGGGGTGAGATCATATCATGAGTTGTTATACAAGGTCAGTGGGGGTAGGGGTGAGGTCATATCATGAGTTGTTATACAAGGTCAGTGGGGGTAGGGGTGAGATCATATCATGAGTTGTTATACAAGGTCAGTGGGGGTAGGGGTGAGATCATATCATGAGTTGTTATACAAGGTCAGTGGGGGTAGGGGTGAGGTCATATCATGAGTTGTTATACATGGTCAGTGGGGGTAGGGGTGAGGTCATTTCATGAGTTGTTATACATGGTCAGTGGGGGTGGGGGGGTGGTCATATCATGAGTTGTTATATATGGTCAGTGGGGGTAGGGGTGAGGTAATATCATGAGTTGTTATACAAGGTCAGTGGGGGTAGGGGTGAGGTCATTTCATGAGTTGTTATACAAGGTCAGTGGGGGTAGGGGTGAGATCATATCATGAGTTGTTATACATGGTCAGTGGGGGTAGGGGTGAGGTCATATCATGAGTTGTTATACATGGTCAGTGGGGGTAGGGGTGAGGTCATTTCATGAGTTGTTATACAAGGTCAGTGGGGGTAGGGGTGAGATCATATCATGAGTTATTATACAAGGTCAGTGGGGGTAGGGGTGAGGTCATTTCATGAGTTGTTATACATGGTCAGTGGGGGTGGGGGTGAGGTAATATCATGAGTTGTTATACAAGGTCAGTGGGGGTAGGGGGGTGGTCATATCATGAGTTGTTATACATGGTCAGTGGGGGTGGGGGTGAGGTCATTTCATGAGTTGTTATACATGGTCAGTGGGGGTAGGGGTGAGGTAATATCATGAGTTGTTATACAAGGTCAGTGGGGGTAGGGGTGAGGTCATTTCATGAGTTGTTATACATGGTCAGTGGGGGTAGGGGTGAGGTCATATCATGAGTTGTTATACATGGTCAGTGGGGGTAGGGGTGAGGTCATATCATGAGTTGTTATACATGGTCAGTGGGGGTAGGGGTGAGGTCATATCATGAGTTGTTATACATGGTCAGTGGGGGTAGGGGTGAGGTCATTTCATGAGTTGTTATACATGGTCAGTAGGGGTAGGAGTGAGGTCATATCATGAGTTGTTATACATGGTCAGTGGGGGTAGGGGTGAGGTCATATCATGAGTTGTTATACATGGTCAGTGGGGGTAGGGGTGAGGTCATATCATGAGTTGTTATACATGGTCAGTGGGGGTAGGGGTGAGGTCATATCATGAGTTGTTATACATGGTCAGTGGGGGTAGGGGTGAGGTCATATCATGAGTTGTTATACATGGTCTGTGGGGGTAGGGGTGAGGTCATATCATGAGTTGTTATACATGGTCAGTAGGGGTAGGGGTGAGGTCATTTCATGAGTTGTTATACAAGGTCAGTGGGGGTAGGGGTGAGGTCATTTCATGAGTTGTTATACATGGTCAGTGGGGGTAGGGGTGAGGTCATATCATGAGTTGTTATACATGGTCAGTGGGGGTAGGGGTGAGGTCATTTCATGAGTTGTTATACATGGTCAGTGGGGGTAGGGGTGAGATCATATCATGAGTTGTTATACAAGGTCAGTGGGGGTAGGGGTGAGATCATATCATGAGTTGTTATACAAGGTCAGTGGGGGTAGGGGTGAGATCATATCATGAGTTGTTATACATGGTCAGTGGGGTGGGGGTGAGATCATATCATGAGTTGTTATACATGGTCAGTGGGGGTAGGGGTGAGATCATATCATGAGTTGTTATACATGGTCAGTGGGGGTAGGGGTGAGATCATATCATGAGTTGTTATACAAGGTCAGTGGGGGTAGGGGTGAGATCATATCATGAGTTGTTATACATGGTCAGTGGGGGTAGGGGTGAGATCATATCATGAGTTGTTATACATGGTCAGTGGGGGTAGGGGTGAGATCATATCATGAGTTGTTATACATGGTCAGTGGGGGTAGGGGTGAGGTCATATCATGAGTTGTTATACATGGTCAGTGGGGGTAGGGGTGAGGTCATATCATGAGTTGTTATACATGGTCAGTGGGGGTAGGGGTGAGGTCATATCATGAGTTGTTATACATGGTCAGTGGGGGTAGGGGTGAGATCATATCATGAGTTGTTATACAAGGTCAGTGGGGGTAGGGGTGAGGTCATATCATGAGTTGTTATACATGGTCATTGGGGTGGGGGTGAGATCATATCATGAGTTGTTATACATGGTCAGTGGGGGTAGGGGTGAGGTCATATCATGAGTTGTTATACATGGTCAGTGGGGGTAGGGGTGAGGTCATTTCATGAGTTGTTATACAAGGTCAGTGGGGGTAGGGGTGAGATCATATCATGAGTTGTTATACAAGGTCAGTGGGGGTAGGAGTGAGATCATATCATGAGTTGTTATACAAGGTCAGTGGGGGTAGGGGTGAGATCATATCATGAGTTGTTATACATGGTCAGTGGGGTGGGGGTGAGATCATATCATGAGTTGTTATACATGGTCAGTGGGGGTAGGGGTGAGATCATATCATGAGTTGTTATACATGGTCAGTGGGGGTGGGGGTGAGGTCATATCATGAGTTGTTATACATGGTCAGTGGGGGTAGGGGTGAGATCATATCATGAGTTGTTATACACGGGTGTTTGTAGTGCCTTACACATCTGAGCCTCACCAGATGTAGTGTTTAATCTAGTACATGCCAATGGCAGCTAATTGACAGAATGGTTTGGGATGCAGTTAAAACACATAAATGGCAGAAGTATAATATGATTTTTGTAGAAATCAAGCATTGTATCACAGTATACCGATCCAAATAAAGGGGCAGCCCTTATGTGACACAAGTGACAACTCTAAGTACAGTGTTTGAATTATTAAGATTCTTTCTGTACACACAGCTTCAGGTTCTGAAGATGTATTGCATGCATTCTTAAATTTTTTATGCATTCTCTCTAGGTCTTTAAATTGATCAAAACTGAATTTAAAAATATGCAATGGTGTTTTTATACCCGCAACCTTATTCATCAAAACATTTCAGACAGCAATATACAGCAATATAATTATAAGCTAACCATATTTATAATATGTATTACAGGCCTTGGAAGAAGAAGAAACCATGACACCTGAGCAGCTTGCTATAAAAAATGTTGGCAAACAGGTCAGTATTTCCTGTCACACTGTATCAAGTCATTCAAAACAGGGGCATCCTGTCACATGTACATTGTATCAAGTCATTTAAACAGCCTGTCACACGTACACTGTATCAAGTCATTCAGAACAGGTGCAGCCTGTCACATGTACACTGTATCAAGTCATTCAGAACAGGTGCAGCCTGTCACATGTACACTGTATCAAGTCATTCAGAAAACAGCCTGTCACATGTACACTGTATCAAGTCATTCAGAACAGGTGCAGCCTGTCACATGTACACTGTATCAAGTCATTCAGAACAGGAGCAGCCTGTCACATGTACACTGTATCAAGTCATTCAGAACAGGTGCAGCCTGTCACATGTACACTGTATCAAGTCATTCAGAACAGGTGCAGCCTGTCACATGTACACTGTATCAAGTCATTCAGAACAGGTGCAGCCTGTCACATGTACACTGTATCAAGTCATTCAGAACAGGAGCAGCCTGTCACATGTACACTGTATCAAGTCATTCAGAACAGGTGCAGCCTGTCACATGTACACTGTATCAAGTCATTCAGAACAGGTGCAGCCTGTCACATGTACACTGTATCAAGTCGTTTAGAACACAGCCTGTCACATGTACACTGTATCAGGTCATTCAGAACACAGCCTGTCACATGTACACCGTATCAAGTCGTTCAGAACAGGTGCAGCCAGTCACATGTACACTGTATCAAGTCGTTCAGAACAGGTGCAGCCTGTCACATGTACACTGTATCAAGTCATTCAGAACAGGTGCAGCCTGTCACATGTACACTGTATCAGGTCATTCAGAACACAGCCTGTCACATGTACACTGTATCAAGTCATTCAGAACAGGCGCAGCCTGTCACATGTACACTGAATCAAGACATTCAGAACAGGTGCAGTCTGTCACATGTACACTGTGTCAATTTATCCAGAACAGGTGCAGCCTGTCACATGTACACTGAATCAAGACATTCAGAACAAGTGCAATCAGCTAAGTTAAATGTTATTTATTAATATTAATTGCAATTAATTAATTTTAAATTAATAATTGTTTCCAGATTTACAACATCCTAGTCTTTCAACAACAGCAATAAGCTTTTCAGCTAGCATATGTTGCTTTGCCAGCTCTACCCAGGCAGAAGTTGTGGTCACATAAAAACAGTAGAATTTGCAGAATAACCAAAGTTTTGACTAATTTAAACACCCAGATAAGCATCTGAGGTTTTCTGTTAGTAACTGACTAACAGACCCTTAGCCTAATACCATGTATGTTCAACTCCCAGTCAAGGGAAACATCAATGTGAGAACATTATCCAGCTTACTGTATGATTTGTGGTTCTCACCATAGAAAGGCTACCTCCTTCTGTCAAAGTTGTCAGTCAATTATTGAGACTAAATATTCTAATACAAAGAAACAAACTTATTTTTCAGGATCCTAAGCGACATCTTGAGGAGCATGTCGATGTTTTGATGACCGAGAATATTGTCCAGTGTCTGGGAGCAATGTTACACACTGTTGTCTTCAAATGATCACCACATCCTCCTCTACATCACATCTTTAAACCACTGTATCACATCATTGGAAGGTTCATTATAGGAATCCTTGTTAATTCTGTATTTTGGGTTCAATTTTTGTCAGCTCTTCTAAAAAAATGAAGAGTAAAAATAAAGTAAAATAATAAATATTCATTAACAAAAACGAAACATTTTTTATTAGACAAAAAAATCAAAAAAAAATCTTCATGTAAATATAAGTAATGAGCACTTATATTTTGTTACAATATGTGCTGTTGGTTCTGTAGTTTAATACATTACAGTGTACACTTATTACTGGAATGCAGAGATTTGAGAGATTGCCACTTGCTGAAACTTTCCTCAAGATTTTGCTTTAGCTGAAATTTTGATTGTTCAATATTTTACTTATTGACATTGCTTCAGTGTAATCTCTTGATACAACAAACTATTCAAGTAAATAGTTACAAAACTTAGGTTTTGTAAAATGTTCCTGTTGGAAGTACTCAGGGTAGTTATAGTTTGAGCTTAAGCAAAGTCTCAACAGAGGACTGTATGCAAGTGGGAAGAGCGCTGATGTGCTACCTGATGGAGCACCAGACACACTATTCTGCTCAAGTTTAGTGTAGCAACAGCATCAGTGGGGATCAACACAACAATTGGTCTATTTATAGTGTTAAAAGATTTGCACAAGTATCAAAAAAAAAGGATTGTTGGAAATAGATTTACAAGAAAAACTTTTATGTGGAGGTAAATTTAGTGTTTCCTTCTATGGTTAAGTCAGAATATACCACAGATTTTGGGGCCACTGCTGAAAAAGTGCTATGGTGTGTTAAGTTTATAACAACTGTTGTGTAATATATTCAAATAGAGAAAGATATGTGTACACTTGTGTACAATTTAACATGAAGGAGTTTTAAAGGCTCTTATTTACCAATGCTTATTAGGACAGTTTGTATGATTTTCAGTTATTCTACATTTCAAAATAAATAATTTAACACTTGAATTGTGTCTGCTTTTGAACCTGCTTAATCTGCCATTGAAACAAAAATTAAAAACATTTTGTCTTAAGTGATTCAAATGCAGAAATGATTTATCAACAATTGTGTTCTGTCTTATTTTATTTTTTATAAATCACCAGAGCCCAAGCTCAGAGGAAGCTATTGTTAAAACCCGCCATCTGTGTCATGTCCGACAGACGCATCTTCGTCCGTATCTTTGAACAACATTTACTTTGAAACCGCTGGCCCAATTCAACTAAACTATCGATAGCTTCTGGAATAAAAATAAATGTTACCAAGAATTTAGAATTTAATAAAGAATATAGATGGGTTACTAAACATGTGTAGTGCCCATGGTAATATAATTTGTACATATTATGCTTTTGGTCCATTTTATAAGAATAAACATATATCCCATATCATGATTATTGTTTCTAAATGTCTGCATTTGGAACAGTTAACACATTTTCCCCTGAAAAAACAACAAAACAACACTTAAATTTTACCATTTCTTGGTAAATTACTTTGGTCATGTCGTGTTAGGGAGTGCCGCTTTTGACAGCGTCCAGAGTTATAAGAAAGCTGAATTCTGGAAGGATTGACAATGCATAACCTTGACTACCCACTGCCCATCTTCATGCCTGGGAAAAAGAAGTGCCTCTACAGATATAAAAAATGGATGTCAATTAAGACTAGACATTTTTGCCCAGGCATGCTGCAAAAGTTAACATTAATAATGTAATCTGTTTAAACTAGATGTTGAGATAATTAAACTGCGTAATGCAGATTTATATGAAATGCATGTTTAAAAATGAGCAACACCAGGAAGGATACTAGGCCAAAAGATACTTGCAATATCCCAGATAGAGTCAGCCTTCTGCGGCTCTATACCAGGTTAGCAATAGGAATTTAGATCACATGGATGTAGTGTTGAGAAAATAAATAACTTAATTAATTCGGTGTATTTTTGTTAGCACTTGTGAGCAATTATTTTAAACATAATCTTATTTAAAATGCAATCATGGAAAGTATTGTATGTTTAATATAATGGTTACCCAAAAATTATTCAAGTATATGTTTTATAACTGTTGTCCCTATAATTATATAATCTATATTTAGAAGAGGTGGTCGTTTTGTAGACTTGCCTGCTTTCCAATGCATTGTGTAATTAAATAACCACAGAATAACTTAAAGTAGCAACTATTTGCTTTCAAGGTAATATTTGCATCGCCCAAAGAGCACATTACAGTGCTTTGATCATTTATCCACTTGTGCAGGGATTGGGATTAGCCGGCATTTTTGCCGATATTGCGCAGCAACATTTCTATCATTATAGCACAGGGGCACTTATGATAAGTCCAGGGACTGAACCTGGCCGGTCCATTATACTGACACCGACGAATCAGGCGTAATGCTGTCCCCTTAGCCCCGAGCATTAGGAGGGAAGCCACTACTACCAACTTTAAAGTCTTTGGTTTGACCCGGCCGGGGTTCGAACCCACGACCTCCCGATCCGCAAGCCGACGCTCTACCACCTGAGCTATTGCTGTCGGTCACTTGTGCAGGTGTTGTAATCATGGTTTACAGACAACTATTTTGGAGCGTACTAATTTGGGTCTTATATACTACCTTTTAATAAAATCGTTTAGTTATTTGGCAACAGATTGGGGTATGGTGCTTTTTTTAACACATTCAATAGTTTACTCTAACAAAGCCTTCACACCAAATATCAGCAAGGAATATTCACAAATAAAACCTGGTTTGACAACATTTTAATTTTTTTTGTCCTCTAACAAAACAAAATTAAACTGTTAATAAGGCATTTTAAAATTATGTACTCTGCCATTTATGAGCAAGCCCCATACCCTTAGAAAATATGTTAGATTAGTCTCTCTTCCTCTGGACCCCTGTTTGGGATTCAGGCTCATTCGTGGCCAGGAAAATGTCTTGGTTGTGACAAGTGTAGACGGACTTTTCCAAAGTAGTTGACTGTAAACATACAAAGCAGGTGAGTTTTTGGTTTCACATGCATGTTACAAGTGATGAGTAGCAACAGTAACTAAGGATACATAAACAATAACTAAACCATTTCTGTCAGATTTCTGGCCAATCCGACATTGGCAAAAACAGAACCTAGTGGTGCATAGTAACAGTAACTAAGGAAGGTCAAATTTGAGATAAATGAACCATTTCTAAAAAATTGATTTCAAGTAATCTGAAATTGGCAAATTAAGTATCTGGTAGTGAACAGCGATAGTAACTAAATTTAATGGGGCTTTATTTATGCAACTAGTATGGTTATGATGTGCAAATTGGCAAGTTAAAAATACATTAAACATTTAAGATACAATAGTTGAAATTGTGTTAATTTTTTGTTTCCAAGTGATCACAACTGTCACAAAAACTTTCAGCAAAAACAAATTGGAGTCATCAAAGGAATGTTTTACCTAAGCACATCCAGACATTAATATTAAATTATCCACTAGTAGAAATGCTCATGAGTTGACTTAGAAAGGTCTGACATCCTTCCTGGCATGCACCATCAGTTCGTGGCAGGATGAATTTAAATCACAAAGATAAGTGCAAATTGTGTTAAATTATAAATTCATAAAATTATATTTCATAAAATATTGCTGGCTATTTTAAAAAAAGTCAAATATAATCTACCTCTGTCAGCATTCCTATATGTTCCTATTTCACAAAAACATACAATTTCTCTATATGCACAGATTCGCTTGAGGTCCTATGACACCATCCTTCTGGATTCTATTACGTTATTATCTATTATTCAAACAATTGAGAGTAACGTAATAGAATCAACCGTGGGTATCCGACGATGAGTTCATAAACGTGTCTGTAATTAGATTACAGATTACCAAACACCTACACAGAGTCCCTGTGGTGCGGCTAATCCTCCTAAAGGCATTGAACATTAGAACGTGTAGCCTTATATAAGTTCACACTGTGTAAATTCAATTTTGGTAATTTTAAGTAATAAATGTATACATACCTTCAGCACCTTCTATCAGGCGCGACGCCCTCCCAATGGTCCCTTCCTCCACATGGTCCCTTCCTCCACGATGACGAACTCTGGGAGCGCGTCTCCCAGTTCATGCTCATTTATCACTGTAGGGTCGATCAGCGAACTTTCCTCTTGGATTTCTGGAAGTGGAACAGGTTGATTTCGTGAAGCAGGTTCTTCCTCAAGCCAGTCTACTTCCATGGAAACATGTCTTTCCTGGTCTTGTTCTAGCCCGTCTACCCGTTCCACCGCCTCTGTCTTGTCTAGCATCAAATCCTCCATTGCTTCTGAGACATATCGGGTGCTCTCTGCAATGGGCGGAATCGCCTCTGACAGGTCTCTGCAGCTGGTGCACACAAATGATTCGTCGACTAATCCTTTCTGCATCCTTCCATAGGTGTCCCTGTAATTATAAGATGCATCATTTCTTAATGAGTTATATATAAACACTTGTTAATTTTCTTTTAATAAATTAACAAAACATTTTAACCTAGCACTCCAAGTACAATTTAAATTTAGCTAACCTGTATCGCCGCATCCCCTGTGCTGCCAACTGCTGCACCGGTTACATGCAATGGCCTGGTGGTGGTTTAAGACTCTGCGTGTGCAATGCACACATAAGAACACTGTAGACTTGCTTGCCTGTGTATGTTGCCCAGTGAAATAGCAGTCTTACTTTTATACCAATATTAATGACCAAATTTACTCAATTAAAGAAGTGAGCTGCCAATCAATGCAATGTAATCATTCTTTAAAAACTATTCACCAATGATTAGAAACTAAAAGAAAGTGTGCCGCCAATTAATGCAACTCTCAATACTTTAATGTTAAGTGATTACATAATAGCTACAATTAGCCCAACACGAGTTTGAACAATCAAAACACGCTTATTAAATAAAGTGTGAAAAAAATGCGGTAGCAATAGATTATCGTAAAGAATTTATCTGTTTTTACTGTACTATATTTACGTTTATCCAATTTTATTATTAATAAAATAAAAAATTACTTTATTCTGGTGTTTTATAGAGATAATCTTTTAACAAACCTTTAAAATTATATCCAATTGATGGACCATTCAACAAAAGTATAACATTATCAGCTCGTTTTATATCAAAGTTTTAATATTTATTATTGAAATCGTCTACCAAAAAAAACGGCAAGTTAATAAATTAACATTGTAATATCAAATTCAAATGTTTCTTCAATTAAACATTTCCAATAGAAAACTTATAAAATGGAGAGGTACTGTGTGACTTTTGCCTATGTATCAATACAGCTAACCCGTTTAACACAAATAGAGGTACGAAGTGACCCATCCGAAGGTACGAAGTGACCCGTCCGAACGAAGTGACCCGTCCGAAGGTACAAAGTGACCGAAAAAGCAGGTACGAATTGACCCGAGGTACGACTCGACCGGAACCCGCACCTTGCACTACACTGTTTCCGGTGCGGCAAGCTGTCAAAATCAAAAACGTTGCTTCAACATGGCTAGTGGAAAGATAAATCCAGATCTTGTGAAAGAAAGAGCAGCAGCAACATTCGATGTCGAACAACTGACAGATGTTATATATGGTGGAAGAATTGCCGTTAGAAGAAGAAGATACTTAGGTATGTTTATTCACTTGTCATTCGAATTCTTAATTGTATTGATGGAAGGAGTCATAATGTAGGACGATGGGCTTGATTTGCTTGTTTTTAAATTGACACTTTGACTTAAACTATTATTGATACAAATGAAAGAATTTGAAAAGCACTTTTAATACTTACAACCCGATTCTGCTATTTTTTAGAATAACTCGGTTAATTATATTAAATTGACGTTATAATGAGACAGTATATACAACTACAAAATATTAGTTGCTAATGAACAATTACATGCAAGATGACAAGACATATTGCTGGTTATCAAGACTACCAGAAAATAGTGTAGGTCCTGATCATATAGCTCCCAGAAGATATACACTATTTTTTCTAAACCTGGTCAATTATATTCTAGTTGCTATGAACATGGCTCCCCATGTCAGAACATGCCTGTCTCCAGAGCAGAGGGTTGTAGGTTTGATGACATCCCAGACTTTGCATATTATTTTGACATTAATACTAATAATACTAACATGTTTTTTCTTGTTTATGAAAGGGTTTACATAAAAACACGGCACACCCTGGTTTACAGGTTATAGTTGAAAAGCCAGAGGGTATTATGTCAGTTATATACAGGGCTTGAATTAAAGCCCGTAGATGCGCTAGATGTGAGTCACGTATATGACAACCTCAAAATAAATCAGCTTGCTAAATATTGCAAGGCCTGAATTGAACGACAAAATCTTAAAATGAATGTTTTTTGAGTCAGCATTAGTATTTGTCATGTTGCATGGATACTTGACAATGCAATAAACAGGTAAGCTTTAAACATGTTCATGAATCAGGTGGCAAGTACCGACCTTTGCTGACATGGTGTGTACTTGTAACACACAGTACACGGTATTCAATACCCTTTGTGTTTACCCTGCATATTGTAATGTAATGTCTGCTTATCTAAAATGTCAAAATGGACAAATTTCTTAAACACATTGTAACCTGTTAAGATTTGGTCCACAAAACAAGCAAACCCCCAAAACTTCAAAAGCCATGGAAAACACAGTTACTGCATCCATCAAAACCATAAAAAATTGGATGAAAAGCTTAAATCTGGACCTGGAATATGCAACAGACACCTTGAATATATTGTACACAAAATATGTACCATCTGGGATGTCATCAAATGTAAATATTTTAACATAATTTTGCACAGTTAGTGTAATCTTAAATTGGATCTGCTGTGCATTGTTAATTAAAAGGTTGTAAACACCAATAAAACCCTGTTCACAGACTCATTCTCAGTATAGATCTGTATGCCATTCATAAACTTTTCATAGAACTTCTGTGATTAATAATGTTAAAGTTCTAATGACAGAAAGGTTAATTGACACTTGTTTAGATGATTATAACATTAGAACTAACATGTTTTTTCTTGTTATTAAAAGGTTTACATAAAATCACTGCATGCCATCTTCAGTTTCTTTAAAATCCTATCTAGCATTATCACTAATGTAATGCCATACTTTAAAAATAAGCAAATAAATTCTAGAGATTGCAAGTGGAAACAGAAAAATGCTTAAAATTGAGCCCTAATTAGATATTCTCAGGCAGCCAGTAACATTGGGGCCAGCACTTTATCTGCTTCAAGTGAGCATCTTCTCTGGATCGTAGAAATCGTTTTAATATGTTGATCAAAACAAAACAAAAAACAGGACATATATTACTGGCAACAGTACAAGGCAGGGTCAACATTTAGATCTTCATACAAATGGTGGTCACAAGAATGGAGAGGTCACCAGTTGAGATTATATACTGGATTGTCTTTACAACATTCTAGATTTTGCCCCCCTAATGATTAAGATATTCTTTGTACTGACGCGTGAGTCCTTATGATATATCATGTCAAAAATTCTGACATTTAGTAAACAGTATTAACATTATTTAAGTAAATGAAATCAGACTGAACTGGAAAAAAAGCATGACATTATAACTGTGTTTGTTTTGTTTTCTGTCCCATGTCTTAACTTATGATAGATTTAATAAAACTGTTTTAAGTACTTTATAAAACACAAATAAAACAACTGAAATATAAAGCCTTTCAGAACTTAAATTCCTTTACCTAAACACATTTTAGAAAATAAAATATTTTAACTGATTTTGATTATTGTTTAATATTGCATAAACTATGTTAGATAATATGAAGGACAGTTATAAGTTGTGTTTTATTTAACAAATTAAGAGTGCTTTGACACTTAAATTGGCCTTTTTATGGCGCATTTCAACTTATTTGATGGATCTGGATCGTAGTACAGGTTGTCTTTACCTGTGTGTATGTCTGAGTGATGAAGATATTTTCAAATAATATGTTAAATTTAAAAACATGATATATTACTTAATTTTCATTTAAATTTTATAAAGGTAACAGTGATTATATCATATATATCTATCAATGAAAAATACAACTAGACCATACTTACCAAATTTAAATGTTTTTCATGTCATGGTAAAGTCCAAATAAAGACTAGCTGCATGCATGTAAAGTGTGAAGTCAAACTGACTGAAGGGGCTTAATACTGGTAAGAAAACATGCACATGTAAATGTTATCTAATGCCACAGCTGGGATTTTATTCCCTGACTGTCAGATTATGAAAACACAAAAATGTGGGCAGTCAAGTAAATGCAGGTAAAGCAAGGTCCTTAACTTTAACTGTAAATATAATGTAAGTGGTATTCTGTGTGACCTTTTGGAGAGTACATAGTACACTAATGGAAATGTAATTTTCATTGGACGTAACCTAGTTTTGTGAAAGGCCTGTTACTGACAGACAGACTTGTCATATGACCAGAGTGACCAAGATACATTGATAAATGTTTGACATAATTATGTCACATACTTTACCTGCTACTGATGATGATGATGATGACGATGATGAAAACATGACAATTGTTTTCCATTTTTTAGAGAACATAGTGTTTCAAGACAAGTATCTACAGTCATTCACTAAGCCATGGTGTAACCGTAGTCGTGAGGAACAGTACGACATCGGAGTAAAGAAGTCCGTCTATACGAACAAATTGATCAGAAAGCTCAACATAACCAATGGAGCAGAAATGTTCTACATCAGAGAGTGAGTAATCTTGTTTAATAATGGTAATGATCAAGTAGTACTCAATTAATTTTGTATGCATGTACTGTTGAAACAAAAACAAAAACAGTGATTGTAAAGTCATCTCATTCTTTACTTTAATATTTTATATGAAGCTGTTTTTAGCTGGACATTTTAACAGATGGCTTCAAATACTGTAAATTATACTTCCACTGTAGAAGAAGCCTTTGGTGCTCCCGTATTATAGTTTGTGAAGTCGCCTGAGATGTCCTTGTACAAAACATAACTTCATAATTCAGCATTGTAATTACTGCTCTACTTTATAAAAAATCCCCAAAGTTGCTGCAATTTTGACTTAAAAAAAATGCCACTTTTGTAGCTTGGTGTAAAGGTAAAATGAATTTTACCAATTATTTCAGAACTTGCAATATTAAATTCAACAATCTGGCAAATGAAGCTGGTATTCAGATACATTCGAACCTCGGTTATGCAAACTTGGAATGTCCGAAGCCGAGTCATTATTCAAGTCATTGGCCAGTCCTGATTTTTTCCCTATGTATATATTAATGTAGAAAATCTCAGATTATTTATTTGCATTAATTAATCAAAGTTTCGGCATTATTCGAAGTCAATTTTGTTACCAACGTTCAGTTTTAATGCTTTCTTCACACTTCTTGTCCAAAGCCTGACCGCATCACCGGTCGGACATTGTGTATTGTCACCTGTCAAACTGCGAAATGAGGCTAATCCTGTGACATCGGTGTTTGGCATTGTAAATTGGTTGGTTGAAGTTGTTAATTAGATATCACATGTTGATTAGTTTGACAATCAGTTACAATCATCAGTTAGACAGAGTGACTGTATGGATATTAATACTCATGTTTAACATGGATATAAAGAATGCCCACAGTAAGCTGTTTGACTGTCGTTTATTTTAATTCACACCACAAAGGTTTACATCAATGATCACCTTACACGGTGAGCTTGTTGAACTGACCTGAGTTGTGCTGCTTGTTTTACCCAGACATATGTTTATTGTCTTTCTCTAACGATGGTATCAGGGAATCAAATTGTTCAGCAATTGATGCAGTTCTTAAATGGAATAAGAACAAAGTAAAACATGTTTTTCGGCTGAACTAACAAAGCTTATCTTTTTAAAATAAAGGGCCGCTGCCCCACAGGAGACCAACCCTCTGGGACTGCACCAGGTGATGTTTCTCCCCACCATTGAGAAACAGGGCACCCCAGAACAGATAGAAAAATATGCTAAGCCTGCCCGAGACTTCAAGATCATTGGCACATATGCACAAACAGAGCTTGGACATGGTCAGTCACTATCTTGGTACTTTAATTTTTGTGTTTAACATTCTGCCAATAATTTTAATAGTTTTATAATAGAAGCAGTTAAAGTGCTGCCTTGACGTCATGGTTACACATTTACGGACCAGCATCCAGGAAACCCTAATCCTAACCCAACAGCATCAAGTCAGCTATGTCTGTAGATGGCCCTAGTAATTTGTAATAACTTGTAGAAGGACAATAATCCTATGTCAGTGTCTGTAGATGTTGTGCACACCATACTGTTTAAGTATGTTCAAAAGATGAGTATGACTGAGAACCAACACAGATGCTAAGAAGTCTGAAGTGAACCAGTTTAGACTCTTATGAAAGCTTACCTAAACCATTGATAAGTTAACATTGACAGACAACATTGGAACCACAAGCATTGAACATACCTGTAGAAGTCTTGATTCATTTAAATGTCCAACCCAATGCAGTGATAAAGATTAGAAATTAAAAAATTGTGCTTGCATACATTTTATGTTTTATGACATAGAATAGAGGAAGAGACCTTTTGATTGATTAAATTATTTAAATTTTAATTATAAATAAATAGTTCACATATAAATATTTGGGACAGGCAAAGTAATACAATTTTCTTATAACAGGTAGTATTTACCTCAGTTTTTCAGCCAATTGACTGTAGAGAGTTTTCAAGTATGTAACTGATTTATTTTATTGAGAATGATCTATTTGGGTTTTTTCATGGTGTAGAGTCAAGGCACCGTCTGTGTCCAGGCACCGTCTGTGTCCAGGCACCTTCTGTCCAGGCACCGTCATCAATATTAGGAGTAGAGATGGCAGTATCTGTTTCTTGAAATAACATATGTCAAAGGTCTCTCTATTTTTTCTGCTTATAAGCATCAGGTTGTTTAGAAAAGTGGCAGAGTGAGACCCTGCTACCCAA
The DNA here is from genome assembly GCA_007844125.1 of Sinonovacula constricta. Taxonomy (NCBI): domain Eukaryota; kingdom Metazoa; phylum Mollusca; class Bivalvia; order Cardiida; family Solecurtidae; genus Sinonovacula; species Sinonovacula constricta. The sequence continues at coordinate 52,480,027 of CM017564.1, read as the reverse complement.
GATCAAATAAGCTGTGAAATCATGGACCATTGTGTCCACATGCAAGTCATACCCATCATCTTCCTCATCTGAACTGTCCAAAATTTGATCTGGCAAAAAACATGACTGAAGGATGTGTGGTCATTTTCCATGTATGGGCATGTAGTAACAAAATTTATACTGACTGTCCATTTGTTTCTTGTGTACATGTATTACAATCATTCTGCTTTGTTAAAGTTTTGCTGATATTCATTGCAAACCTTTTCGAAATGTCCATTAAGTACTTTTTGTATTTTTAAAACTAAGATGTCATTGAAATGTAAATATAATACTCTATCACAAAGAATTGAGTTTGGCAATACTTGTTTGATTGGATTGCACAATAGGTCATTGATTAAATGGTGAGATAAGAAAAGAGAAGATATCTTATGTCAGTTAAAGGACAAATGGATAAAGCAGGTTCTTATCGATTGGAGCATGTTTAAAGCTTCTTGTTCTTGTATTAGAAGGACATTGTTAACAATTGTTAAATGTACCATATTTTTCTGTAACATAAAATTTAATTGCTTGAAACATTTATCCTAGAAAATATCACAATTTGTAGATGTTTCCTGTGATGTATATCTTTACTCAGTTTCATGATATGGTTCATGGAGTACTGAGTACTCAAATACTTTGCCACAGTCCAACCTTTTGTGAACAGGTTTGGTTATCATGTAACTCAATTAAAGAACCTGTGCATCAAACTGGTGACACTCTTTTGGTAATGCAGTCTGTGGAATCATCACAAGCAACAAAACAATTAGCTTTTAGCCTCCAATTACATCATTAATCTTTAAGTTCTATCTGTCTTATAAGTCTGAAAATTTAAAAGAAAATGAATATTTCTTTTTAATGTGCCTGTTAAGATAGGAACAGCTTTTATAAAAAATAATGTGGCCTATGGTTGGTTTTGATTCTGTGTTTGACATTTTTTTCCAGAGTCTCTGCATAAATAAATCTGGGAATTAAAACCTTTATTTGTAATCTAGTGTTGATAAGGAAGAATATTTAGGAACTATTTTTATCTAAACCATGACTTATTTGATTGCAGGAACTTTTATTCGTGGTCTGGAAACTACGGCAACCTATGATCCAAAGACTGAAGAATTTATCATCAACAGCCCAACCCTAACCTCGATGAAATACTGGCCTGGGGCTTGTAAGTATGGAGCTTCAGGCAAAGCTGGTCACACAGTGACAAGATGGCTCTACCTCAACCAAAATTTGAGTGAAAACACTGTCACCAAAATGTTGATCAGTTAAAGTTACACTGCCTGTCTGTCTGCCCCATTATTGTAACTCAACCATAACCTTAATTTTTAGTACTTCAAGTAAACTTTTTTTACCAGATTTACGTTTGAATGTGTGTTGCATTTACTAATGAAACCATTAAGATCAAGTTCATATCTTTGTCAGCTTTCAAGTGTATTCAATCAAACTATCTTACTGAAATTGAAGAAAGAAGCAGATACTTGACTGAAAAATGTAATTGTTGCAGATAAGAGAATGAAAACAGATAATTTTACTGAAAAAAATAAATAAAAAAACCCCATAATTTATTGAAAATATAATAAATAGCGCATCACTTACTGAAAAGAGTTCCAATAGGCAATAATTCACTGAAAAGAGGATGAAAAGTCGATAATTTACTGAAAATATGATAAATAGCAGATAAAGATGATAACTGTCAGATAATTTTCTATAAAAAGAATAAAAAGCTGATATTGACAGGAGGATAGATAACAGATAAAGATATATCAAAATCAAAGGTTTTTATATGTCTGTCGAAAACAGGACACATTAAGGAATCACCCATGGCATCCTGATGTTTGTCTGGAGCATAACTGCAACACTATCAAAGCTTTTGACGTGAAACTTTATAGGTGGATAGATCTTATTGAAACGGAGTGCAGTTTACAAGAACCATCACTCTGTGTCTCATTATGTTGGAGTTATTTTTCTTTGTTTAATTATCTTTCCTGGGGCATAACCTTTACGTTATCAAAACTATTGACTTAAAACTTCCTAGATGGATAGATCTCAATGAGATGGAGTGCACTGCACAAGAACCATCACTCTGCACTTCATGATGTTTGAGCTATTTCTTTTTTGTTTAATTTTCCTGTCCGGAGCATAACTCCTATCCTATCAAAGCTATTGACTTAAAAGTTCCTAGATGGATAGATCTCATTGAGATGGAGTGGAGGGCACAAGAACCATCACTCTGCACTTTATGATTTCCGAGTTATTTCCCTTTCCTTAATTTTCTTTTCTGGAGCATACCTCCACATTATCAAAACTATTGACTTGAAACTTCACAGGTGGATAGATCTCATGAAAATGGAGTTTCCCCAGACTGCAAACATAATATGAACATAACTATATTGTGACAATGATTTTCAGTGGGCAAGACCAGTAACTTTGTGATCCTGATGGCCCAGCTATATTCTGGAGGCAAGTGTTACGGTATTCACAGCTTCGTTGTCCAGATACGCAGTCTACATGACCACACACCCATGCCAGGTAGGCTGATATAGATATCATACACTTAGGCCAGTATTCACCAACTATTCTTTAGTAAGAATAGCTCAAGTCATGGATTTCAATCTACAATATCTGCATTATGTATCTAGCTACATGTCTGTATTTTTGCATGACACTTTAACTTTGCTACTTTGAGCTCAAAATCACATCAAAACGTCATAAATCAGTTTAGTTTCGTTGGTATGAAAATTGTGACTTATGTGTCTTAGATTTAAGAATGGTTGGTGAATACAGGCGACAGTGAACTCTTTTATAATAGACTTATTTTATAGAAGAGTTGCTCTAATCACATATTGACATTGACAAAGTAAACTGATAAAATTGTTTTGAAAAAAAGACTTGGAATTGACTTGTGTATGAATCCAGTCAAATTTAAAACCTTCTATTTATCATAGTTGAACAAACTCTTGCAAACAGAGTGGGTATCATAACAATATTTTCTAGTTGCAATCACGGTAAATACAAGTTGCAGGAACATTATTACAACATTGATTTACATTTTTATTACTATTTAAAATATTTTCTAGATAAGAAGGTTAGTTCATAGTTAGGACTACCCATTCCGATTTAAAATAAAAAAGTTCTTTTTGATGTTTTCTATTGTTTCCAGGGGTTACTGTTGGTGATATAGGCAACAAGTTTGGCTATGGTGGTATGGACAATGGCTTTCTGATGTTCAACAACTACAGAGTTCCTCGCGATGCCATGCTGATGAGATATGCGAAGGTAGGTTGGGTTGTTTACTGTTTGTGTCTGAACACCTAGAGTGTTGTTGAACATTCACGATTGTTATGATTTCATCGAGAGATTTACATTTCTGTGAGTATACAATATAGTTGTCTATCCTTTTGTTACAGTTAATTATAAATTTAATATTTAAACTGCGGTTACGAGCAGCGCGAACACAGTATACGGAAGTATACAGTAAATAATACATAGGATTTCTTTTGTTGAAGTATATAGAGACGTTTTGTATGGAAATTTATTGTCAGAGTGCTATCTTGAATATTATGGATGACAATCAATAATAGCTGAAGAGGGACGTATTGTTCTGGTGCAACTTTAATTTCAGTAATAAAATCCATTGCTGTTTGTTAGTGTATATACTTTAATATATATCAGCTGTAACCGCCCCTGTTACTGGTCTTCAGGGGTTGTTCACAAAGATCCTTGTAATAATTCAATACATCTTACACAAGTGGGACAAAGTTCACAAAATAACATGATCCGAAAGAAAAAATAATCTATTGATAAACAGCATCAATGTGTTCAAAAAGAAGTAAACACTTTACACATTACACAAACCATGTGTGCACATCTAGGCAGGTTCAGAAGTGATGTTGCAGACAACATCTCATGGATACACTGACTCTTGTGGCGAGCTTTAACTATTCTATAGAGTGGAATTGTATTAACTCTAAGTGTCGACTGGGAATATATGGAACTCTGACGGATCAAGGTCAAGGCCGTTACGATGATACAATAGAACATCAAACCCCTGACGTCAGTTTGTGTCAATGTAGACCTGTCTGTACCTTGGCAAAGTCTTGATGGAAGATACCTTCCTGAGCAGAAAGTTTATGCATTTCTAATTATTCTTAATAGTCCCGTGCATTAAAGGTGATATCCGACAGTTTGCATATAACAAATATATGTAACAATATCTGACCTCTGTTTGGGGTAATTGTGCATAATTTCTGCAGAAACAATCATGCTTTAGTCTAAACGATTTAAGTCTAAACAATTTTAGTCTAAATGATTTTAGTCTAATTGATTTTCAACAGTATCTCAATTTTAGGGCAGTAACACTTGTTAATCAATTCTTAAAATGTTCATTCTTTTCAAATCTTTAAATAAGCAACAGTTGGGATTCCTGCTAAAAATAGGCATCGACATCACAGCGGATGACGTGGATGAACTACAACATAAATGGTCACGTGGTTTTCTTAGTTAAAAATAGCTAACTGTGCAGCGTGGCTCAAATAGGAAATACATGTTTGAATTGACGATTGTAATGTAATGGTTCACTTTTCAGACAGGTGTAGGGCATCAATAAACAGCATTTTGCGATATCTGTTCAGGTAACAATAGTTAACTAAGATAATTAAAGAAAACATTTTGTCCCAAACTATGAGTTACCACATTTAAAAACCACCTGCCCTTCATGATTCTAACTTGTTTCAAGCTCTTGCTATGATATTATGTTTTCCTTATTCTGAACCATAGTCTTGACATGAAATTTTCAGAAAATGATGTCAGTATAATGCATGAAAAAGATTGCTGCCAGATATACATACATGCATGGTGTTAACATGTTAACATACCAGAGCAATAATAATAACAAAGTTGTAAACCTATCCTGGGCAGGTGGGTCTGTAATGGATTGTAAAAAACAGACACTGTAAGCAAAAACCATTTTTATTAGCTCACCTGAGCACAACGTACTCAAGGCCTATGGCCCAATCTTCACCAAACTTTGTCAGAATGTTTGCCAGTATGAAATCTTAGATATGTTTTGAATTCAGTAGGTCACTAGGTAAAATTCTAGGAAATGAATGTCATATTAATGGTCCAATCTTCACCAAAGATTTCTACTGTAAATAACTCTGAACTTACTTGATGCCAGATATGAGCCTACTAACAGCTCGTGTCATCAGGTGAGCAATAAAGGGCCGTCATGGCTTTCTTGTACTTATATTGTACTTTACTTTTCTAAACGTTTTTTAAATTTACTAAAGGTTATGACAATGGGAGAACAAGTTATTAAGTTGTTACCAAGTCTTTCTGTACATAACTTGTATGGTACTATTTATCAGATTTCTGTTTAATAATTGTCAGAACAGCCTGTCTGGTTTTCCTGTTATAGATTGAAAAGGATGGTACTTACACCCCTCCTACCAACATGAAGCTGGCCTATGGCTCTATGGTGTTTATCCGAGCATTGATCACCGGAGATTGTGGACGGAGTCTTGCCCAGGTGTGTACCATAGCAACCAGGTACAGTGCTGTGCGACACCAGACAGAAATAAGGCCAGGGTGAGTTCTTCAGTCTTTAGATGGAATAGGACAAAAACTGATCACTGACATCATGGTGAACTTTTTTACTTTTGATAAGTTTGATTTTATGCTGGAATCCTTAGTGGACCTTGTCAATTTTTAAGAAAAAAAAATAAAATTATCAATATTCATATGGAGACTGTTGTTACATGAACTTGATAGAGTGCTGTAAACACATGGTATGAACACAGTCACATTATTATGACCAATTGTAAAAATGTTCTTATACTCTTGGGATATTAACATGTATACCACTATTATTTTAGGAACCTTTTACTAGACTTGGGATTGGGGTACCAACATGTATACCACTACCGTTCAAGGAATCATTTACTAGACTTGGGATTGGGGTACCAACATGTATACCACTACCATTCAAGGAATCATTTACTAGACCTGGGATTGTGGTACCAACATGTATACCACTACCATTCAAGGAATCATTTACTAGTCCTGGGATTGTGGTACCAACATGTATACCACTACCATTCAAGGAATCATTTACTAGTCCTGGGATTGGGGTACCAACATGTATACCACTACCATTCAAGGAATCATTTACTAGTCTTGGGATTGGGGTACCAACATGTATACCACTACCATTCAAGGAATCATTTACTTTACCTGGGATTGTGGTACCAACATGTATACCACTACCGTTCAAGGAACCATTTACTAGATCTGGGATTGGGGTACCAACATGTATACCACTACCGTTCATGGAACCATTTACTAGATCTGGGATTGGGGTACCAACATGTATACCACTACCATTCAAGGAATCATTTACTTTACCTGGGATTGTGGTACCAACATGTATACCACTACCGTTCAAGGAACCATTTACTAGTCCTGGGATTGGGGTACCAACATGTATACCACTACCATTCAAGGAATCATTTACTAGACCTGGGATTGGGGTACCAACATGTATACCACTACCATTCAAGCAACCATTTACTAGACCTGAGAATGGGGTACCAACATGTATACCACTACCATTCAAGGAACCATTTACTAGACTAGGGATTGGGGTACCAACAAGTAGACCACTCCCATTCAAGGAATCATTTCTAGACCTGGGATTGGGGTACCAACATGTATACCACTCCCATTCAAGGAATCATTACTAGACCTGGGATTGGGGTACCAACATGTATACCACTCCCATTCAAGGAATCATTACTAGACCTGGGATTGGGGTACCAACATGTATACCACTTCCATTCAAGGAATCATTTACTAGACCTGGGATTGGGGTACCAACATGTATACCACCGCCATTCATGAAATCATTTACTAGACCTGGGATTGTGGTACCAACATGTATACCACCGCCATTCATGAAATCATTTACTAGACCTGGGATTGGGGTACCAACATGTATACCACCGCCATTCATGAAATCATTTACTAGACCTGGGATTGTGGTACCAACATGAATACCACTACCATTCCAGCAACCATTTACTAGTCCTGGGATTGGGGTACCAACATGTATACCACTACCATTCAAGGCACCATTTACTAGACCTGGGATTGGGGTACCAACATGTATACCACTACCATTCAAGCAACCATTTACTAGACCTGAGATTGGGGTACCAACATGTATACCACTACCATTCAAGGAATCATTTACTAGACCTGGGATTTGGGTACCAACATGTATACCACTACCATTCAAGGAACCATTTACTTTACCTGGGATTGTGGTACCAACATGTATACCACTACCATTCAAGGAATCATTTACTAGTCCTGGGATTGGGGTATCAACATGTATACCACCGCCATTCATAAAACCATTTACTAGACCTGAGATTGGGGTACCAACATGTATACCACTACCATTCATGAAATCATTTACTAGTCCTGGGATTGGGGTACCAACATGTATACCACTACCATTCAAGCAACCATTTACTAGACCTGAGATTGGGGTACCAACATGTATACCACTACCATTCATGGAACCATTTACTAGACTAGGGATTGGGGTACCAACAAGTATACCACTCCCATTCAAGGAATCATTTCTAGACCTGGGATTGGGGTAACAGCATGTATACCACTACCATTCAAGGAACCATTTACTAGACCTGGGATTGCGGTATCAACATGTATACCACTACCATTCAAGGAACCATTTACTAATCCTGGGATTGGGGTACCAACATGTATACCACTACCATTCATGAAACCATTTACTAGTCCTGGGATTGGGGTACCAACATGTATACCACTACCATTCAAGGAATCATTTACTAGTCCTGGGATTGTGGTACCAACATGTATACCACTACCATTCAAGGAACTATTTACTTTACCTGGGATTGGGGTACCAACATGTATACCACTACCATTCAAGGAATCATTTACTAGATTTGGGATTGGGGTACCAACATGTATACCACTCCCATTCAAGGAATCATTACTAGACCTGGGATTGGGTTACCAACATGTATACCACTCCCATTCAAGGAATCATTACTAGACCTGGGATTGGGGTACCAACATGTATACCACAACCATTCAAGGAATCATTTACTTTACCTGGGATTAGGGTACCAACATGTATACCACTTACATTCAAGGAATCATTTACTAGACCTGGGATTGGGGTACCAACATGTATACCACTTACATTCAAGGAATCATTACTAGACCTGGGATTGGGGTACCAACATGTATACCACTTACATTCAAGGAATCATTTACTAGACCTGGGATTGTGGTACCAACATGTATACCACCGCCATTCATGAAATCATTTACTAGACCTGGGATTGGGGTACCAACATGTATACCACTTACATTCAAGGAATCATTTACTAGACCTGGGATTGGGGTAACAACATGTATACCACCGCCATTCATGAAATCATTTACTAGACCTGGGATTGTGGTACCAACATGTATACCACCGCCATTCATGAAATCATTTACTAGACCTGGGATTGGGGTACCAACATGTATACCACTACCATTCATGAAATCATTTACTAGACCTGGGATTGTGGTACCAACATGTGTACCACTACCATTCAAGCAACCAGTTACTAGTCCTGGGATTGGGGTACCAACATGTATACCACTACCATTCAAGGCACCATTTACTAGACCTGGGATTGGGGTGCCAACATGTATACCACTACCATTCAAGCAACCATTTACTAGACCTGAGATTGGGGTACCAACATGTATACCACTACCATTCAAGGAATCATTTACTAGACCTGGGATTTGGGTACCAACATGTATACCACTACCATTCAAGGAACCATTTACTTTCCCTGGGATAAGGGTACCAACATGTATACCACTACCATTCAAGGAATCATTTACTAGTCCTGGGATTGGGGTACCAACATGTATACCACTACCATTCATGAAATCAATTACTAGTCCTGGGATTGTGGTATCACCATGTATACCACTACCATTCAAGGAACCATATACTAGTCCTGGGATTGGGGTACCAACATGTATACCACTACCATTCAAGCAACCATTTACTAGACCTGAGATTGGGGTACCAACATGTATACCACTACCATTCAAGGAACCATTTACTAGACTAGGGATTGGGGTACCAACAAGTATACCACTCCCATTCAAGGAATCATTTCTAGACCTGGGATTGGGGTACCAACATGTATACCACTACCATTCAAGCAACCATTTACTAGACCTGGGATTGGGGTACCAACATGTATACCACTACCATTCAAGGAACCATTTACTAGTCCTGGGATTGGGGTACCAACATGTATACCACTACCATTCATGAAACCATTTACTAGTCCTTGGATTGGGGTACCAACATGTATACCACTACCATTCAAGGAATCATTTACTAGTCCTGGGATTGTGGTACCAACATGTATACCACTACCATTCAAGGAATCATTTACTTTACCTGGGATTGGGGTACCAACATGTATACCACTACCATTCAAGGAATCATTTACTTTACCTGGGATTGGGGTACCAACATGTATACCACTACCATCAAGGAATCATTTACTAGACTTGGGATTGTGGTACCAACATGTATACCACTACCATTCATGGAACCATTTACTAGTCCTGGGATTGGGGTACCAACATGTATACCACTACCATTCAAGGAATCATTTACTAGTCCTGGGATTGGGGTACCAACATGTATACCACTATCATTCAAGGAATCATTTACTTTACCTGGGATTGTGGTACCAACATGTATACCACTACCGTTCAAGGAACCATTTAATAGATCTGGGATTGGGGTACCAACATGTATACCACTACCGTTCATGGAACCATTTACTAGATCTGGGATTGGGGTACCAACATGTATACCACTACCATTCAAGGAATCAATTACTTTACCTGGGATTGTGGTACCAACATGTATACCACAATGGTTCTAGGAACCATTTACTAGTCCTGGGATTGGGGTACCAACATGTATACCACTACCATTCAAGGAATCATTTACTAGACCTGGGATTGGGGTACCAACATGTATACCACTACCATTCAAGCAACCATTTACTAGACCTGAGATTGGGGTACCAACATGTATACCACTACCATTCAAGGAACCATTTACTAGACTAGGGATTGGGGTACCAACAAGTAGACCACTCCCATTCAAGGAATCATTTCTAGACCTGGCATTGGGGTACCAACATGTATACCACTCCCATTCAAGGAATCATTACTAGACCTGGGATTGGGGTACCAACATGTATACCACTCCCATTCAAGGAATCATTACTAGACCTGGGATTGGGGTACCAACATGTATACCACTTCCATTCAAGAAATCATTTACTAGACCTGGGATTGGGGTACCAACATGTATACCACCGCCATTCATGAAATCATTTACTAGACCTGGGATTGTGGTACCAACATGTATACCACCGCCATTCATGAAATCATTTACTAGACCTGGGATTGTGGTACCAACATGTATACCACTACCATTCAAGCAACCATTTACTAGACCTGGGATTGGGGTACCAACATGTATACCACTACCATTCAAGGCACCATTTACTAGACCTGGGATTGGGGTACCAACATGTATACCACTACCATTCAAGGAATTATTTACTAGACCTGGGATTGGGGTACCAACATGTATACCACTCCCATTCAAGGAATCATTTACTAGACCTGGGATTGGGGTACCAACATGTATACCACTATCATTCAAGCAACCATTTACTAGTCCTGGGATTGGGGTACCAACATGTATACCACTACCATTTAAGCAACCATTTACTAGACCTGGGATTGGGGTACCAACATGTATACCACTACCATTCATGGAACCATTTACTAGTCCTGGGATTGGGGTACTAACATGTATACCACTACCATTCAAGGAACCATTTACTTTACCTGGGATTGGGGTACCAACATGTATACCACTACCATTCAAGGAATCATTTACTTTACCTGGGACTGTGGTACCAACATGTATACCACTACCATTCAAGGAATCATTTACTAGTCCTGGGATTGGGGTACCAACATGTATACCACTACCATTCAAGGAATCATTTACTTTACCTGGGATTGGGGTACCAACATGTATACCACTACCATTCAAGGAATCATTTACTTTACCTGGGATTGTGGTACCAACATGTATACCACTACCGTTCAAGGAACCATTTACTAGATCTGGGATTGGGGTACCAACATGTATACCACTACCGTTCAAGGAACCATTTACTAGATCTGGGATTGGGGTACCAACATGTATACCACAATCATTCAAGGAATCATTTACTTTACCTGGGATTGTGGTACCAACATGTATACCACTACCGTTCAAGGAACCATTTACTAGTCCTGGGATTGGGGTACCAACATGTATACCACTACCATTCAAGGAATCATTTACTAGACCTGGGATTGGGGTACCAACATGTATACCACTATTATTTTGAGAACCTTTTTACTAGACCTGGGATTGGAGTACCAACATGTATACCACTACCTTTCAAGGAACCATTTACTATTCCTGGGATTGGGGTACCAACATGTATACCACTACCATTCAAGGAACCATTTACTAGTCCTGGGATTGGGGTACCAACATGTATACCACTACTATTTTAGGAACCATTTACTAGACCAGGGATTGTGGTACCAACATGTATACCACTACCGTTCAAGGAACCATTTACTAGACCTGGGATTGGGGTAACAACATGTATACCACTACCATTCAAGGAATCATTTACTAGACCTGGGATTTGGGTACCAACATGTATACCACTACCATTCAAGGAACCATTTACTTTACCTGGGATTGTGGTACCAACATGTATACCACTACCATTCAAGGAATCATTTACTAGTCCTGGGATTGGGGTACCAACATGTATACCACCGCCATTCATGAAACCATTTACTAGACCTGAGATTGGGGTACCAACATGTATACCACTACCATTCATGAAATCATTTACTAGTCCTGGGATTGGGGTACCAACATGTATACCACTACCATTCAAGCAACCATTTACTAGACCTGAGATTGGGGTACCAACATGTATACCACTACCATTCATGGAACCATTTACTAGACTAGGGATTGGTGTAGCAACAAGTATACCACTCCCATTCAAGGAATCATTTCTAGACCTGGGATTGGGGTACCAACATGTATACCACTACCATTCAAGGAACCATTTACTAGACCTGGTTTTGGGGTACCAACATGTATACCACTACCATTCAAGGAATCATTTACTTTACCTGGGATTGTGGTATCACCATGTATACCACTACCATTCAAGGAACCATTTACTAGACCTGGGATTGGGGTACCAACATGTATACCACTACCATTCAAGGAACCATTTACTAGACCTAGAATTGGGGTACCAACATGTATACCACTACCATTCAAGGAACCATTTACTAGACCTAGAATTGGGGTACCAACATGTATACCACTACCATTTAAGGAACCATTTACTGGACCTAGAATTGAGGTAGCAATATGTAGATGACTGGGCGTACCTGTGTATAATTATCTAACATTAACCAAATAAAATCACCTTTTCTGTTTTGACTCCCTATAGCGGTCCTGAACCACAAGTGCTGGACTACCAGACACAGCAAGAGAAACTTTTCCCGAACCTGGCCGCAGCCTATGCTCTCATCTTCTGTGGCAACCAGATGATTCAAACCCACACCAGGATCTCTGCAAACATAGAGAAAGGACAACTTGATGAAGTCCAAGTGGTACAAATTTATATTTTTATTACCTCCAGTAAAGTTTTTATCATGGAAACATTTTCTGAGGCCAAAGTGGGAGGTTTTTACTTGCAGAGTGGGAGATTTGTTATTTTCATAAAAACAAAGAAGAAAGTTATCTGTTTCCAAGTAGGGAGATTTCTGGAAATGTGTAAAACTTCCTTCATTTTCAAATAATTTTGAACCTTAAAAATGGGAGTCCCCCTCCAAGAGTGGGCAAGTTTACATGTATCTGTAAAGTGGGATCACACCTGACCATTAGTCATGTACATGAGTGGTGCAGTCAAGACTTGGGATGTAAATCGAATCCCAAAACAGTATGCGAATATTTGTTAAGTGTAATCGAATAATATTTGGAATGAATTTATATCATACAGGCACATAACAAGATAATTATTCATTATGTTTGGTGTTGTTTTCATTGTAAAATGTTTTATTTCTGGCCATTATTGACATTGCTAGACTTAATTTATGCCGAAGCAGTGGTAGATTTATGATTTTAGCATAGCATTTAATTTCAAAATGTCAATTTCTTCTTTTGAAATACAAACGGTAATGTTATCAATCCACCATTATCCTGTTTATAGTAAAGGAACAGAAGTGGTGTTCCTTTATTTGGTCCGAGGTAATTTGCAAGAGAATACTGTGAATAAAGAATGCTAGTAAATATGTGAATAATGCCATTGTTTTTTATTAATTATTATTATGAACTATGAAACTATTATGACAAAACTCTGCTGTAGCCAGTCAATGTTAAGATGCAAAGCCCCGTATAAAATATGCATAAGTCATCTTGAACGTCTACTTTGTTACGTGTTGTACTTTATACGATAACATTTACAGTTTAAAGACATGTTGCATAAATAATAACTTATTTGTATTAATATATGACTTATTAAATTAAAGGAGCTTCTTAAGTTCCTTTTTATGTTAACACATCAATTTAATAAGACCTATCGCAATTTTATTCAATGAAATTGTAAAACAAATACAAAACAGCTCACAAATTTATTATTTAATTCTACTTAACACAACCAATGTATAACCACAAACAGTCCATTATGTTCTGTGAACTAATCTTATAAATTACATTAATATCAGGGCTGGAAAAATTTTCTTTTTCATGACTAGTCCCGGACTAGTAACCAGGACAAAGATGACTTGTCCGAAAATGTGCATCATTTTCAATAAATGGACACTAATTTGTCATATATATAACTAACAAACAAGGTATAAACAAGTTTTTGTTTTATTTTTGTCTGTAAAACAGCATATAATCTAACACAAAAGTAAAGAATAAATAAGTTACAACTGATTAAATAGCTCTTGCAATGTCCTGATGTTATAAAGAAAATACATTACGTGTACACTGTTTTTGTAACAATGTCAAATTTTAATCATCCTGACCCTGACACGTAAATGTTGGGCCAATACACTTGTACACTTTATGTTACTCAATTATACAACTACTTTGTCTCCATAACATATTAACAGTATTCTGACATTACAACATGGTAATGCACTGGTTGACCCATCAACACATCATCCTGGTCATGTAGGTACTGGGTAGCACATTTCTTGTGAGGGTCACTATTCTCGTGGGAGCGAATTGATTCTATTCTGAAGTTGTTTCACCCAGTCACAAACACAGGGATGGTATTGGGAAACTTGGCTGATGTAGCTAACTTCGATACTTTGAACAAATCCTAAAGAACATCAAGTCTTCCTCTTCTTTATACAAAAGCCATGGAAAATCTGCAAGCCACTTATCCAAAAAAAATCTCTCTCGCTTTTCCTCGTATTTCTGATCCTTTGACATTGTTTTGCTGTCAAGTTTTGCTGACTTAATTTTCGTTGGAGTGTAAGGGCATTCTTCAGGTCGCCGTTTACTTCCGCGTTTGTGACTTTGATTGTTGATTTTCATTCAAAGTGTAAGAGTTCGTGTTTCCAAATGTAAAATATTTCAAGAGTGACATGGCTGCATATTTTACTACTGCGTTGTGCACAGACTTGACGATGGATTAAAATTAAAATCATCTTCAATCTCGTACCAAGATATACCTTAATTGGCATCGAGTATTGTTTAATTGGGCTTGTGTATTCAGATATGACAATGAAAGTAAAGATCATCAAACTGAGACTTACCTGGCTCTAATCCCATTACTCTTCGCGTGCCGAGTTTAAAAGTTCGCGAATCAATTATCACTTATCACATGTACTTCAATATGCAGGATTAATGCCGTTATTTGTCACCCACACATTGATTGGCCGATCATGTTAAGCGTTGATGTATCGCGCGTCGTGATTGGCTGTTTTGATAAAACGCCTTAGGCGATAGCTTGATTGGTTGCATCGCTAATTAGGTACCGCTGTGTATTGTCACTTGTCCGGCTGTCTATTTAATGACTAGCCCGGGACTAATTTAATGACCATTGGTCAGTAGCCCGAAACTACATGTTGACTAGTCCGGGACGTCGGGCAAGCGTATTTTTCCAGCCCTGAATATGTAAAGGAGGCATTTTGAAAAGGACAAGATGCAGATGATACTTGATCGACTGTAGGACAATAAGGCAAAAACATGTAGGTTTTATGTAGTGAAGTCGCTCAAGTGTACAGCCAATTACTGCTCTTGATTGGTTGGTTGTTGAATTGATAGTTCAGAGTGTAGTTGTCTTGCAAGGTACATAGTCGGGGTTTAGTCATTAGTGTCTGGTTCTTAAACTCAGTTTCCTTTTCAGTTACATGCAGTAGCTGCTGGAATGAAGGCCCTCTCTTCCTACATCTGTAGTGATGGTATCGACCAGTTACGGATGGCCTGTGGCGGCCATGGATACTCCCATGCCAGTGGAATACCCAAAATATTCGTCAACATCACACCTGCATGTACATACGAGGGCGAGAACACTGTCATGTTTCTACAATGTGCAAGGTATTTCCTAATTGCCTGGTTGAGATTTAATTAATCAAATACATCCATACTCTGTCCATCAACCAATCAACAACAATCACCATCGGCTCTATACTCTAAAAGATTTATTTTAGTAACCCAAGTGCATGGAGCCTCTACCAGAGCAGTTAGTAACTGCTCAGCCCATCAACTCCAATTTTTCAGTTCTCATCATTGAAGTGCTGCAATATATTGTTATTAATAAATTTAAATAAAAATTGGTCCTATATTCATGTTCTTATTCTGCTTGTTTGGTGCCTTTCATTATTCCTAAATACATTGGATGATGGTGTTTATTTTTAGTACATATTGTCAATAAGTTCTTATTTTCCTGTCAAAATTATTGATATTATTAAGGGTATATAGGTCATTGATCTGCAAAAGATTGTTAATGAAACATCAATATTGTTTAAAACAATTTCAGCTTAGTTATAATACCTTGTTGTTAATGTCTACAGATACCTTGTGAAGTGTTATGCCCAGGCAGCCCAGGGTCGACAGTTGCCTGGATTCATGGCATACCTTAACAACCCAGTGAAGGCCCACAGTGGATTGGATGCCACCTGCAAGATGTCGGACCTTTTAGAGGCATATGAACACACAGCAGCTAGGTTAGACATGCAGCTACTGGTAGATTTTTTATATACTAATTTTGCTTTAGCACAGAAAACTTTTGACATCATTTTTTATTAAATACACTTATTAAGTAACTCTATGTTATTAGTCCTGTAAAAAAGCACCTGCCACATTCAATAACATGTCGGCCTGCTTAAAAACAGTGCCAATATCCTTATCACTTTTTGACCCCGGGCCGAAAAGTGATATATATATATATAAAGCCCACATTTGAAGTGATTTGATTGGCTATTAAGGCAAGGCCAAAAACTGATATAGATTTCAGCAAGAAAGATCTGGGAAATTGCAGCTATTTTGTTTTAACTCGGTCTATGTGTAGATGCCAAACGGTTGCATAAATTTATGAAACAAAATATTGTCATTTTTCAAACATTCATGGCATGAATTGGTAATGTTTAACCAAATGTTTTATAAATTTACAAAATGTAGATTTCACAAACAAGCATTTTCTGACATGAATTAATGTAAAAACTAACTAAGTATTAAATGTGAAATGTCTTTAGTACATGTAGCTATTTAATAAAATTAAATTGGAGAAAGAGAGAGAAAGTTTCATGCATTTAAACTTGTGCACTTAAGTAATTTAGTGTTCATTAAGAAATGTTTACTTTGATAGTTCCAAAGTTACAACATGTACACAACTGTACTGGCAATGTTGTATATCTGTGAAGTCAAGTTTCTTTTATTAGCCGCATGGTTCATTGACCTTTGTACTTTAATATCTGATGTATTGACACAGACTGATCACCACAGCAGCCATGAAACTTCAGAACTTAGTAAAGGGAGGAACCAGTCTGGAAGAGGCTCGGAACCAGACATCAGTACAACTGGTCAGGGCTGCCAGAGTAAGTGTGTTTGTTCATGTCTTTCTGACAATTATTCACGGTATATGGCATTTCAAAAATATGACTTGCCACAATGATTTATAACCTCACTGCTAAGATGCACATTCAGTGACCCTGTTGTGGACCTAAGGTCAAGGACATATTGAATGCCACTGTTAAATTGCCTTTGGGGAACATTTTGAATACAGTGAGTCTTAATTGAACCTCACACAATGGTAGATTGGCAGAATTTTTATGTGCAAAATTGGTGAGTAAATATTTTTTTCAAGAAGTTAGCTTGTTTTCAAATGTAAGTCACATCAGCACATGGTCATTGGCTACACGAGTCTTCAATCATAATAATTTAAAGTCATAAAATCGCAAATGGTTACCAATTTAAAGGAGGCCTTTCACAAGGCCGCTGTACAGCTTGTAAGGGCCAATATGTTTAAGCGTTTTATTGTTGTTTGTATAAAGAGTATATGCTGTAAGTAACACTCTTTGTAGCTTTCTAGAATGGGTTTGTTAAGCATATTTTTATTTTGCCTGTATGTATTGTTAAGTGTGTATTGTAAAAAATTGTGTTTGTAGCCCTCAAGTAAAGGCCTAAGAAACACTTAAAATATTTTCTGTGTGCAGGCATATAGCCATTTTCTGTGTGTAGATATATAGCTATATTCTGTGTGCAGACATATAACTATTTTCTGAGTGCAGTCATATAACTATTTTCTGTGTGCAGTCATATAGCTATTTTCTGTGTGCAGGCATATAGCTATTTTCTGTGTGCATACATATAGCTTTTTTCTGTGTGCATACATATAGCTGTTTTTCTGTGTGCAGGCATGTAGCTATTTTCTGTGCAGACATATAGCTGTTTTCTGTGTGCAGGTATATAGCTATTTTCTGTGTGCAGACATATAGCTATTTTCTTTGTGCAGGCATATAGCTATTTTCTGCATGTAGGCATACGCATATAGCTATTTTCTGTGCAGGCATATAGCTATTTTAGTGTGTGCATGCATATAGCTCTTTTCTGTGTGCAGGCAAATAGCTCTTTTCTGTGTGCAGGCAAATAGCTCTTTTCTGTGTGTAGGCATATAGCTATTTTTTGTGCAGGCATGTAGCTATTTTCTGTGTGCAGGCATAGAGCTCTTTTCTGTGTGCAGACATATAGCTATTTTCTGTGTGCATGCATGTAGCTATTTGTTGTGTGCATGCATGGAGCTATTTTCTGTGTGCAGGCATGTAGCTATTTTCTGTGTGAAGACATATAGCTATTTTTTGTGTGCACGCATGTAGCTATTTGTTGTGTGCATGCATGGAGCTATCTTCTGTGTGTAGGCATGTAGCTATTTTCTGTGTACAGGCATATAACTATTTTTTGTGAGCAGGCTTAACTGTTTTATTGTAAATGTTCAGCTTATATATATATTTATTATCTGTCGCTTCTAATCTTAAGTTTTATATTTTAGTATTGGTAATAAATAGAAACACTTTTTCAGGCCCACTCGGAGATATATCTTGTCCAGACATGTATGGACTTCATTACGAGACCCGAGATAGATGCTGCTGTCCGAAGTGTCCTAGCAGCCTTGATGAGGCTTCACGCCATTCACTTGCTAAATAAACGACTGGGAGAATTTATGCAGGTAGAGGATTAACTAAGCCACTGTCACGGCAGAGTGCTAGTGCCGTCCATATTCTTTGTGTTATATATTTTTATTATTTGCTGACGAATTTAGTTTTAACTAAAGTGTTGTATTGCTGTCTGCAATAACACAACTTTACTTTGATAATGAGTCTTTCTAATTGTGTAAGGCAAATTTATAAGCTGTTTCAAATATAATATACATTTACAAAAATCTTAATGAGTCAATCAAATTTCCAATTCATAACAAATGTTTGAAAAAAAACTAAAATTCCTGATGGGTATTTGACAGTCATTAACCTCTGATTTTCTTCAAATACCTCAATGGTGTACCACGATTGGTCCCAATTGACCTATGTTTTCTGTGTTATCAAGGATGGCTTTATCAGCGGGCAGCAGGCGGAATTCTTGATGAGTGCCCAGCTGGCTCTTTATGCTGAAATACGCCCCAATGCCGTGGCGCTGGTTGATGCGTTTGACTACCCAGATCAGGTGCTTCAAAGTTGTATTGGTCGCTACGATGGTCAAGTGTATGAGGCCCTGTATGAATATGCCAAGAACTCCCCATTGAACAAGGATCAGGTAAAATTTCTTGTGGATAAGACTTTCCGAATAGAGGACAGAGTTGTAAGGTGTTTGGTAATGGTTTAGGATCCTGTTTTGAGGTTGGGTGATCATAATGTGTGAAGCGGAATGGCAAATTAACTAGTTTAGAGATTGTCAGTGTTGTTTGAATTCAAAATATTGTTGCCCGAGGATTGTACGTTACAGCTATCTAGAGGATCTGACACAAAGTTTTTTTTAATACAAACATTTATAAATTGAGTTTAGGGGGAAAGTGATAGAACGCAAGTTTTATAAATGTTTGTATAAAATGATGAGTCTTTTTATGACATTATTGTAATCGCCAATATACAATTCTATGAAATTTTAATAACAGTATTTGGTGAAATAGAGGTGTAAGATGATCTGCATGATGATAACGTCATCAGTCAAAAGGTTGTATTACATTAGTATAATATAACCAATTACATAATGGCTGTATTGAATGTTAAACAAGAGGAATCATTTGATCAATAATTGTTTCAAATATGTGCAGGATGTTTGCTCAGTTATATTTTTAAATACAAGGCAAGAAAAATAATATTTTAAATCAGTTGTAATGAACAGATGCCGTATTTAATAAGATAAGATTTTGCAAGCAGTGCAGAATTATCACATAGTCACTAGATTTACTAAAATTTCCGCTAATTAACTAGTTCCCTTTTTTCAGGTGATGGGGTCTTATCACACAACTCTGCGACCTCTGCTCAAAGGGGAGTCTAGTCCAGGGGCACCTGCTTCTCGTCTGTAGGACCAACACCTGCATCATGTCTGTAGGACCGTCACATGTACTCTAGGTGTATGTATGAGAGGTCTCGATCAAGGTGTTATAGTCTTGTGCGTTTGGAGACAGTGTACTGATTCTACTCAGTAGGTTGACACTTTAATGGTTTACCCAGATGAGTACAAATTGATCAGTCTTATGCAACAAGT
Source organism: Sinonovacula constricta (assembly GCA_007844125.1). NCBI lineage: Eukaryota > Metazoa > Mollusca > Bivalvia > Cardiida > Solecurtidae > Sinonovacula > Sinonovacula constricta. Next base: position 52,459,542 of record CM017564.1, on the reverse strand, counting down.
GTAGGTTTAGATTATCTAGTCCTTTCTGTGAGCTGTATGATCAAGAACTGCACTATTTCCTGCTAAGCCTCAGCAATATGTCTTGCAGTACATTCTCAGCAAATAACATAATATATTATATTTTAATCAGTGTTGCATGGTAAGGGTTCATATAAATTGAAAATGCAATAAACTATAACAAAGATTCATCTTTATTATCACACTAGATGTTGCTGTGGTTCTTGTCAATTACCAATAGCTACACATGCTACAAATATTAATAAGATCGACATTCTTTGTGGATTTTTGTTGTTGTTCCACCACATCTCCTTAATTTATACAAAGATGCTTTATAGTTGAAGAACTGATTTATGTAACACAATATTTTATACATAGATGCTTTATAGTTAAAGAACTGATTTATGTAACACAATATTTTAACTATAAGATCAGAATAATTGAAATTTGGAAACAGATTTGTTTCTGCCAATCAATACTGCATAATTTATCAACTTAAGTGTTATTGTGGTGTTCATGATGGCATTGAACACTGTCTGATATTGTTTTGTTGAAAGTGGTTTACCAAATAAATCTGTTTACTAAAAAGGCATTGTTTTGTGGTCATTGTGTTGAAATAGATTTCACTACCTGTAGACAAACACCAATGTTATTCTTGAAATACTTCTTTGAAGAAAAAAGCCATGTGGTAATATTGTTATTTAGTGCAATTTTATTATTATTTATAGATATCAGATTCTAGAAATGGTCTTTATGTTGAAATAAAATCTTTACAAAAAAATAACCATATTCTAGTCAAAACCTACCAGTATATTAAACTTGCACAAACAAATATGTATTTCATGGTTCTTTTTATTTTTATCTGACACCCACATATAATCTGTTTGATTTTTTTTCTGACACAAAACAAATGGAATTGCTGTGCTGGTGTTGTTTTTTTTATTTCTTGATGTCAAATTGGTTTTCTGTCACATGTCACGTAGAAGTCACATTGGTACATAGTACTGTGGTAATGTAAGTTATCATAGATTTAGTTCTTCTTATGATGAATCTTATGAGTTGATGTATCGATGTCCTCTTGACTTGGATACCATTTCAAGTGTAGTAGCTGACTTATACAAGTTGTTAGGCTATTATCAAATATGTTTTGAGCCTCATTCAGTGTACAAACTTCCATTTAAAGGCGTTGTTGCACCGTCAATGCACCCCATTGGTAGCTCTATCTAGATATTGTCAGGCACTTTCACATCACAACATCAATAAATGTGGTACAGACTAATCCCTACATCAATAATTATGGCCATGACTGGTCCCTACATCAATAATTATGGCCATGACTGGTCCCTACATCAATAATTATGGCTCTGACTAATCCCAACATCAATAATTATGGCTCTGACTGGTCTCTATATCAATAAATGTGGTACAGACTAATCCCTACATCAATAATTATGGCTCTGACTGGTACCTACATCAATAATTATGGCTCTGACTGGTACCTACATCAATAAATGTGGTACAGACTAATCCCTACATCAATAATTATGGCTCGGACTAATCCCTACATCAATAATTATGACTCTGACTGGTACCTACATCAATAAATGTGGTACAGACTAATCCCTACATCAATAATCATGGCTGTGACTAATCCCTACATCAATAATTATGGCTCTGATTCATCCCTACATCAGTAATTATGGTTCTGACTGGTCCCTACATCAATAATTATGGCTCTGACTAATCCCTACATCAATAATTATGGCTCTGGTTAATCACTACATCAATTATTATGGCGCTGATTGGTCCGTACATCAATAATTATGGCTCTGACTAGTTCCTACATCAATAATTATGGCTCTGACTGGTCCCATCACCAATAATTATGGCACTAACTTGTCCCTACATCAATAATTATGGCACTGAATTGTCCCACCATCAATAATTATGATACTGACTAGTCCCTTCTTTAAGAACTGTGTCATTGACTCATGCCGTTGCCACAATTTGGCACACTTACTGTAGTAGCATCGGTGAATCAGACCAAATATGGACCAGTGTGTTCCTGTACTCTGTCAAGATGTTGACAGTTAGAAAATACATGTTTATCAATAACTGTCAATCATAATTTAAATATGGCATTCTTGTTGAAAAGAGAATTATATTTTACTTTTTGTTACACAATTTTTGCTTCAATAACATTTTTTTTTTTGAAAAAAAAATGTGATGTGTAATTGCTAGTAAATAAAAAACTGTCAACATAGGTGCTTTTTATTTACTTAGCTTTGTTAAGTTTAGTTTTGTTCATAGATTTAAATTATATGTGGAATATTGGATTTTGTGGTTTTATATTTGTCTGGTGAAACATCCTCATTTTTCAATTATTGTCAGATGCTTTGTATTTTTATAATTGTTTGTTGTGAGAGGTGTTTAAATCTAACAAACAATCTGTCAGGAGTGTTTTTAATTTGGTATTCATACCATTGTAAAATAATTCTTTACTTATATATTGTAATGAATACGTTGATTAAACTATTCTTTATTGTTGTCATTATTGTTTGTTAGTTTTTCATATATAACTTTAAAATTATTGTCTTAATTACTAAACTGCATATTTTACTAAAGGTACATTTTGTTATTCGTTTTACATATTTAACTTTAAAATTATTGTCTTAATTACTAAACTGCATACTTTACTAAAGGTACATTTTGTTATTCAATTCTTTCTATAATGTTTTAAATTTTAAATTCTTAACTATATCAACATGTAATTTATATTTATAAAACAGTTTTACTGTATATTTTATACATTGTTATGTTTCTTTCATGAACTGTTATAGTAATTCCTGTACGATTTACAAATAACCAGATTAAATAAATAAATTGTTGACATTACCTTGTGTTTATTAGATCACCAGACTATAAGCTCAGAGTGAACTAATTTGATCACCTGGTGTCAGTCCATATTCTTTTAATGACATCTCCATAGAAACCACTGGCCCAAATTCAACCAAACTTCACCAGAAACCTTAGTAGGCAAAGGAAATGAAGAGATGCTCAAAGAATTGTGTTCCCTCAACAAACATAGTCTCCAGATTCTGGGTCATTTTCAACGTTTGTTTAGAGAAAATCTGAAAACTACCAGAGCTGAAACCTTGATGTTTAGTATATATGTTCTGTATGTGCCCCGCTATCAAAGAAAGAATCATTTAAACAAAGGATCATCTACGGCACTCGGGTAAGCGGTATTTAGTCACCATGACCTTGTGTTAGTTGTCATGGCAATCCTGCAAAATACAGTTTTAAAACATGGCTAAAATCTAAACTCATTTATATTATATTTGACAAAGGCAAACAATACCACCATTATAAAAAATAAGGTTATAGTAACAAACATTTACCAGTTGTCTCTTGAAATGTCATCTGTCATGTATAGGGACGTTAATCGAATCCAAAAACGATATTCGAATATTCGTTACGTGTATTCGAATCATATTCGAAACGAATTTATATCATAGTGGCACATAACACGGTAATTTTCCATTACCAATGTGTTTATTCATTATAAAATGTTTATGTCTGGTCATAATTTACATTGCTAGCCTTACTTATTGCAGAAGCGCCGGAAGATTTATGATTTTAGCATAGCATTTAATTTTAAAACGACGATTTCTTCTTTTTGAAATACAAACGGCAATATTATCAATCCGCCATTATCCTGTTTATAGTGAAGGCCCAGACGGGGTGTCTCTTTACTTGTTCAGCGGTAATTTGCAAGAGAATACTGTCAGTGAAGAATGCCAGTAAATGCGTAAACAGTGTCATTGTTACTTAACAATTATTATTATTAATATTATTATTATTGAAACTCTTACAAAAACTATAAGTAACCAACCAATGTTAAGATGAACTGCAAAGTCCCGTATAATATATACATTATTAATTAGTCACCTTAAACTTGGGTGTTTTTTGTTACGTGTTGTACATCGTGTAATAACCTTTACAATTTAAAGGCATGTTGCGTACTTAATTACTTATTTATATTAACATATGACGTATTCAAAAAGCTACTTAAGCTCCTTTTAATGTTAACCTATCGATTTAATAAAACCATATCATAATTTTATTAGATGAAACTGTACAACACATGCAAAATAGCTCACAATTTTAATATTTTACCTACTAACCGCAAACAATGTAAAACAACAAACAGTCAATTATATTTTGTGAACTAATCTTATAAAATAAATAAATGATTAAAGAAGGCATTTCAAAAAGACAAAATGCGGGTGATACTGGATCGACTGTAAGACAGTTAGGCCAAACCACGAGGGTTTTATGAAGGGAAATCGACCAAGTGTAAAGTCAATTAACGGTCTTGATTGGTTGGTGGTCGGATTGATGCTTAATTGTTATTGGCTGATATCGCTAAGGGCGTTGATCCGAAGCCATAACATGTCAATTAGAGACAATTAGTTACTAATACACAAGTGACAATTACGAACCTCCTCGCCATATGCCTATGGGTTAAAGGCTAGGGTAAACAAAACCATTTGATGACGACAATTACTGTGATTGGCTAGTGTCAAGATTTCCTGACTGTTGATAAACTGATGAAGTACCAACCAATATATATATAAAGAATGATTTAAATTGTAAGCTCGTGAGTTTTAAGTGTGTTAAGTAAACATATGACGAACAATTAAAAAGTATGTAGATTTACATTTTTGTTATTCGGAGAGAACGAAGCAAAACAGAGAACAGAAAATCGCGGTGACAAAAAATAACAGATGTCGCGGTATTGTATAGGAATAAAAAACTAGTACGAAGTAGAGTGACAAAAACAGAAAGTGATTGCAATTAAAGTTTGTTTGACAGTGATCTAGTTGTGCTTTCCAAAAATAAAATAAGTTCTGGTGGACTGTTATCATTAAGTGTAGCCTTACATCATGTATTTATTACACCCTATCCCGACCGAAGCTGGGTAGAGTCAGTGTTACGTAATTGCTGTAGCTTATTGCCGCATCATTGAACTGACATGTGTGTTTATTGTACTTTGGCAACTGTTTCCACAGATGTATGGTGATGTGACTGGGTCTAAGTGGGAGAGGGGTCAGAGAAGGGGCTGTGCGCGGTAAGGTGATTTCATGCTGTTAACCAGATGGCAATTCGTTATCAGGAGACATGACCCACCCCCTCTATCTGAGAGCGAGCGCGATCACATATCACTAGCGTCTTAAGTCGCTGGGGGACACTACGATAAACTAAAAAAATGTTTTTTCAATTTTCCTTCAAACTTAACAAAAGTGAAATAATTCGAATTCCAAAATCTCTATTCGAACAGCGACTTGATATTCGAATATTCGTTAACATCCCTAGTCATGTACAATTATCTTTGCTGTTGTTTTAACTATTGCCTGAAGAGAGCGAAAACTAAGTTTTTGTAACTTTTGGGTCTACGCCTTTGTCTTAGTATTTTAGTGTCAATTTGATGGCACTTTTTAGTTTTTGTTAATTTTGGAGAATTGATGTTGGTATGCGACAGTTTGAACCAAAATATTTTCATTAATCATCATAATAAACTATTGTTACATGAACAGATCTCACGAAATGCAGTTTATTGATGTCCTACACCTGTCTGAAAAGTGAACCATAACGCCACACTCGTCATTACAAACATGCATTTTCTATCTGAGCCACGCTGCACAGTTAGCTATTTTTAAACTAAGAAAACCACGTGACCACTTACGTTTAGGTTCATCCGCTATGACGTCGATGTCTATTTTTAGCAGGTATTCCAATCGTTCTTATTTATAGATTTGAAAAATATGAACATTATAAGTGCCGTTTAACAAGTTTTACTGTCCTAAAATTTAGATACTGTTGAAAATCGTCAAAGCTAAGTATAAAGTATGATTGTTTTTGCAGAAATTATGCACAGATACAATAACAGTGGTCATATATTATTACATATATTTGATATAGGCAAACTGTAGGATACCATCTTTAATGGTGTGTCTAAAATAATTATTTCATCAACACAAATAGTGTCCTGCTCTTCCCCGTCTCCACTGCATTGTTAACGTACGAGTCCAATGTATGCTTACAAATATATTAACATATAGCAGTTACTTAACACTAAACACATATTAATGTGTTAATAATGGGGTGAGTTTTTCACATATATACTTGTACTCATTTGTGCAAGGAGCAGGGTTCAAGCGGAAGTCGTCTGTTGCGTCTGCGCGTACACAGTCCCCGTCACTGTCTGAGGTTCCCCACACCACAGTGTTCGATGTCGACGGCAGTGGCTGATTAGATGATGTAAGCCACATATCGTTGAATTTTTCGCTACCGTCCAGCCAATAGTGTGAAGATGAACCTATAAAGAAACAGAGAATGTGACATGACCTAGAGATCAAGGATAGTTCACTGTTGTGTCATTGTTAAACATGTATCTCTTGTTTTATTCATTGTGTTGATCGAGTTATGACTTCTTAATTAAGATGATGAACATTGCATGGTTTCATAAATTAATATTTTGATTATGTTGGTCGATTTGAATCTTAAAAAGAAGGACGTTGTAAAGTTATATACATTGTTCTAAAAAAAAAATAATAATTAATAGCTTTATTTCAAGAAGGTAACACATAAAGAAATATAATCATAACAACGTTTAACAAAGTCTTATTTCAATGTGGCCTTCTACAACAAAATTAACAACATCCGTACATCATGTACACACATTGACATAAACAGTCATAGACAGTCACACAATTTATGATGCAAGAAAATTGCATATTCTAACGTTTTTTGAAAATATCGTACTACTTGAGTCGATGTGGTGTTGTGTTGATACTTGTTATCGTCATATTGGTGGCTTCCAGCTTATTATTGGTGAATAAAGACCTCAGATTTATGTCTGGGTAGAACCAACGGCGCACCTCAGGTTAGCTGGAAAACCTCCCCACATGAAAGTTCTCGTCCCGACCGCGACTCGAACCCACGCGGTGAGGGGCTGAGGAATTACAAGTCAGCGACTCTAATTGCTAGGTCACGGGCGACCCCTGCCCCGCCCCCCCCCCCCCAACATTGCATGATATGTATTGTTATAATCATTGTGTTAGCGGCTCGATAATGAAAAAGCAAAAAGCCATAGAAATGTGAAGCAAACTAAACACAAACAAAACTACTATTTTAAGTTAAGTTAAAAATACACAATGGCTTCAAATTATAAACGGGAAATGATATTTTTCTTTATTTAAGTTTTACCATTACTGTTAAAGATGTTCTGGAAAAAGAGGAACCGTTCCTGACTGTTGATTTGTAGAAGCCTAGCACACACGCGCTTACACACAGCTGCTGCCATTGAGTTATTGTGCAGCAAGGACATCAATCTGAAAATAATGTTATAATGCGAGTTTTGTCATAATGTGGCCTTGTATTCGCTTAAAACAAGAGATCTAGCTAAAAGAGGGAAGGGATGGGATGGGATTTGCCGGCATTGTTGCCGATACTGTGCAGCGACATTTCTATCATTATAGCACAGGGGAACTTTGGAGGTGCCCAGGGACTGAACCCGGCCGGTCCATTATACTGACACCGACGAGTCAGGCGTAATGCTGTCCCCTCAGCACCGAGCGTTTGGAGGGAAGCCACTACTACCAACTTTAAAGTCTTTGGTTTGACACGGCCAAGGTTTGAACCCGCGTCCTCCCGATCCGCAGAGCCGATGCTCTACCACTTGAGCTTTTGCGGCCGGTCTAGCTAAAAGAAGCAAACTGGATTTGGTAGTATCTTACATTTTGGAACAAATTTATTCTCAAATAACCAAACAGGTCATTGTTATCAGAAAAGTTCTTGCAAAATGGTGTTCATTAATGCCCTAGATCTGTGTAACAGTCAAGCACAAATCAGCACTCGTCATTGCAAACGGGTATTTCCTATCCGAGCCACGCTGCAGAGATAGCTATTTTTAAACTTAGAAAAACACTTGACCACTTAGATTTGAGATCACGTTAGTCAACAGGAGAATTCGTTCTGACGTCGATATCTATTTTAGGCAGAGACCATTATCGAGCTTTTTAAACGTCTACATTAAAACTGTTACAACCCATTTAGTAATAAACCTGTTGTGTAACAAACTCAGTTTTCGTCCAGAATCTTAACGATTTCTGAAGAAAAATGCTGGATTTAGTACAAATACATGTTCATACACCATTTTCTCTCATTTGAACAATATTTGAAGTATTTTGTAAACGTTTGAATTTTCAACCCGTTTTGTAAAAACTTTTATATTTTGGTCCAATATCTTCATTTTCTTGTATCATATGGATGAAAGTCGTGAATATGCCCCGACAACACATCAATTCGCAACATTTTATGTTGTCTTCGTACACTTTTGAGAAATTTTGGGTTTTCAACCTTATTCTAAGTTTTTTTAGTTCTTTTCACTGTATAAAAGAGAAATATCTGTTAGAAAAAACCCACTGGCAGATGAATAAACCCATTATTTGTACAACTTGGGGCCGGGGTTTCCTTACGGAAGCAAATACATAATTTCCCTATTTTGTCTTGTCTTTTAATCTTTTGTAATACTTATAGGATCAAAATGCACATATCTTGTTACATTCTGAAAGTATGATCTTTCTTCTATCCATTAGTACATAAACATTCAAATAAGTGTTCCGAAATAGGGTATGGTAGCCAACCCTTTATTGGGCACGGTGGGCCGTGGAGCCGGAGGTTTTGGGCCGGCATTTTTCCGGCAAGTTTACGGACCGGGAATACAAACAATGTAAAACTATAAGTGTTTTCTGTTTTCTGCACACGCCTGATAGAAACCCTGCACAACATAATAGTCACATATCTACTGCATTGTTAGTAATTAACAATAGAAACACAAGCATATTGAAGACCCTCAAACAGCCATAAATAATGAACAATGACTTTCAATGACACTCATTTCCTCGCAATAACCAGTAAGGAGCGATGATAAGTTTGCACATTGTTCACTTTCTTTCGTTACGAATAAAAATACAATCTGAATGTGTATTCTTTGCAGCTGTATAAAAAGCTCGATTGTGGTCTCTGCTTAAAATAGATATCGACGTCAGTGCGGATTACCCGGAGGACTATATAACGTGATCTCAAAAGATGGTGGTCACATGGTTTTCTACGTTTTAAAATAGCTATCTCTGCAGCGTTGCTCGGATAGGAAATACCTGTTTGCAATGACGAGTGGTGATTTATACTTGACTGTTCACACAGATCTAGGACATCAATAAACAACATTTTGCAGAACATTTCAAGGTAACACCGACTTAATTGGATATTTGAGAAAAGATATTTTGGTCCAAACTGTCGGATACCACCTTGAAGTCATAAACTTAGTTGCTACAAATATATTATCAAAACACTTTTCCTTAAATGCATATATAAATTTTAAATTATAATCAAATCGTTCGTCATATTTTAAACATTTTGTTTCATGATATAAGCATCATCAGATATACGCACAAGCTTCTATCTGTATTTTGATTACAATCACGACTAGTGTACTTTTACTACAATCACGACCCGTCTTTAGTTATGAACCGCAAACAGACCATTATAAATGTCAAAGCACAGTTTAATTGTTTAAAAACATCTTATAATCGTGTAATATAACATAGTTGAAGGATAATACACAATAGTAAAAATAAGTTATAAATAATATTGTACTTTCTATAAATGCTTTAGGTAAAGGTTTTATTTCTAACCGCATATTTTCAGTAATCGTGTAACAAGTTTATTTAATCTACCATAGATTATAAAGACCGCCCGGGAACAGATCACAAAACAAACATAATTTTATTGGCCACACGCTGGAGCGCGACGCCTATATATAGAATGCTCACTGAAATTTGCACATGGGAGAAAGTCTGTTTTGCGGACTTTCATAAACGTGATAAAACAAGGTCATAATTCGGTACATGAAGTTTTATTTATTTTTAACATGTATATGAATTAAGAAAAATGCCGGAGACCATCTCTAATTAAGTTTAAAAATGTATGTCACAATTTTTGTTAAATTTATTTTAATCGTTTGCGTCGCCTTTGATGCTTCGCATCAACGTTTTGTATTTTATTGCATGCTCTTATCTGGTTAATTTAAGGCTCACGTACGTCTTTTGCTCGGGATCATATCGTCTCAGACAAGCGGCTCATATCGTCTCACACTCGAGGTTCATATCGTCCTTGTACAAGCAATGTTAATGCCTTTTTGCTCTCAAAAACTATAATACATTTTTCTTCTCTGAAATCTGCTGATGACCAACATTGTGTAGGTAGATTTTAGTCTGTTCACTTACACGTGTGTACAGTCTCATTTAGATGCCCCTCATTACCAATCGGAACACCTCGGATAATTCACGAATCATCTCTCGGATGTATGTAGGTAGTCGGATCACCTCGGCCATTGACCTAAATGGGACTACTGTTGAGACAGACGTCAAAAAAAAAAAAAAAAAAATGGCAGCTCGGGTGACAGCTCACTACAGTAAGATGCCTGTAAAACTTCAATTTGTAGTGGCTTAAAATTTAAATCAGCCAATTTTGATTTAACCAGCGTAGCAGACACGCAGCTGTCAAACGATGGCATTAAGTTTTGTGTGAACTACATTTTAGGCAAATTCTTCTTCCGACATCCGGCGAACAAAACTATCGTGATTTCAGTAAGTATCATTGCACCAGATAAGTCAGAAGGATGATTGTCCCGTGGACGGAATTACCCGAGGAGTTCCGATTGCGTCAGTATTAAAGGGGTGGTAACACTAAATACGGACCGGAAATAGATTGTGTGACAAGGACTTTTTCTCTTTAGTAACCGTCTGTTGCTATGTTTTGGCATTAAATTTTCTATTTTGAAGATAATCTTAATCTTTTAGTATCAACAGGAAGTTGAAACCATGTAGAATTAAAAGAAAGCAACAGTCTTGAACCCCTGAGCACAATAATGGACTGATCCACTTGTACAGGAAGTGCATATTTCATTGAAATTTGGGGAGTACCGACTGGCAATTTGGCGGAATGTTTATTCTATGCAGCAGAACCTTCTTACAAGTTGCAAAAGTTGGCTTATTGCTGTGTCTTTCTGATAGACAATAAATAGCTCCTTTCACCTATATATGGTTATGGGGGTCCATCATAACTTGGTCATTGGGCAATTTGTTTCCAACTTTTCGCGATTCACTATAAAATATAGAACAAACTTATTTAGTTGCGTCTAACCTAAGAAGTGACGTCCCGGAAGTGGAAATTCCAAATCAAGGGACATAGCGCGTGATTTAGTAAGGGACGTAACCTAGTTTCGGGAAAGGCCTGTAGTGCATCGTAAGTGAAGCACCATTTAAGTGGTAAACATTTTTTTACACTTAGACTTGATAAGTGTGTTGTTACAATTAATGTACGCATGTAAATGCAAGACAATGGCTAGTGCTTATGTAACTTGTTGACAATGATGTTGTTTTTCTCTCTCTCTCTCTCTCTCAATATTAATGTACACAATCTACACTAACCAATTATTGCGCATATAACATTTTATGCGCATATGAGGAAGACATTGCCACGTTAGAAAAGAAGCGGAGAACAGCGAACATTTTAATCCTTCAAAAGGTAAGCTTTCTGTTTTATCTATGGCTTAAAGTATGAGGAGATATTTGATACTTCAGCTTTAATTACCACCATCTTAAAACTATAAGTTGCTGGAATCGACTCAATTAGATATTTTAACAACGATTTTAATTAGTATTAACAATAATATGGGTTTTGTGATAAATATGGGATACAATAAACAACTATATTCTACTTATATTGAAGTTGTCTATGTCTTTACTATTTTTTCAGTATGGCAAATAAAATACAAGCTTAGGATTTATATAAATGTGGGCAAATGTAATGGCGATGAAAAGCAAAGGCATTGATTGTAATTTTAGCGGAATTAATTTGCCGATTGAATATTCTTGAGTCTAAACCAACTCATCATATCGATTATACAGTTGTATAGAAATACGTCTACTTATAACGTTTTGTGACAAACATGTACTGAATAAAGGATATTTTATCGAAAACATTTCCTTTCCCCCGAAAACATGTCACTGTAAAGAGGCGGCAATGGCATATCTGGACACCATCTTGGTAAAACAAAAGTTAGAGCCAAATAAAATCTAAGAAAATTGTTTTAGAATCATCTCAGGTTTATGCTTCATGTAATGTATGTTGTCTTTTGATTTATCCCATGAGAAGTACTTTACGTTGACGGACACTAGACTTCATTTCCCTCTACACAAGAACAGGATGTTACAAATCTTTTCTTTTGATTTTGTCATTGATTCAAATATTTACCTTCCTTTAAAATCGACGATTTTGTGTGCATTGTAGTTATTCTATTATAATAATAAAACAATAAAAAAAAAAAAACATTCTCTCCCACCGAAACACAACGTGGATTTTTTAAATTACGTCACTGATTTCTTTTTAATGACTTCATAATTAACTTTAGGCAGTTACTGTCGGGTTGGCCTATTTTATCGTCACAGATTTGTTGTAACCCGGTAAATTCTAGTGCCTTTTCAAATTTTATGGTTGGACCTGACAGTTTGCCTATATCTTATGTATGTAACAATATCTGTAAATAAGAACGATTGGGATTACTGCTGAAAATAGACATCGACGTCACAGTGGATGACGTGGATGAGCTAAAACATAAGTGGTCACGTGGTTTTCTTGGTTTAAAAATAGCTAACTGTGCAGCATGACTCAGATATAAAATACACGATTATAATGACAATTGTGGCGTTATAGTTCATTTTTCAGACAGGTGTAAGACATCAAAAAAACAGCATTTAGCGAGATCTGTTAAGATAGCAATGGTTTACTAAGATATCTAATGAAAACTTTTTTGGTCCAAACTTTCGGATACTACCTTTAATATATGTTGCAATACTCATATGACTTTGTCATACTTTCCTATTATGGGTTATCAAATATAATGGAAGGTATCATTTTTAAAAGCTCTATGCGCATGTTAAATTGACCGTACGTCTATCATAAGGGTGCTTGAGGTATACGTTTGACAAAATAAGTTTAAATACGCCATAAAAAAGCATTTAAAGATACTTCATGAATGCATGTTAACACAACATTTAACCGTTGCTGACACGTTTTAAATAATTTGTCGCCACTGCCTAACTTTTAAAATAATAATTTATGCCCTTTACTTTAAAATGGCGTAGCTTGTTCGTTTTGCCAAAAGCAAAGTGATTGGATGTGATCCAAAAGCAGTTGAACGTTTTTCAAGTTCTTTATTTTTAATTATCAGGAAAGATGATGGGCCATAATTTGTACGGATTTGTCTGTTAACTAAACAAAGGCAAACATATACATAGTTAAATTCTGTATTTTTATGTTTCAGGTTAAGGCGATGTTCAAAACTATGCAGTTGATTACATGTATTGTGTTCCACCTTTTTGTCTTGACGTCATGCATTCCATCTTACGATGTACCGATAGGTAAGATACACGCACTGATGGCCCATCTCAAAGAGAATGGATACAACGTTCTTCAGGAACACAACGAAATCAACGAAGCAAATTTTAAACAGAGAAACTCTAACAATAACAAGACATTCATGCCAGTCAGACAGTACCTCGTTGCAGCTGTCGTGTCCAGAAACGAACTCAATATAGAAGAAGGTCAGTTAGTAAAAGAGTTGTTGGAGAAAGAGCGACTGAAAGTCTACTTAAATGAAAAAGATAGTAGTCATAGAAATCGTAAATTCCACGGAGAAATGATTTTTCTTCATAAGGGTGGGTTAGACGAAATGATTGAAAAATTACAAAAAGAAATAGGCGAGAAAACTAAACCAATTGTACTGCTGTACTCATTCTACATTCCGTGTGCCCATGTAAGAAATCTTGGGTACTCGTGTTCGGAGGAACTTGGACATGCTGCCGACCGACATAAATGTCCAATGTACGTTTTCTTTTCTGAGATTTTCCCAGGAACTGATGAAGAGCAGGCAAAACAGTACCTTGCGAAGGGAGAAACTCTGAAACTGTACAGTGAGGTAGTATCGGGATACGTTACACTCATTCACACTCCACCACATGATGTTAAGGGAAAGACTTTCCAAAACTTGTTCAGTGAATGTCTGATCAGGATGGGGATTGGAACTTGCGTGGATGATGACAATAATCGACTTTACGTTACACGCTTTATAAATCTGCTTGTATATGGATGCACACATGACAGCAACTTCTATGGCGTTCTAACAGAATACAGTCGAAATGAGTTGCTGAATTGCATAAAGAATTCTTTATCTAACAATTTCAAACCATGCAATAAATGCAAGCAAAAACCATCCGCTCCGAAAGCTGGCGTTATGATCTTTATTTTTAGATTTTGTTCCGAATCCATTATGGAAACCGACTTGTATCTCGGAAAGGTTAATCATTTGGACGACTCGTCTTGGCAGAGATTTGAAGGCCGGTGGAAAGATCTGACACACCCACTCAACCCCAATGGCTACAGTCAACTTCCATGTCGTGCTTACGACAACCCAATGGACACATGCCTTGGAAATTTGAAGGATATAATCACCGGTCTTGGGAATAATAAAAGGTATGTGCCTACAGTTCAGCGACTCATTCAACTGCAGAAGAATGGTGAGGCTATAAGCAAAGGCTGTGCGAGGAAGAGAACGCTTCCAACTCCGCCGATACCCGCGACCCTGGCCGTACCGACACCTGCAGATTCAGACTCACAGGTTGGATCAGCCGGACGTTACAGTCGGTTTTTGTGTTGTTGTTGTTTTAAAAAATAAAATATGTTCGATCGGAAGTGTGAGGGGTACGTTTGTGTGCTTGAAACGTAAACGCTAAAAGAGTAAAGAGAGTGTAAGAGCGTGACGGGTGAGTGTGAATGTTGCAAGGATGTGGAGGTAGAGGGTGAAAATGGTGTGTTTGTGCGCGCGCGTGTGTTTGTGTGTGTGTTTGTGCGCGCGTGTGTTTGTGTGTGTTTGTTTGTGTGCGCGTGTGTGTGTATATGTGTGTGCATGCGTGCGTGTGTGCGTGGTGCGATTGTATGTGTGCGTGTGTATGCGATTGTGTGTGCGTGCGTGCGTGCGTCTGTACGTGCGGGTGCGTGCCTGCGTGTTTGTGTGTATGCGTGCGTGTTTGTGTGTGTGTGCGCGTGCGTGTGTGCGTACGTGTGTGTGCGTACGTGTGTGCGTGTGCGTGCGTGTGCGCTTTTGTGTGTATGTGCGTATGTATTTGGTGTCAAACGGAGACAGTAGTATGAATACACAACTACCAACCGGGGACATCCACCAAACCGTCTGGGGTTGTACTACTGCTGAAATCATGTCGTACAGGCATTGAAAGATATCATATGTGAAATTCGCTGAAATCGCTGCATATCCCCATACAACGAAATTGGTACGGACCACAATATGCACACCCGATTTGGACATGATATTTCTTATACACATGCTTCCCCGTTTATCTTCAGTTTCTTCTAAAAGGCTAGGTCCTCGTTTATGCGTAGTATTTTAAACATTCATACACACATGTGTCCGCCGAGAGGTCCCCGTTTATACGTCATATTTTTAACAATCACACACGGAAACAGAGTCTGAGTAGTTCCAGAAAACCACATCCTGATCAACAACTAGCAACGCATTGAAGTACTATAGTATGTGCGGACGTTAAAAATTATTCATTACTATTTAAATCTTAATTAACATTTGTAAATGAATTAGATTATGCCGTATACACTTTATATTCAACTTAATTTGAAAATAAATGATATATCAAGATCAATATGTATGTTGTCATTTAAGCTTCTTTTCATTATTGACGAATTAAAATAGTAACGATGTATTATAGTAACATACGTAAATGCATAAATACATGAGTGCTTTATGCATATTTGCATACCATACAAGATAACTTTTTAAAACTTTTCGATGTCTTATGAAAAATTGTTCTACCAAAACAAGTATGGTACTAAGTAGCAGCAGCAGTAATTATATCAGCATTTAATACCATATTGACCGTGACAGCAATTTATTTATAGGAGGCTGATTCCTCTGATGACAAATCATGCTTAGCAGCAGCAGCCGTAGTAACAGTATCAGCATTTGATACCAAATTGACTGTGGCAGCAACGCGTAACCAATCCAAAGCCATCTGCATTGTTGTGACAGGTCATTATCTAACCGTTTCAGCTCCCTTAATCTCGTGAGGCAGCAACGCGTAACCAATCCAAAGCAATCTGCATTGTTGTGACAGGTCATTTATCTAACCGTTTCAGCTCCCCTAATCTCGTGTGGCAGCAGCGCGTAACCAATCCAAAGCCATCTGCATTGTTGTGACAGGTCATTTATCTAACCGTTTTAGCTCCCCTAATCTCGTGAGGCAGCAACGCGTAACCAATCCAAAGCCATCTGCATTGTTGTGACAGGTCATTATCTAACCGTTTTAGCTCCCCTTATCTCGTGAGTAGGTGTTCATGGCTGTCTGGTTACGGTAAATGCGAAATATGAACATGCTTCGTTACAGGGCTTCAGTATGGAGAGCCGATTCTAAATGTTGCCTGAAGCAGATAACTCAAGTGTCCTTTATCGGATAACAGCATCAGTCTATTTCATTTTGCTTTCTGTCTTACAACATGATAAGTGTCTCCATGTTTTTAAGTATATTATAATGGTAGAATTATTGAATGTGATTTCCAATCATAATTGGGGTTAAGCACAAGCTTATATGGATACAAGGATCCGAGGATTTAGATAATATTATTTTTGTCATATTGTGTCGTATCAACTTCGTCACTTTGCACAGACTTTTAAAACGGTAATTTTGTTATTTAAATTAACTTACGCGAAACGTGTTAAGTGTGAGGTTAGAACTCTGTAAAATCGGTTTAAGCACCCCAGTCGGTCCATATTACCGACTGACCGTTCCAAGGCGGTAACTGTCGGGTTGGATCTTTTTGTTAAATGATTCATCACAGATTTGTTCTCACTTTACATTTGGCTTTTAGTGAATACCTTGGTCCTGTGCGTTTTCAATTTTTTTATATGTTTCGATGCTCATAGGACTTTGTCATATATTCTTATTCATGATCACAACAATGTTACTTGTGCAGTGTGGCGGTCGTAAAAAATCTCCCCGTGCAAGTAATCTATGTTGTCATTTAATTCCTCCTATAATGATTGTTACGTTTATTTTCTTTGATGGACTTTGGTTCACCAATTCCATCTTCACATGAACAGGATGCTACAACCATTTACTCTTCTCTGGTATTTTTTTTCTTGATTCAAAAAGTTAATTTCATTTACAATCAACATTTTTAGGTCTTCTAGTCGAAATAATACCTATCTCTCTTCTAAACACCATGTGAACATTATTTTTCAATTACGTCACTACTTTCGTCATAACTTATCAAACAAAACTTCAGCGCTTGGACATTTATTGAAATAGATCGGTTTTCATTTCATTGCCTGCAGTTGAGAAACCCACCAGGAAGTACGAGGTAAGAACTCTGTAAAACCCGTTTAAGAACCCAGTCGGTCCATATGGCGACTGACCGTTCCAAGGCGGTAACTGTCGGGTTTGCTCTTTTTGTTAAATGATTCATCACAGATTTGTTCTTACTTTTACATTTGGCTTGCATGTGAATACCTTGGTCCTGTGCGTTTTCAAATTGTTGTATATGTTGCAATGCTTATAGGACTTTGTCATATATATATATATATATATATATATATATATATATATATATATATATATATATATATATATATATATATATATATATATATATATATATATATATATATGTAATCCATAAAAAGTCCCTCATACATGTAGCTACGAACAATTCTTACAATCAGTATGAATATCTTGTTTGTTATATAATTTGAACTGACATTTGTTATGATTTATAGCTAACTTGCATTAGACCTGCACTGGTACATGTTGTAGAAAATTTCTAATGTTACTAGAACAGTAATAAAAATACAGGTAGATACGAAGTTGAAAACGTTTTATTTCTCATTGTGAGGTAGAATTATAATACTACAGGAGCTCTTTTATCAACAGTATTTCGATTCGTGCTTCATGTTCTGACTTCAAGCTCTAATAAGAATGTTTAAAACCTCATAACAAGTAACCCTTTGCTATGAAATTACAGCTCAAGAGTAACGTTTAAATCTAGTTAAAAAGCGTCGCGGCAGATAAAATTGAAAATTAGCATGCTCACATAAAATGCAGTAGTCAGGTACTACTCAATTATAAGGTCGTGCTATAATCAAAGAGTTAAATCTAATTGCATGAAAATGTATAAGTATCTATTATTGGCAAAAGTTTAACTTCGCCTCTGTTCTGATTTGAGAATAGTGCGATTATTACATCATTGATGTTATCTTATTTTCCAATTCATTGTTTGTATTTATTAGCACCAGTTAGAATTGACTGAAATAGCATAGATAATAATCTATCTATCTCTCTATCTCTCTCTCACTCACTCTCTCTCTAAAGAGAGAGAGAGAGAGATAGAGTGAGTGAGAGAGGGAGAGAGAGAGAGAAAGAGAGAGAGAATTTTGTCTGTTTTTGGTTAGTTATGTTTTCTTTGTTATAGTTTTTAATATTGTTTACTTTCAATTTAGCTTCCCATCAGCATTCGTGATAACAGAGGCATTCGCGAAGATATAAGAAAGAAGAATTAAAAGATTAAATGAATACTTGAAATAAAGGATAAATTGCTTGAAAGTGATTTGTTTTCATAAATTTCTCTGTATTGTTTAAGTCTCTCACACGGTCTATACATTTAAATATGTTACAGGCACGTGCTACTGTAGACCACGTGACTCAATCTTACTTTAATCAAGAATTTCAAAATAGAAGTTTCCATTCGGCTATATACTAAGCAAAGTGGGATGAATTATTTTAATATTGTTAAATGAAGAAAGATGGATAAAATTTATTTTGAGTCGACAAGATTGGTGTTCTACTTAATAAAGAGGCCAAGTGGACACGTGTGTGAGATCTGTACAGTATATAACGTCTCTAATGATGTCCCCGTATGGTACAAAACACCGTTAATTAACCATTCTGTCTACAAGTTATTTTGTATGTTTTTATTTTAACGTTTACTACAAAACAGGTGGAAAATTAAGACGTCTCCAAACATCCCAAACAATACTTTACAAGAGAAAAGGGGCGTAGTAAATCAAGTTTGTACCATATCAATGTCAATGTTACACTCCTTGCACATGTACACATGTATACATGAGACTAATTGAGCCAATCCCACGCCGCAGTGTCAGAGTTACACCGTCACGCTTTCTGCACCTGGTCGGCCAAGTAAAATGTGTAATCAAGCTAGCAGCCTGGCCCTCATGTATATCCGTTTTATGGAAAACTGTCCATAAGATCAATTTTTACTTCAAAATTTATTTAATAAGACCCCACACATGTTAGGAAGAAGGTTTACTCCATGTTTGCAACAGATTTTTTCCCCTTCCCACCAGTTAGCTTCTAGAAACAAAGAAAAACTCCCTCTAAAATCCCCCTGTCACAAAAACACGTCTTGCCGTGGCGAGCGACCTTCACCTTCCACCCACACAATAAGACTTGATAAGTGTGTTGTTACAATTAATGTACGCATGTAAATGCAAGACAATGGCTAGTGCTTATGTAACTTGTTGACAATGATGTTTGTTGTTTTTTTTTCTCTCTCTCTCTCTCTCAATATTAATGTAAACAACCTACACTTACCAATTGTTGCGCATATAACATTTTATGCGCATATGAGGAAGACATTGCCACGTTAGAAAAGAAGCGGAGAACAGCGAACATTTTAATCCTTCAAAAGGTAAGCTTTCTGTTTTATCTATGGCTTAAAGTAGGAGGAGATATTTGATACTTCAGCTTTAATTACCACCATCTTAAAACTATACGTTGCTGGAATCGACTCAATTAAATATTTTAACAACGATTTTAATAAGTATTAACAATAATATGGGTTTTGTGATAATTATGGGATATAATAAACAACTATATTCTACTTATATTGAAGTTGTCTATGTCTTTACTATTTTTTCAGTATGGCAAATAAAATACAAGCTTAGGATTTATATAAACGTGGGCAAATGTAATGGCGATGAAAAGCAAAGGCATTGATTGTAATTTTAGCGGAATTAATTTGCCGATTGAATATTCTTGAGTCTAAACAAACTAATCATATCGATTATACAGTTGTATAGAAATACGTCTACTTATAACGTTTTGTGACAAACATGTACTGAACAAAAGATATTTTATCGAAAACATTTCCTTTCCCCCGAAAACATGTCATTGTAAAGAGGCGGCATTGGCATATCTGGACACCATCTTGGTAAACCAAAAGTTAGAGCCAAATAAAATCTAAGAAAATTGTTTTAGAATCATCTCAGTTTTATGCTTCATGTAATGTATGTTGTCTTTTGATTTATACCATGAGAAGTACTTTACGTTGACGGACACTAGACTTCATTTCCCTCTACACAAGAACAGGATGTTACAAATCTTTTCTTTTGATTTTGTCATTGATTCAAATATTTACCTTCCTTTAAAATCGACGATTTTGTGTGCATTGTAGTTATTCTATTATAATAATAAAACAATAAAAAAAACTTCTCTCCCACCGAAACACAACGTGGATTTTTTAAATTACGTCACTGATTTCTTTTTAATGACTTCATAATTAACTTTAGGCAGTTACTGTCGGGTTGGCCTATTTTATCGTCACAGATTTGTTGTAACCCGGTAAATTCTAGTGCCTTTTCAAATTTTATGGTTGGACCTGACAGTTTGCCTATATCTTATGTATGTAACAATATCTGTAAATAAGAACGATTGGGATTACTGCTGAAAATAGACATCGACGTCACAGTGGATGACGTGGATGAGCTAAAACATAAGTGGTCACGTGGTTTTCTTGGTTTAAAAATAGCTAACTGTGCAGCATGACTCAGATATAAAATACACGATTATAATGACAATTGTGGCGTTAAAGTTCATTTTTCAGACAGGTGTAAGACATCAAAAAACAGCATTTAGCGAGATCTGTTAAGATAGCAATGGTTTACTAAGATATCTAATGAAAACATTTTTGATCCAATATTTCGGATACTACCTTTAATATATGTTGCAATACTCATATGACTTTGTCATACTTTCCTATTATGGGTTATCAAAAATAATGGAAGGTTTCATTTTTAAAAGCTCTATGCGCATGTTAAATTGACCGTACGTCTATTATAAAGGTGCTTGAGGTATACGTTTGACAAAATAAGTTTAAATACACCATAAAAAAACATTTAAAGATACTTCATAAATGCATGTGAACACAACATTTAACCGTTGTTGACACGTTTTAAATAATTTGTCGCCACTGCCTAACTTTTAAAATAATAATTTATGCCCTTTACTTTAAAATGGCGTAGCTTGTTCGTTTTGCCAAAAGCAAAGTGATTGGATGTGATCCAAAAGCAGTTGAACGTTTTTCAAGTTCTTTATTTTTAATTATCAGGAAAGATGATGGGCCATAATTTGCACGGATTTGTCTGTTAATTAAACAAAGGCAAACATATACAAAGTTAAATTCTGTATTTTTATGTTTCAGGTTGAGGCGATGTTCAACACTATGCAGTTGATTACATGTATTGTGTTCCACCTTTTTGTCTTGACGTCATGCATTCCATCTTACGATGTACCGATAGGTAAGATACACGCACTGATGGCCCATCTCAAAGAGAATGGATACAACGTTCTTCAGGAACACAACGAAATCAACGAAGCAAATTTTAAACAGAGAAACGCTAACAATAACAAGACATTCATGCCAGTCAGACAGTACCTCGTTGCAGCTGTCGTGTCCAGAAACGAACTCAATATAGAAGAAGGTCAGTTAGCAAAAGAGTTGTTGGAGAAAGAGCGACTGAAAGTCTACTTAAATGAAAAAGATAGTAGTCATAGAAATCGTAAATTCCACGGAGAAATGATTTTCCTTCATAAGGGTGGGTTAGACGAAATGATTGAAAAATTACAAAAAGAAATGGGCGAGAAAACTAAACCAATTGTACTGCTGTACTCATTTTACATTCCGTGTGCCCATGTAAGAAATCTTGGGTACTCGTGTTCGGAGGAACTTGGACATGCTGCCGACCGACATAAATGTCCAATGTACGTTTTCTTTTCCGAGATTTTCCCAGGAACTGATGAAGAGCAGGCAAAACAGTACCTTGCGAAGGGAGAAACTCTGAAACTGTACAGTGAGGTAGTATCGGGATACGTTACGCTCATTCACACTCCACCACATGATGTTAAGGGAAAGACTTTCCAAAACTTGTTCAGTGAATGTCTGATCAGGATGGGGATTGGAACTTGCGTGGATGATGACAATAATCGACTTTACGTTACACGCTTTATAAATCTGCTTGTATATGGATGCACACATGACAGCAACTTCTATGGCGTTCTAACAGAATACAGTCGAAATGAGTTGCTGAATTGCATAAAGAATTCTTTATTAAAGAATTTCAAACCATGCAATAAATGCAAGCAAAAATCATCCGCTCCGAAAGCTGACGTTATGATCTTTATTTTTAGATTTTGTTCCGAATCCATTATGGAAACCGACTTGTATCTCGGAAAGGTTAATCATTTGGACGACTCGTCTTGGCAGAGATTTGAAGGCCGGTGGAAAGATCTGACACACCCACTCAACCCCAATGGCTACAGTCAACTTCCTTGTCGTGCTTACGACAACCCAATGGACACATGCCTTGGAAATTTGAAGGATATAATCACCGGTCTTGGAAATAATAAAAGGTATGGGCCTACAGTTCAGCGACTCATTCAACTGCAGAAGAATGGTGAGGCTATAAGCAAAGGCTGTGCGAGGAAGAGAACGCTTCCAACTCCGCCGATACCCGCGACCCTGGCACTACCGACACCTGCAGATTCAGACTCACAGGTTCGAACAGTCGGACGTTACATTCGGTTTTTGTGTTGTTGTTGTTTTTGAGGAGATTATTGTTAATATCGGTCAAAATATAACAGTTAAAATATGTTCGATCGGAAGTGTGAGGGGTACGTTTGTGTGCTTGAAACGTAAACGAAAAAAGAGTAAAGAGAGTGTAAGAGCGTGACGGACGAGTGTGAATGTTGCAAGGATGTGGAGGTAGAGGGTGAAAATGGTGTGTTTGTGTGCGCGCGTGTGTTTGTGTGTGTGTTTGTGCGCGCGTGTGTTTGTGTGTGTGTGTTTGTGTGCGCGTGTGTGTGCATGCGTGCGTGGTGCGATTGTATGTGTGCGTGTGTGTGTGCGATTGTGTGTGCGTGCGTGCGTGCGTCTGTACGTGCTGGTGCGTGCCTGCGTGTTTGTGTGTATGCGTGCGTGTTTGTGTGTGTGTGCGCGTGCGTGTGTGCGGACGTGTGTGTGCGTACGTGTGTGCGGACGTGTGCGTGCGGGCGCGTGTGTGTGCGTGCGTGTGCGCTTTTGTGTGTATGTGCGTATGTATTTGGTGTCAAACGGAGACAGTAGTATGAATACACACCTACCAACCGGGGACATCTACCAAACCGTCTGGGGTTGTACTACTGCTGAAATCATGTCGTACAGGCATTGAAAGATATCATATGTGAAATTCGCTGAAATCGCTGCATATCCCCATACAACGAAATTGGTACGGACCACAATATGCACACCCGATTTGGACATGATATTTCTTATACACATGCTTCCCCGTTTATCTTCAGTTTCTTCTAAAGGGCTAGGTCCTCGTTTATGCGTAGTATTTTAAACATTCATACACACATGTGTCCGCCGAGAGGTCCCCGTTTATACGTCATATTTTTAACAATCACACACGGAAACAGAGTCTGAGTAGTACCAGAAAACCACTTCCTGATCAACAACTAGCAACGCATTGAAGTACTATAGTAAGTGCGGACGTTAAAGAGATTAAAAATTATTCATTACTATTGAAATCTTAATTTACATTTGTAAATGAATTAGATTATGCCGTATACACTTTATATTCAACTTAATTTGAAAATAAATGATATATCAAGATCAATATGTATGTTGTCATTTAAGCTTCTTTTCATTATTGACGAATTAAAATAGCAACGATGTATTATAGTAACATACGTAAATGCATAAATACATGAGTGCTTTATGCATATTTGCATACCATACAAGATAACTTTTTAAAACTTTTCGATATCTTATGAAAAATTGTTCTACCAAAACAAGTATGGTACTAAGTAGCAGCAGCAGTAATTATATCAGCATTTAATACCATATTGACCGTGACAGCAATTTATTTATAGGAGGCTGATTCCTCTGATGACAAATCATGCTTAGCAGCAGCAGCCGTAGTAACAGTATCAGCATTTTGATACCAGATTGGCTGTGGCAGCAACGCGTAACCAATCCAAAGCCATCTGCATTGTTGTGACAGGTCATTATCTAACCGTTTCAGCTCCCCTAATCTCGTGTGGCAGCAACGCGTAACCAATCCAAAGCCATCTGCATTGTTGTGACAGGTCATTATCTAACCGTTTCACTAATCCCCTAATCTCGTGTGGCAGCAACGCGTAACCAATCCAAAGCCATCTGCATTGTTGTGACAGGTCATTATCTAACCGTTTCAGCTCCCCTAATCTCGTGAGGTAGCAACGCGTAACCAATCCAAAGCAATCTGCATTGTTGTGACAGGTCATTATCTAACCGTTTCAGCTCCCCTAATCTCGTGAGGCAGCAACGCGTAACCAATCCAAAGCCATTTGCATTGTTGTGACAGGTCATTATCTAACCGTTTCAGCTCCCCTAATCTCGTGAGGCAGCAACGCGTAACCAATCCAAAGCCATCTGCATTGTTGTGACAGGTCATTATCTAACCGTTTCACGGCTCCCCTAATCTCGTGTGGCAGCAGCGCGTAACCAATCCAAAGCCATCTGCATTGTTGTGACAGGTCATTATCTAACCGTTTTAGCCCCCCTTATCTCGTGAGTAGGTGTTCATGGCTGTCTGGTTACGGTAAATGCGAAATATGAACATGCTTCGTTACAGGGCTTCAGTATGGAGAGCCGATTCTAAATGTTGCCTGAAGCAGGTAACTCAAGTGTCCTTTATTGGATAACAGCATCAGTCTATATCATTTTGCTTTCTGTCTTACAACATGATAAGTGTCTCCATGTTTTTAAGTATATTATAATGGTAGAATTATTGAATGTGATTTCCAATCATAATTGGGGTTAAGCACAAGCTTATATGGATACAAGGATCCGAGGATTTAGATAATATTATTTTTGTCATATTGTGTCGTATCAACTTCGTCACTTTGCACAGACTTTTAAAACGGTAATTTTGTTATTTAAATTAACTTACGCGAAACGTGTTAAGTGTGAGGTTAGAACTCTGTAAAATCGGTTTAAGCACCCCAGTCGGTCCATATTACCGACTGACCGTTCCAAGGCGGTAACTGTCGGGTTGGATCTTTTTGTTAAATGATTCATCACAGTTTTGTTCTCACTTTACATTTGGCTTTTAGTGAATACCCCCAAATTTTTTATATGTTGCGATGTTTATAGGGCCTTGTCAGATATTCTTACTCATGATCACAACAATGTTACTTGTGCAGTGTGGCAGTCGTAAAAAATCTCCCCGTGCATGTAATCTATGTTGTCATTTAATTCCTCCTATAATGATTGTTACGTTTATTTTCTTTGATGGACTTTGGTTCACCAATTCCATCTTCACATAAACAGGATGCTACAACCATTTACTCTTCTCTGGTCATTTTTTCTTGATTCAAAAAGTTAATTTCATTTACAATCAACATTTTTTAGGTCTTCTAATCGAAATAATACCTATCTCTCTTCTAAACACTATGTGGACATTATTTTTCAATTACGTAACTACTTTCGTCATAACTTATCAAACAAAACTTCAGCGCTTGGACATTTATTAAAATAGATCGGTTTTCATTTCATTGCCTGCAGTTGAGAAACCCATCAGGAAGTACGAGGTAAGAACTCTGTAAAACCCGTTTAAGAACCCCAGTCGGTCCATATGGCGACTGATCGTTCCAAGGCGGTAACTGTCGGGTTTGCTCTTTTTGTTAAATGATTCATCATAGATTTGTTCTTACTTTTACATTTGGCTTGCATGTGAATACCTTGGTCCTGTGCGTTTTCAAATTGTTGTATATGTTGCAATGCTTATAGGACTTTGTCATATATATATATATATATATATATATATATATATATATATATATATATATATATATATATATATATGTAATCCATAAAAAGTCCCTCATACATGTAGCTACGAACAATTCTTACAATCAGTATGAATATCTTGTTTGTTATATAATTTGAACTGACATTTGTTATGATTTATAACTAACTTGCATTAGACCTGTACTGGTACATGTTGTAGAAAATTTCTAATGTTACTAGAACAGTAATAAAAATACAGGTAGATACGAAGTTGAAAACGTTTTATTTCTCATTGTGAGGTAGAATTATAATACTACAGGAGCTCTTTTATCAACAGTATTTCGATTCGTGCTTCATGTTCTGACTTCAAGCTCTAATAAGAATGTTTAAAACCTCATAACAAGTAACCCTTTGCTATGAAATTACAGCTCAAGAGTAACGTTTAAATCTAGTTAAAAAGCGTCGCGACAGATAAAATTGAAAATTAGCATGCTCACATAAAATGCAGTAGTCAGGTACTACTCAATTATAAGGTAGTGCTATAATCAAAGAGTAAAATCTAATAGCATGAAAATGTATAAGTATCTATTATTGGCAAAAGTTTAACTTCGCCTCTGTTCTGTTTTAGGATTTGAGAATAGTGCGATTATTACATCATTGATGTTATCTTATTTTCCAATTCATTGTTTGTATTTATTAGCACCAGTTAGAATTGACTGAAATAGCATAGATAATAATCTATCTATCTCTCTCTCACTTACTCTCTCTCTAAAGAGAGAGAGAGAGAGAGAGAGAGAGAGGGAGAGAGAGAGAGAATTTTGTCTGTTTTTGGATAGTTATGTTTTCTTTGTTATAGTTTTTAATATTGTTTACTTTCAATTTAGCTTTCCATCAGCATTCGTGATAACAGAGGCATTCGCGAAGATATAAGAAAGAAGAATTAAAAGAAAATGAATACTTGAAATAAAGGATAAATTGCTTGAAAGTGATTTGTTTTCATAAATTTCTCTGTATTGTTTAAGTCTCTCACACGGTCTTTACATTTACATATGTTACAGGCACGTGCTACTGTAGACCACGTGACTCAATCTTACTTTATTTAAGAATTTCAAAATAGAAGTTTCCATTCGGCTATATACTAAGCAAAGTGGGATGAATTATTTTAATATTGTTAAATGAAGAAAGATGGATAAAATTTATTTTGAGTCGGCAAGATTGGTGTTCTACTTAATAAAGAGGCCAAGTGGACACGTGTGCGAGATCTGTACAGTATATAACGTCTCTAATGATGTCCCCGTATGGTACAAAACACCGTTAATTAACCATTCTGTCTACAAGTTATTTTGTATGTTTTTATTTTAACGTTTACTACAAAACAGGTGGAAAATTAAGACGTCTCCAAACATCCCAAACAATACTTGACAAGAGAAAAGGGGCGTAGTAAATCATGTTTCTACCATATCCACTTGTTCAGACATAATCAATAGAAATATATCAAAAAGGAAAGGCGGTACTTTTTACAGATCTGGCAAACTTATGTTTATTGGTGTCCTACGCCTGTCTGGAAAGTGAACCATAACACCACAATCCTCATTTCAAACAGGCATTTCCTATCTAAGCCACGCTGCACAGTTAGCTATTTTTAGGCTAAGAAAACCACGTGACCACTTATGTTTTAACTCATTCACGTCAACCGCTATGATGTCGATGTATTTATTTAGGAAGAATCCCATTAGTTCTTATTTACAGATTTGAAAAGAATGGACAGTTAAGTGTTGATTAACGAGTTTTACTGTCCTAAACTGAGATACTGTTAAAAATCATCACAGCTTAGACTAAAGTATGAGTGTTTCTGAAGAAATTATGTACAAATACCCCAAACAGAGGTCAGATAGTGTTACATATATTTTTATAAGCAAACATCTACATCTACATATGTTTCTCCCTACAATCAATACTGATTATAACAGGGAGGTCGAGGACAGTAAATTAAAAAGCCAGACGCTATATTACAAGTAGATTAAAAATAAAATATTAAAAGATACATGTTATGGTTACGGTTTGAGTGAGATTGACATGAGGCCTTGTGCGAAGCTTTCAGGGCTTGCACTTGCCTTAATGTCAACAAGCAGAGCATTCCAAAGTCTGATGGTGCGTGGGAAGAAAGAGTATGAGTGGTACGGAGTTCTTGAGAAGGGTACAATGAAGCTATGATCTCTGGATTGGATAAGATGAGTGTGGTCAACAGCTACTAGATTGTGAGAGATCTTATACAACATGATAAGTGAAGCTTGATTTCTTCTCTGTTCTAGGCTTTGCCGTTTGAGTAGGTTAAGCATAGTTGTTACACTGCTGTATGGGGAGTAATCATTTAGGACATAACGTGCTGCTGATCTCTGAACCCTTTCTAATTGGTAACTGTGTGATTTTTGTATTACAGTACTCTAATTGGGGTCTAATATAGGTTTTGTACGCAATTTCTTTAATAAGTTTGTTGCTTGTATTGATATTTCTTTTGATAAATCTAAGTGTGTTCATTGACTTGGCAGAAATATTATTTATGTGTTATTTCCAGTTAAGATCATGGCTTATAGTTACACCTAAACACTTAGTTTGTTCTGTAGTTCTGAGTTCGACACCATGCAGTTTGTAAGGGTACAGTATAGTATTCCTTTTCTTAGTTATTCTTATCATTTCACGCTTATCTGCATTGAATTCCATAGACCAGGAGGATTCCCATTTTTCAAGGTTTAAAAGATCAGTTTGTAATTTATTAGTCATCTTCTGAGTCAATGGTAAGATATATAATTGTGTCATCAGCGAATAGTCTAGCACGGCTTTTGACTGAGTCAGGTAAGTCGTTTATATAACATAGAAATAGACATGGGCCAAGTACTGAGCCCTGTGGAACCCCAGACATGACAGGTACAGATGTTGACTTTTGCCCATCTACAACAACTGTTTGGCTACGGTTTTCGAGAAATGATTGAATCCAAAGAATAGTATGTTTGTTAAGACCAAGTTTCAGGAGTTTATATATAAGTAATTTGTGGTCCACTTTATCAAAAGCCTTACTAAAATCCATTACAATGAGATCTGTTTGTTTACCGGCCTCTAGTTTATCAAAAATTTCTTGGGTAAAGGATTCACAACTGTGATTTGCTCGAAAGCCGTGTTGGAAGAGTGTAAGTAAATTATTGTTATCAAGGTGTTTCATAATGTTTGAGACAAGTATGTGCTCCAACAATTTTGAGGCAATGCAGGTCAAAGATATGGGGCGATAATTACTAGCTTTACATTTTGGTCCTTTTTTATAAACAGATGCAACAATAGCTGATTTCCAATCATTTGGTGTAATACCGACTTCCAAGGAGGCCTTAAAGATTTTGTTTTAAGATTGGCGCTATTTCTTTGCTAAGTGTTTGCATGAGCCTTGGTGATATTTTATCAGGACCCGATGCCTTATTTGGATTGAGATTGTTCAGCATTTTTTCGGCTCCATCACGAGAAATTTCTATGTTTTCTATTTCCGGATTAGATTGATTTTGTGTCATGTTTTGCTTAAACAGGCCAAGTTCACACATTTGTTTCCAGCTAATAGGTTTTTGTTTTGAGAATACCGATTCAAATTGCTTATTCAGAATATTGGCTTTATCAGCTGGATTTGTATAAGTTTTGCCCTCGTGTTTTAGTGGAGACACTCCTTGGTTGTCTGTTTTCGTGTGTTTGACAAAAGAATAGAATTTTTTATTATTACCACCCTGGGAGTCACCTGAGAATAAAACATCTTTTAGATAGGACCAGTATAATTGTCTAATTTCTTTTTGTATGTTAGTTTTTAGTAAACTTATGACGAAGCTTACTGTAGTTGGATGAACCTTTGGTGAGTTTACATTTATGGTAAAGTTTGTCCCTTTTATGAATCTTTTTGATAATTTTCTTTGTTAGCCATGGCAGGTCACATTTTGGCTTGGCAATTTTGCTTGGGATAAACTAATCTGACAGGGAATTTAAAAAGGATGTAAAGTTTTCCCATAGTTGGTTTGGGTCTGAGCCTGGCAACATATCAAAGTCGCTTATGTAATATCTATTTAATTCTGATTTCATTTGATCCCAGTTTGCTTTGCCATAGAACTTAATTTCTCGACGCACTTGGCATTGTCTTCCAATATTCATTTTAAATTCGTGAAAAACAATGTTGTGGTCAGAGGAGCCTAAGCTTGGCAGGGTTTTAGTGGAATGCACTTGGTTCGGGCAATTAGTAAGGAAAATATCTAAGATATTATTTTCTCTGGTGGGGACTTTTACTACTTGGCTAAGATTGAAATTGACTATATTTTCTAAGAAGTCCTCGTATATGGTTTTAAATTTGCAGTTGTTTTTAGTGATTCTATGTCCCAGTCAAAATCTGGAAGATTAAAATCTCCAAGAATCCAGGTAATACTATCTTTTGGTATTTTTTGGAGAGATTCCCAAAGGGCTGTGAGGCATGACAGATCTTTTCATGAGGCCTGTAGAGTGATATCGCATAGATACACTTAATACCAGGTATCGTTATTTTTGCCCAGGTTATGTTACCAGTGCACTTTGTTTTGAGGTCAGATTGTTCCTCATTTATAAACCTTTTAGAGACTGCCAGTAGGACTCCACCACCTTTGTTATCAACTCTGTCATCTCTATAAACCTCAAAGAGATTGTTTTCAGGGAAAATTTCAGAAGTATTAATATCTGGTTTGAGCCATGTTTCAGTACATACAACAATATCTGGCTTTGATTGGTCTAATAAAAGATGGAATTCTGGGATATTGTTTCTGATTGATCTACAATTAATGTTCAGTACAGAGATACGTTCATCATTAGGGAGCTTAGTTTTTTTGTGACAATGATTATTTGTTTTCTGTTGTGTTTTCTTGTTTTTGGGAGTTGAAGTGTGTTGAGGTTTCATGGATGGTGGGCTTTTCAGTATGTCAAGGTCACTATGATCAGTAGGGATATTTATCTCTGGACCATTAGAGGAACACTCCAGGACTGAGAAGCTATTAGCATCAGACAAAGAGTTTAAGGATTCAACAAGGGAGCTGTCGGATACCACCTTTAAAAGTTCAAATAAATGCCCTGCCAAAGTTCATTGATTTTTAAGAAATTACCCAGAATGAACAGATATTGGTAAAAATAAAGTATTTATTCTAAAAATATGATATATATAATTTATATATTAGTAATATTAGACAGAGTTATGTACTGATCGAATAAAGTTGATTGGCTGGATGGGGGGGGGGGGGGGGGGGGGGGGGCAAACGCTGCGCCATCTATATTAAGAAAAAAACAAACTCACGCAAATGTTATTTTGATTCCGTTTGCGTCATATCGAGTCTCGAAGTCGGGTTTATTGGGGCAGCACGTAATAAAACTGGGGTCCCAACTTCCGTTTGTTAAACACGTTGTGTACGTCACAGATGCATCGTTACGGCAACGAAACATTAACCTACTTCCGGTATTGTAGAGATTGCCGATAGTTTCAAATTCTGTGGACGGTTCTGGGGGACGGCAGCCTAAGCATGTAAATTATAAAAAATAGAAAGTATTCAATTTGATAAAATTTAAACACGTCACACCATAATCGTTATCATCATAATCATCAACCCCATCATCAACACCATCATGATCGTTTTCAATGTTCACCAATCTCATCACTAATCACATTGCTCCCTCCCTCCCCCTACACACACCATTCTTCCACTGGCAAGCCAACGTAGTACAAATTATGCTCTACTCCGAATTCATTTTAACATACTAACTTCTTTACTGCTACAAAGTTTGATAGCTCGAGAATTTTAGGTTTTAGAATGAGAAATTATATGCACTCGAGAGGTTGAAATTTATCAATAAATATAAACATACATGTATGTACTAGGTCAGACAAACACCCAAATCCACCCCGTTTGGATTTAAAACACGTTTCTAAAAGTAATTAAACAGTTTGGCGTACTTGGTTTCTGTCTACTGTATGAAACTGGTGCATAGAAAAATATAACAGGTATACAGAAACTATAGATCTCTGAAGTTCGGGGCTATATCAGTTTAATGAACTTCTAATGGCGGAAATAGTTGCAATGCTTTTGATTCGCCCAACCAAAAGATAACAGAATTTTTTGAAGGACAGCATGTTCCATATAACCATTGACAACAGGTGATGTTTATGTCAGCCATTATTTGTTGTAGACAGGTTTAAGTATTGCTCTTTCAGAAAAACGTGAACATGCCAATTTTATCAACTAAGACCAGGTCGCTCTATGGAATACTTACTAGATACATTCTGTGGTGCAAGACTGCATGACTCGTTCGTGGACACATGTTGACACGGATCAGAAGTCTGGGAAACAAACACATTTTAACATACATGCGTCTTTATTTAAACATGACACAAAGCATAGTAGTTGTATAAGAACCGACAATGTTATTGTGTACAATGTTTGCACGTGAGTATTTATTTTATAAGATAATCATGAACATTTGTTTGTATTTATTCCAATTTCGGGTTAATTATGATTTTCTCAATAAAGAAAAGCTTAGGTAATGTGTAGTAATGTTGTTAAGTTTAAGCAAAACTCATACATATAAACTTACCGATTTGGCGTCTGTTATATTGACGGCTACATACATTGGCGCTGCTTCCAGACTTGGTGATGTCATAGTCTCGCATTCCAAAAGATTACATATGTGAAACCGACTCTGATAGTTGACGAAATTGCACCCGTTCGTTAAAAAGCACTGGTTTACACAACTTGTCAGCGACACTTGAAACCCTGTGTGCACAATGGTCGTATTTTCCCCGTCGGTAACAAATCGCTGCGCAAAATACAACCGCGCGTCTTGAACAGAAAGCGTTAAGGTAATTGCAAGAAAACAAACTGCTGTTTGAAGAATAACCATTTTCAGATTATTCATACTGCCTTTGGCGTATTCGAGAGTTTGTAGCATGAAGCAAACCAGTAATATTTACTGTTTTATTCAATTGTATGCCCGCCTTTTCTGTATTACTAAATGAAGACCACTGCAATACAGCAAATGCAATACTTAAATTTCCAATAGTCCTGATGGCTGGGTATGAAATAAAAAAAAAAGAAATTCCTCGCACGTGAATAAGTTTCCATTGGCTGTGGACCTTATATTAAAAATGCCAGCATAGAATACAACAAAACTGATAATAAAATATTAAAACTGCCCCCACCATGAATATTTAACTTGTGCCGCGCAGCCCTTGGTTACCACCAATTAAAGCAAATTATTGCTTTTATTTAATCCATTACTGTCTAACCATATTTGTGTGTATTTAAAAAATAAATAAAGCACACGTGAAATCGAAATTTAAAAGCGATGTATGTAATCGGTGCACGCAGCCGATCAAGTGTAGAATAAAAGTATTTGTCCGTGCAACTTTGCCTTTTGTAACATTGTAGTCTAATTTCAATAAAAGGCGGTTTTCAGTTTAGTGGTAAATAATGTATTTCCGTTTTCTAAATTTGTAAAAGCGCATATTGGTCGTCACAGTTTTGAAAAAATAACGTGGACCATTAAAGCTTATTGTTTTTGTGTCGTTGTATTGTCTTCAGGCAGTGGAAAATAGTTTGATTGATTGTATTCCACATTGTGATACTCTCAGTTACCATTACCACGGCCTATTGATGCGTGGATGTTTTTGGCTTTAATATGAATAAGTCTATGTGTTTTAAGTGTTTATATAATTTAACTGCGAGCATGGGGCATTAATCTTGTCCCATTAAGTAAACAATGAACTGTTTTACATCCATCCGGTTATAATTGACAAAATTTTAAATTCAAATGCCAAATTTTCGATTATATACACAATGTTTATTGTATTGAATATACAATCAGCAATTCAATATGAAAGCGATTGACGTAACATTGACGTATTCGTTTAGCAATGAATTTTCATTTGTTTCCTTAACAAAGGTGGCACAAAATGTAGAACACATAAACATTAAGTGTCATCAATTTTAAAGCAGCCGATACTTTTTCATGAACAAAATAATGATTAATTCTAACATCGAACATAATACCTGGTGTCGGAGAATGTTTTATATCAGATATGCTGATAAATTTTTATAAATATGAGTGATTAACAAAACGTGTGTGCGCGGATGTATATAGGTGAGCGCGCAGGTGTGTGCGAGTGTGTGTGTAAGTGAGCGCGCGGGTGTGCGCGCGGGTGTGTGCGAGTGTGTGTGTAAGTGAGCGCGCGGGTGTGCGCGCGGGTGTGTGTAGGTGAGCGCGCGGGTGTGTGTAGGTGAGCGCGCGAATGAGTGTAGGTGAGAGCGGGTGTGTGTATGGGAGCGCGCGGTTGTGTGTAGGTGAGCGCGCGGGTGTGAGTATGTGAGCACGCGGGGGTGTTAGTGAGCGCGCGGGTGTGTGTATGTGAGCGCGGGTGTGTGTAGATGAACGCGCGGGTGTGTGTAGTGTGCGCGCACAAGTGTGTGCTGGTGTGTGTAGGTGAGCGCGAGGATGTGTGAAGGAGAGCGCGCGGGAGTGTGTAGGTAGGCGCGCGGGGGTGAATGTAGGTGAGCGTGTGCGCGCATGTGTGTGCGCGGATGTGTAGGTGAGCGCGAGGGTGTGTGAAGGAGAGCG
The DNA here is from genome assembly GCA_007844125.1 of Sinonovacula constricta. Classification (NCBI taxonomy): domain Eukaryota; kingdom Metazoa; phylum Mollusca; class Bivalvia; order Cardiida; family Solecurtidae; genus Sinonovacula; species Sinonovacula constricta. The sequence goes on along the minus strand of CM017564.1, from coordinate 52,424,580 downwards.
CGCGGGTGTGTGAAGATGAGCGCGCGGATGTGTGCGCGGGTGTGCGTAGGTGAGCGCGATGGTGTGTGTAGGAGAGCGCTTGGGTGTGTGTAAGTGAGCGCGCGGGTGTGTGCGCGGATGTGTGTAGGTGAGAGCGGGTGTATATATGTGAGAGCGGGTGTGTGTATGTGAGCACGCGGGTGTGTGTAGGTGAGCGCGAGGGTGTGTGAAGGAGAGCGCGCGGGTGTGTAGATGAGCGCGCGGGTGTGTGTGCGGGTGTGCGTAGGTGAGCGCGATGGTGTGTGTAGGAGAACGCTTGGGTGTGTGTAGGTGAGCGCGCGGGTGTGTGCGCGGATGTGTGTAGGTTAGCGCGCGTGTGTGTAGGTGAGCGCGATGGTGTGTGTGAGCGCGCGGGTGTGTAGATGAGCGCGCGCGTGTGTGTGTGTGCGGGTGCGCACCCTTGTATGTGTTGTGTAGTTGCGGGTGCTCGCGTGTGTGTGTGTGTGTGCGTGTGCGTGTGTGTGTGTGTGTGTGTGTGTGTGTGTGTGTGTGTGTGTGACCTATCACTATATATTTAGTTTATCATTATCAAACCGATTTTATATTGCCATACAACTGCCGGGATAAAAAAAAATATTTTCAAAGACGAAGCGGCTGTAAAATTGATAACTTCAACATAAATACTATTCATGCAACCACGCCAAAAAACTGGCATTAATACACATCAAAACAATGTGTTTTCTATTAGTAAAAGCATTAACAGAATACCGGAGCACGCGCCATGGGCAGATTTAATTGTAAGTACGTTTAATACTTTCTTTGAACTGTTGAATGTAACTGCCATTTTGAACTACACATCTTTGAATCCCTATTATCAAATTGTCGAACAGACGCACGTTGTACCGTTTTTACAGATGTGCAAAAATAATCACATGGAGTTTTGTCCTTAAAATTCCGCTATCGACAAAATGGGTTAGAATATATATTCCAACTTTAATTTCAAATTCAAGAAGCGCAATAAACTTGTTACCTACTATAGAATACACTAAAGATTTTACTCAATTAAAAAAAGCTGGTTGTAAAAAAGTAGATTATTATAAAAGATGCAGACAGAGGCGGATCCAGACATTTTTGGTGGGGTGGGGGTATGAATCAAGATCCATTCAACTTTATAGCAGCTAATACTATATATATACACACACAGTAAGGGACCCTAACCTCGACCTAAGCAGTCAACAGACAACATTCACTTTAAAAGCTTAGTATTTCTTTTAGCTTACATGAATGTGTTTTCACAACTCTACTCTTCTACTCGGTTGGTGGGGAGGGGGATGCATAAATGATGAAGCTGAATTTCGGAAGCACGAAGGTTTGGCCTTCCATGACCTTGTCTACTCGCGGTCAGTCGTCATGCCTGGGAAGAAGTAATCCGTGGACAGAAACAAATATGTATGCTGAAGGAAAGGAGACGGGCCAATTATCCCCAGGCATGCTTCTAATGTCAACATTAATATTGTAATCTGTTTAAACTGAAATCTCAAATGATTTTATTGTGTATTGCTGTTCTAAATGAAATGCACATTTATGAATGAACAATGCCGCGCAGGACATTATCTCAGTGTTCTTGCCACGGTCGGAACGGGAAACTTCACGGCCTTCTGCGTCTCTGTATAGGGGTCTTTCTCAGCAGTTCAGTCTAAAGTTACTTTACGCATTCGGAAGAGAATGGCGTACTTGAGACACTTGAATTCTGCTCACATGGGTGTTTTGTTGTGCTGACGAAATAAATAACTGGTATAGTTAATTGGAAACTCAGTGTATTTTGGTCGCATCCGGTAGCATTTATGAGCATTTATTTTACACCTAATTTGTGTAAAATGCAATCAAATAGAAAGTATTATTTAAATAAAATAGTTTAAATGAACGGATGTTAGTGGCTCTGTTTGAACTTGGTCTTACTATATCATTTACATTTTTAAAAGAGCTGTTTTGCTACTGAAGACTTGCATGCTTTCCAATGCGGTGTACATTTACCACGGAATAATTTTGACCTTTATTTGCACACCTTTTATTTCTTACAGGTTGAAACTTACACCGTCCAAACAGTGCTTCTCAGCGCCTTGATTAAGTTTGTACTCATATGAGTGTGTACCAGAAAGAGGTAGGATGTGAGACATCCAAGGCGCCGTAGAGAGCATGCGCTGTCAACAAAAATATGACTATCCTGGGAACTAAACGCTCTCTTACATTGCCGATTAATTACATAATTTTGACAGTAACGTCCAATAACTCTGGTGGGAAGTTGAGTATTTGCTACTTTGTGTTCCTTGTTCTCTGTGACAAGCTTCATTAATAACATCGGCATACTCAGTTTCTTTTGTTAACAAATATTTCGCCAAACAGTTGCGAATACCTATAAATAACAGCTACGTCTTTTATAATTGCAAGCTACACATTATTGTTGCAGGCTAAACTCGTTTATTTTCTCTGAAAAAGTTCTCACAGAACAGCTGCGATTTCCTGTATTAGCCAGAAGCACTATCGTTCCCATAAAAGAAATGCATTCCATAAGAGGTACTGCTCTCCAGAGCAGCGCTAATTATAACTTTTGTGTTTTGTGTGTGTGTGTTGTTTTTTTTGAGGTACTAAGATCAACCATCATCAATCAAAAAAGTAAATTTGCTTGTCGAATTGTGTATATTGTTAAGTATTTTTAATGGATTTAAAGCTCGTCTTTATGCAAAAACTAAGAAATTTCACTGACTGTAATGGCACCATCTACAAAAGAACAGGCAAAACAAAAGGCTTCCAACTAAAGGACCTACCGACTGTTTGGACTACCGTTGTCTAACGAATGGAGACAATTTTCATTTCACCAATATTCCCATAGGTGTTCCGAATTAAAGAAACGTCCAAATGTTCCGATTTTCCAATCGCCTCACAGCGATTACGTCACGCGTTGCTACTTAAGTCTCTGCCCCCAGCAAGGATCACGTGACGATAGAGTATCACGTGAAGCAAACATGGCGGCCTCCATAAACTTTAAAATTTGACTTTCATAATTTCATATTTTTTCATATTTTAAGTTACTTTTTATTTTCAATATGATAAATTAATATTTTTAAAGGAAAGATACTATATTTTGAGGAGATAAGTCCAGAAAAAAAATAAAAATAAAAAAAAAACTATCCGCCTGTATTTGGGCGAAAAACTTGCTGGTGGCAGTGATATAATGTACTGTCAAGGGAAGTAATCACTGCGGGGAGTTTGCCGATTTTCATGTAAATACGCAATCGGAATTCCTCGGGCAATTCCGTCCTTGGGACAACAATTCGTTAATTATCCGAGGTGTTTCGATTGGTAAATACAGTTATCATTCGGGATTTTCCGTCATCCAATATGGCAGCGCCCATATGAGACAGAAAGTGAATTTACAATTTGGGGCCCTATGTTGCATCATTAATTAATGTCAACAGCATAATGTTGTTTATTCGATTTATTTGTAGATAAACTCAAGTGAACAGGTCGATTATTTCGACACATTGACTTGGCAACTTTATCTGAAGGCACAATACTGGATGAGAGAGAAGGATTGAAGATTTACGGGTACTGGTCTTAATGTACCATTACCGTAATGTACCAGGACTTAATGTACCATTTTTGGATCAAATGTACCATCTATAGTTTATATAGGAATTATGGTAGGCTTATTGTTCAGTGTGGAGGATCCCATTGATGGGGGATAATTAGGTATGAAAATCTCCCTGGGGCATTCTGTTGTGTATTTGTCAATTGATAAACCTGTTTGTTAATATGACAGGCTAGTTTTTAACCATTTATAAATCTGTTTGAAGAATAAACAACAAGTCTTTTTTGGGTTATTAACAATTGTTCCATGTGATTAAGAAATTACAAGATTGTTTTACTTAAGTAAAGAATTTATCAATAAACTTTAATAGTAAAAAATAATTAAAAACAATACAACACATCATCATTTAAATATATATATCCCGATAGTTCACAAACTGTTAAATGATATTGATGAATTTAATTTTAAATGTTTGTTGCGCTCTTCATACTGACTACAATTTACATGTACGGTATGTCTTTGATCCATTTCATATGACCATATTAATTACCATTATAAATCGTCTTCAAAAGCATACTTTCACATCTTTAATACTGTAATCATGACTATTTGAAACTTTAAATACCCTTAATTACACAATTGTGCTAAAACATTCACAGTTTAAATTAATGTGTGAATAACTAAAAAACAAGCAATCATAAAGATTGTTTAAACACATCACTTGGCACATCACTTGGAGATGTGTGGGACAATAATCTAATACATTAAATTGTTATCCATTCCAATCTTAATTTAATTAAATACAAAACACATTTGTGACTGGATTAAATTACGAAAATATAGGTTTATAACCACTTACTTTAAAGAACAAACACAGGTATTTATGCATTTTATTTTAATAAAACTCATTAAAATTTCAATACATACACATTTAAATATCATATACACAAATTAACAACATGCTTTTACTTTATTTGAACTAAAAACAATATATATAAACGTTAACAATAATTCCCTATATATTCTATATATGGTACATTCGATCCAAAAATGGTACATTAAGTCCTGGTACATTACGGTAATGGTACATTACGTCCGACAACCAAGATTTACTCATTTAGATTGTGTCGTATTTGTGAGTTGTTACACTTACAGAACTGGAGGGTCAGTTTTACTTGATTATGGTCTCAATAGAGACAATCATTCAGAAGAGTTCAACAGCATGGGTTTGCAATAGAGTGTCATGGTAATGGTAGCTTCAATAAAAAACAAAAAAGTAACATGTACATATTTTGATTTTAAACTTTAAAAAAATAAAATAATAATGATAAAAATACAGAAACCATGTAAATATGTTATATAGACAAACACTTTAATTTGTCCTCTAGTTAGTGACAGGTCTTTTATCCTTCTTTAGTAGGAGCTAGTTACAGAGGCCTTCCCCTCAGAAAATTTCTTTAAAATCATGTAGTTTTCCCCCAAAAGTAACTTTTCGTTAGGTCTTTTTTATTCCCCTTTAAGGAAGAAATCATGCTATTTTCCCCAAAATTATAGGGCATGGGCCCCATCCCCTGGCAGTGAAAAAAAGACTTGAGTGAAGACAGCACTATTATTTTCAAGTGAATACCAACTCCTAAAAAAGTTAAAGGTTGTGGAAGAAACTTTAAAATAAACCGACTATAGTTGTTTCCATTCATGTAGTTAAGTTGCTGTAAGCTGATGCAGATCATGTCTTTATGTAAAGGCAGGTTAAAGGTGGTATCTGACAGTTTGCCGATATCAGATACATATAACGATATCGAACAAATGATTTGGGGAATTGGGGCATAATTTTTTTATAAATTTATATTTAAGTCTTAATAAATATGATTTTAAACACTAACTGAATTGTTAGACAGAACCAATTTTTTTTAAAAATCACTCTGAATGTGTATTCTTTCCAACTGTATAAAAATCTTGATAGTGGTCTCAGCTAATAATAGATATCAACGTCAGAGCGGATTACCGGGATGACTATCTAACGTGATCTTAAAAGTAAATGGTCACATAGTTTTCTAAGTTTAAAAATAGCTATCTCTTCAGCGTGGCTTGGATATAAAATACCAGTTTGTCTTGATGAGAGGTGATTAATTCTTAACAGTTCACACAGATCAATGAACAGCATTTTGCAGGAACCTTTCAGGTAACAATGACCTATTTGGTTATTGGAGAAAATAAATTTTGGTCCAAACTGTCAGATACCACCTTTAAAGAGCCTTGTCAGAAATTTAAAAACCATGCAATTTTCATATCAGTCATTTTTTGGTAGACTTGGAATTTACCGTTTACTGTGAAAGCATTTTATTTTGTGGGGCAGAAATTTCATCGTTTGAAGAGGACGGGCATATTCGTGGGTACTTGACCTTGTGGATTGACCTACCCACGAAATTGAAAAAAAAAAATACCTTCGATTTATGACAGATGCGAAACTGAGGCCTTACACTGGAACAGTGTCAATTGCGAAACTACGGATTAGCGAGTGACTCTGCCTATTGTCTTACGTCATGCCTGATGATATTGATCCACGGCAGCCGGTCAATGTTTTCACAGCCGAGTATCATCAGACGACTTTTATGACACCAAACTGTCAATAAGCGTGTCATTTAAGGGATTATATTCATAAAGATGTTAGGGGTACAGGTTCTTTTAAGGGTCTAATTTAATGAAGCCATTGAGTGTCAATTAACGCCAATTAGCATACTATGCAAACTGACACAAAACAGACCCTTGAGTAAACACCCTACACCTATAAAGTTGATCAGCTATAAAGTTGATCAGCGCTTTTATTTCTGTCTCACTTTTACAAAGATTCTTATTGACAAAGTTTGATTATTTATTGTGCATAATAAACTTATTAGCTACATTTTCACTTGTTATTTGTCATGGCACTTCGTGTGTGGCTGATATCGGGTTTTCAAACCCGTGCACCTACGAAAAATATGTTGACATGATTTACAAGTAAATCTAGCATTTAAGAGTCTAACCGAGGGTATTTTATATTGTTGGTACTTTAATTTGTGGATTGTCTTGCCCACGAATTCCACGTAATTAAATGCCCCACAAAATAAAATGCTTTCACAGTAGTTATTGTAGCCAAATGAACATTCTTTTCTGCAATTTTAAACCAACGGCATTTCAGATACGATTGTATAAATTTGTCTTAGTTTCATATCATATTTTATCAATTATTTACTCTGTGCCTGATGTTTGTTTCATCAGTAACATCACTTTGCAGATTTGTTGACACTGAACTCTGATGTTGGATGCTGAACTGGGTTCTAGTCGCTGTCAGTCTATGACTAACATACGCTATGGCTCATTCAATGGGAAATCTCCTGCGACGGAAGAAACGATCCAGACAAAACAAAGACCCACCATTTCCTGTTCCCATTGGAAGCATAACAGGCACAATACCAACACACCATGCCTGGTTTTATTATAAAGGATACCTACAAGGTGATGGGGTTGTAGTCCAGCATTCTGGAGACATCAGCTACCTCTACAAAATGGTAAATCATGTACTGCAATTAAATCAGTCTGAAGAGAATTGGGTATTAGAGTTTAAAGGTCCTGTCTGCCCGTTACATACTAGGTTCTCATGATTGAGGCCCCTGGTTCGAACCCCGCATGCTGCTATGTTTGTCTATTTTTTAAATTTTTTGTAATGATTTTGCTAAATAGATTTATGTTTATATAGTTTATTTAAGGAACTAAAATGAAAACAAACTGGTGGAGAGGACCTTTATGCTAACACGTTTAATTGACAACTTAGACATTACAAGATTGTTTAATAAGGTAGTGGTATAGTTTCTGTAATTTTAGCTGTTTGTATTATGCTTGTTTTACAACTGTTGGACTTGGTATCAAGATAATGAGAATATTTGTGGATTCATGTCATTTTGCATACTATTACTCTGAAAGAATTTATAATATTATATTTAATTCAAATCAAGACTGAATATAGGAAGTACTTCTGGGCAAAGAATTAAATGTACAGGTGTCAATACTACACTGCTTCAGTAAATCTTGGTAAAAATGTCTATGGCTTATTTAATTGCCAAAGGTATTTTCTGTTTGTTTTTTGCAGGGTTTTTTTGGGAGGGGTTTATTCTCTCGTGGAGCCCCCGAGATGCATGCCAGGCTTCCCACGGTACATGTCCCAAAACCATCCGGTGGCACAGACATTGTGAAAGTGTTAAAACGCAGAAGGTTTGTTGAAACAATAGTGTTGTCTGTTACGAAACTTAAAAGTTCAAGTATTAAAGCATTCTCAAATATTGGAATGTCAAAAACTCAAACATGACCAATAAGGGATTTAGAAGCAGTCTGGAACTCGGATCAGATACTCAGAACTCAAGTTTATGGAGGTGATTTGTCATGCTTAAGCCTTCATTTTTTCTCATAACCTTATATTGTTATTTCAATTATCCTGATGGCAGTTTTTTAGCAGTACCCAGTTCGGTTTGCTTTAGAAGAAACAAATTGAGTCAGATTTTCATCCCTGCATCTAGTGCTGTAAACAGACAATTTAAATTAAAGTAAAGTGTTAAAACACCATATTTTTTCTGAGAGTGAATGTTTTAAAGATAAGCCACAACAATCAAGAGCTTAATTTAACAACATCATAAATTGTTGAAATAACAATTGAATAAATAATTAATATAGTTTAGACAAAGAACAATCCTTTATCCGCTTGATACATGCAACAGAGCAAAAGTCCAAGTCTTCATTGTCTGTTGTCTACCCCAGAAACTGGAACATCCAAAACAGAAAAATAAAATCACGATCACGGATTTTGAATAAATATGATTTTATTTTTGATGTATTTAGGTATCTGACCCATTATCATTGGAAAAAAACACATGATCAGCTATCAACCAATCAGAAGAGAGACCCAGATGATGTAGAATACGACAGTGAAGCTGAATTAATGGACTGTCCTGCATGTATGTACATGTAAGATTAAAAATGATAAGCATACTGTAATTATTACAGTGTTGTTTTTTTCAAATTGTTACTGTTTGACATGAAGCTGGTTAATTGTTTAAATTGTTTTCCCCTTAATTTATCCATGCATCATTTACTACTGATGACAGTCAGCAGCTTGCATAAGCATAAGCCTTTCCGGCCTATAGTTTACCTACAGTTGTCTTTATTTAAACAATGGTTCGTATGCATTATCTTGTAATGTCTGTCAAAGTGTGTCATTATATTTTTGCATAAAGATCACAACCAGCAGACCACTTGTCAACAGGGTGAAAGAGTAGTGGGTGGGGAGAGGGATGAACTAACACAACCCTACTCCAAGATAGAACCAGGGCTTCACTACGGAAGTGGCAACGATACTGGATGGGAACCACCTGTTGCTGGACAGGGTAAGGGCACAAGGGGTATATGTCATGAAAATCTGTATGTTGTTTGAAGTAATAATGGTGGTACGGTTGATAGGGTGGTAATGGTGATGTTTGTTTTGGTGATGATTATGGTGATGAAAGTGGAAGGGATGTTACATGAAGGTGATGGTAGTGTGTAAGGTGGTGATACTGTTAATGGTACTTCACTGTTACTACCTTAATTATGGTTAGGTATAGGAGAATCATAATGATCACTGATTATTTCTTGTTCAAGTCTTAGAAATTGAACATATAAAATAAAAATATGAAAACATGTCTGAAATGAGTTCATATGATTTTATAAAATAAATTAATTGATCATTCTGTATTTTTAGACCTAAGGGCAATGGAAGTTGAGGCCTTACAAGATTTGCATTATGAGGACGTCAGTGTCCCAGGTGATAGAAACAGAGAGGATAACTGGGGAAACATAAAAACAAAAGCAAACTGGGATACCAATCAGACTGAAGATGACTGGGATAAAATGGAGGCCGATGAAGACTTCTGGGATACACCTGGTGATGGAAATAGTGGGGAGAGGGACCGAAACAGTGACGATCGGCAAAATTCTGAGATGGGAAACTTGAATAAAGATGTGGGAACAGCTAGTGCTGATTCAAAGGTTGTGGAAACAACTAGTGCTGATACAAAGGTTGTGGAAACAACTAGTGCTGATACAAAGGTTGTGGAAACAACTAGTGCTGATACAAAGGTTGTGGAAACAACTAGTGCTGATATTAATGTGTGTAATTTTGGTGATGGTGGTGAACATGGCAAACTGACTGCAGCTGAAATAATCAGGTTACATGAGCACACTGCCAAGAAGAGAAAGGAAGATTCAGAGGGTTCCGGTCAACAGTTAAGCGAAGAAGATTGTGGAGAAGTGAACATGTCACTATATGATAATCTAGTTGATCAGTCAGGGTTTTGTCATAGCAAGGGTAAATCATCAGTAGTGAAGAACAGTCCATTCAAAACTAACACATGTAACAGCAATTCTTTCAAATCACAATACAAGACATACAATGGCCAAACAACAGATATTTGTGAATACAATAAGCCAGATATAACTAGTCAAAGTGTTGGCCACCGTTGTCTAGCAAGTTTGCTGAATGAACTTTATGTGATTGAAGAAAATAAAACTAAGGATAAGTTGGTTGATGTAAGATGGAGGTTGGGTAGGTTTCTATCAGAGGCACAGTCTCTGCAGTATTCTGCTGTCAAGGATGTGGAGAGACAGAAAGCTCTGGCTGAGTGTGAGTCTGTAAGTCTTTTTGAAACATCAGAAAAAGACAATTGTCACTCACAAGATACTAAATGTGATACCATAAGAAATACCTGTGATACAGAATTATTACAGAAGATAGGATTTCATGTTTCTTTATTGGCAGATGTGAGGGAGATAATTGGACAGCACCTGCTGGAACGCTGTCACAAGTTAATGAAAGAGGTTGATAAATGGAAAAGCATGTTTGTGGAAGGAGAGAAAGAGTTGTCAGAAACAAAGAAAGAGGTTTCTGATGCTAATGAAGACGATGCTAATGGTGTTGGTGTAGGGAGTACAACTGAAAAGTTAACAAATGAGAATCTGCACTGCCCACTTTTTTATATGAGACAACAAACTAACTCAGACTCTGGTCTAAGGATTTGGAAAGGACAAGGTGTCAGGTTCACTGTTTCAGATTTTATCTTTTCAGACACCAATCTAAATCAGCAAAAATTGCAAGAGTGTTTTTTAGAGTCATTTGATAAAATGTTCAAGTCTTCTACTAATCTGTCAAACTCAGGGGATTGTTTTCTGGATGTCAAACATAATTTTGTGAGCAACAACATCCTAAAGGAGACAGAGGTTAGTTGCTTGCCTTGCAGCACGTTAAGCAATCAGAACTACAACCACGATTCTAGTTGTCATGAGAGTGAAGACAGTGAGGTAAAAGCAAGTGGTACACGATGTATGCATGAACACATGTTGAAGGAAGCAATCTGTATGAAAAGAAAGCTTATTGATGAACTGCCAGTTGTTGATAATCATATTGAAGAGGTGAAGAAGCTAAAAGGGGCAGAGCTTGTAGTTCATTCTGAGGTAAATCTATCAGCTGGAATCTCAGCTGAAGGTGGGGACAGAACTGATGACTCTGACAAACCAAAGGAATCAATTAAACAGAATCTTCAGATAAGTTCAACTGGGATTGAAGTCAATAATTCTGAGTTACATCAATTTTCTGCTGAAAGTCGGGATGCTGCTGACAAAGGAATTTATGACTCTGAAAATTTAAGACCTTCATTAACAACTGATGAATGTGTTAAGCCAAATATATCAGATAAGCCATTACACCCATACACTGAACAAGAAGATTTAGATGGGGAGTACCTGGTGATTGAGGATTCAGACCCGGACGGGGACACCGGTCAGTGGACCTCTATCAGTTCGCACCAGTGGCAGCCTGTCAGAAAGAAGGACCCATTCCCAATGAAAGAACCCCTCATGTTGTCACAAGAAGAGGTATGTAAGCTGTAAACCTTATTATCTAGATGTATCCTATATCCTAAACACATTTCTGATAATTGTCCTAAACCATAGAGGTAAGTGGGCTGTAAACATATCTGGGTATATCCTAAACCATGGAGGTAAGTGGGCTGTAAACATATCTGGGTGTATCCTAAACCATGGAGGTAAGTGGACTGTAAACATATCTGTGTGTATCCTAAATCATGGAGGTAATTGGGCTGTAAACATATCTGTGTGTATCCTAAACCATAGAGGTAAGTGGACTGTAAACATATCTGTGTGTATCCTAAACCATGTAGGTAAGTGGGCTGTAAACATGTCTGTGTGTATCCTAAACCATGGAGGTAAGTGGGCAGTAAACATATCTGGGTGTATCCTAAACCATGGAGGTAAGTGGACTGTAAACATATCTGTGTGTATCCTTAACCATGGAGGTAAGTGGGCTGTAAACATATCTGTTTGTATCCTAAACCATGGAGGTAAGTGGACTGTAAACATATCTGTGTGTATCCTAAACCATGGAGGTAAGTGAGCTGTAAACATATCTGGGTGTATCCTAAACCATGGAGGTAAGTGAGCTGTAAACATATCTGTGTGTATCCTAAACCATGTAGGTAAGTGAGCTGTAAACATATCTGGGTATATCCTAAACCATAGAGGTAAGTGGACTGTAAACATATCTGGTATATCCTAAACCATGGAGGTAAGTGGAGTAAACATATCTGTGTATCCTAAACCATGTAGTAAGTGGGCTGTAAACATATCTGGTGTATCCTAAACCACGGAGGTAAGTGGACTGTAAACATATCTGGGTATATCCTAAACCAAGGTAAGTGGGCTGTAAACATATCTGTGTGTATCCTAAACCATGAGGTAAGTGGCTGTAAACATATCTGGTATATCCTAAACCATGAGGTAAGTGGCTGTAAACATATCTGTGTGTATCCTAAACCATGGAGGTAAGTGGGCTGTAAACATGTCTGTGTGTATCCTAAACCATGTAGGTAAGTGGCTGTAAACATATCTGGTGTATCCTAAACCATGAGGTAAGTGGACTGTAAACATATCTGTGTGTATCCTAAACCATGGAGGTAAGTGGACTGTAAACATATCTGGGTATATCCTAAACCATGTAGGTAAGTGGGCTGTAAACATATCTGTGTGTATCCTAAACCATGGAGGTAAGTGGGCAGTAAACATATCTGTGTGTATCCTAAATTATGTAGGTAAGTGAGCTGTAAACATATCTGTGTGTATCCTACACCATGTAGGTAAGTGAGCTGTAAACATATCTGTGTGTATCCTAAACCATGGAGGTAAGTGGGCAGTAAACATGTCTGTGTGTATCCTAAACCATGTAGGTAAGTGAGCTGTAAACATGTCTGTGTGTATCCTAAACCATGTAGGTAAGTGGGCTGTAAACATATCTGTGTGTATCCTAAACCATGTAGGTAAGTGAGCTGTAAACATATCTGGGTGTATCCTAAACCATGGAGGTAAGTGAGCTGTAAACATCTCTGTGTGTATCCTAAACCATGTAGGTAAGTGAGCTGTAAACATATCTGGGTATATCCTAAACCATGTAGGTAAGTGGGCTGTAAACATATCTGTGTGTATCCTAAACCATGGAGGTAAGTGGGCAGTAAACATATCTGTGTGTATCCTAAACCATGTAGGTAAGTGAGCTGTAAACATATCTGGGTGTATCCTAAACCATGGAGGTAAGTGGGCTGTAAACATATCTGGGTGTATTCTAAACCATGGAGGTAAGTGAGCTGTAAACATATCTGTGTGTATCCTAAACCATGTAGGTAAGTGAGCTGTAAACATATCTGTGTGTATCCTAAACCATGTAGGTAAGTGAGCTGTAAACATATCTGTGTGTATCCTAAACCATGGAGGTAAGTGGGCAGTAAACATATCTGTGTGTATCCTAAACCATGTAGGTAAGTGAGCTGTAAACATATCTGGGTGTATCCTAAACCATGGAGGTAAGTGGGCTGTAAACATATCTGGGTATATCCTAGACCATGTAGGTAAGTGGGCTGTAAACATGTCTGTGTGTATCCTAAACCATGGAGGTAAGTGGGCTGTAAACATATCTGGGTGTATCCTAAACCATGTAGGTAAGTGGGCTGTAAACATATCTGTGTGTATCCTAAACCATGGAGGTAAGTGGGCAGTAAACATATCTGTGTGTATCCTAAACCATGTAGGTAAGTGAGCTGTAAACATATCTGGGTGTATCCTAAACCATGGAGGTAAGTGGGCTGTAAACATATCTGGGTGTATTCTAAACCATGGAGGTAAGTGAGCTGTAAACATATCTGTGTGTATCCTAAACCATGTAGGTAAGTGAGCTGTAAACATATCTGTGTGTATCCTAAACCATGTAGGTAAGTGAGCTGTAAACATATCTGTGTGTATCCTAAACCATGGAGGTAAGTGGGCAGTAAACATATCTGTGTGTATCCTAAACCATGTAGGTAAGTGAGCTGTAAACATATCTGGGTGTATCCTAAACCATGGAGGTAAGTGGGCTGTAAACATATCTGGGTGTATCCTAGACCATGTAGGTAAGTGGGCTGTAAACATGTCTGTGTGTATCCTAAACCATGGAGGTAAGTGGGCTGTAAACATATCTGGGTGTATCCTAAACCATGGAGGTAAATGGGCTGTAAACATATCTGGGTATATCCTAAACCATGTAGGTAAGTGGGCTGTAAACATGTCTGTGTGTATCCTAAACCATGGAGGTAAGTGGGCTGTAAACATATCTGTGTGTATCCTTAACCACGGAGGTAAGTGGGCTGTAAACATATCTGGGTGTATCCTAAACCATGTAGGTAAGTGGGCTGTAAACATGTCTGTGTGTATCCTAAACCAATGAGGTAAGTGGGCTGTAAACATATCTGTTTGTATCCTAAACCATGGAGGTAAGTGGACTGTAAACATATCTGTGTGTATCCTAAACCATGGAGGTAAGTGGGCTGTAAACATATCTGTGTGTATCCTAAACCATAGAGGTAAGTGGGCAGTAAACATATCTGTGTGTATCCTAAACCATGGAGGTAAGTGGGCTGTAAACATATCTGTGTGTATCCTAAACCATGGAGGTAAGTGGGCAGTAAACATATCTGTGTGTATCCTAAACCATGTAGGTAAGTGAGCTGTAAACATATCTGTGTGTATCCTAAACCATGTAGGTAAGTGGGCTGTAAACATATCTGGGTATATCCTAAACCATGTAGGTAAGTGGGCTGTAAACATATCTGGGTATATCCTAAACCATGTAGGTAAGTGGGCTGTAAACATATCTGTGTGTATCCTACACCATGGAGGTAAGTGGGCAGTAAACATATCTGTGTGTATCCTAAACCATGTAGGTAAGTGAGCTGTAAACATATCTGTGTGTATCCTAAACCATGTAGGTAAGTGAGCTGTAAACATATCTGTGTGTATCCTAAACCATGGAGGTAAGTGGGCAGTAAACATATCTGTGTGCACCTAAACCATGTAGGTAAGTGAGCTGTAAACATGTCTGTGTGTATCCTAAACCATGTAGGTAAGTGGGCTGTAAACATATCTGTGTGTATCCTAAACCATGTAGGTAAGTGAGCTGTAAACATATCTGGGTGTATCCTAAACCATGGAGGTAAGTGGGCTGTAAACATATCTGGGTGTATCCTAAACCATGGAGGTAAGTGAGCTGTAAACATATCTGTGTGTAGCCTAAACCATGTAGGTAAGTGAGCTGTAAACATATCTGTGTGTATCCTAAACCATGGAGGTAAGTGGGCTGTAAACATATCTGTGTGTATCCTAAACCACGGAGGTAAGTGGGCTGTAAACATGTCTGTGTGTATCCTAAACCATGTAGGTAAGTGGGCTGTAAACATATCTGAGTGTATCCTAAACCATGGAGGTAAGTGAGCTGTAAACATATCTGTGTGTATCCTAAACCATGGAGGTAAGTGGGCTGTAAACATATCTGTGTGTATCCTAAACCATGTAGGTAAGTGGGCTGTAAACATATCTGGGTGTATCCTAAACCATGGAGGTAAGTGGGCTGTAAACATATCTGGGTATATCCTAAACCATGTAGGTAAGTGGGCTGTAAACATGTCTGTGTGTATCCTAAACCATGGAGGTAAGTGGGCTGTAAACATATCTGGGTGTATCCTAAACCATGGAGGTAAGTGGGCTGTAAACATATCTGGGTGTATCCTAAACCATGTAGGTAAGTGGGCTGTAAACATGTCTGTGTGTATCCTAAACCATGGAGGTAAGTAAGCTGTAAACTTATCTGTGTGTATCCTAAACCATGGAGGTAAGTGGGCTGTAAACATATCTGTGTGTATCCTAAACCATGTAGGTAAGTGGGCTGTAAACATATCTGTGTGTATCCTAAACCATGGAGGTAAATGGGCTGTAAACATATCTGGGTATATCCTAAACCATGTAGGTAAGTGGGCTGTAAACATGTCTGTGTGTATCCTAAACCACGGAGGTAAGTGGGCTGTAAACATATCTGTGTGTATCCTTAACCACGGAGGTAAGTGGGCTGTAAACATATCTGGGTGTATCCTAAACCATGGAGGTAAGTGGGCTGTAAACATGTCTGTGTGTATCCTAAACCATGGAGGAAAGTGGGCTGTAAACATATCTGTTTGTATCCTAAACCATGGAGGTAAGTGGACTGTAAACATATCTGCGTGTATCCTAAACCATGGAGGTAAGTGGGCTGTAAACATATCTGTGTGTATCCTAAACCATGGAGGTAAGAGGGCTGTAAACATATCTGTGTGTATCCTAAACCATGGAGGTAAGTGGACTGTAAACATATCTGTGTGTATCCTTAACCATGGAGGTAAGTGGGCTGTAAACATATCTGTGTTTGTTCTAAACCATGGAGGTAAGTGGGCTGTTAACATATCTGGGTATATCATAATTTCTCTGCTTTCATTGTTTTGAGCCTCAAAAATAGATCATCTTCAACTTTTGCACACTTTTGTTTTCCAGGCATACTTCCTGGCCTACGGATTGGGCTGCCTCACTGTTCTAGACAATCAACAAGCAGCATTGAGCCTGACAGAGTTATGGAACTTATTTCTTGCTCGGCCACGTTTTTTCCCTTGCTATGTGGCCTATCATTTTATTCGTAGCAGAGGATGGGTTCCCAGACCTGGCATATTGTTTGGGACAGATTTTGGTAAGTGAACATAAAGGTGTGGAACCTGCTTTATCTTTCTTATGGATGTGGCTATGTGCCATACGTAACATGACAGTTTTTTACTGCACCAACACCAATAGCTTGTAAAAGTATAAGCACAATGGAGACATCATTACATGGCACTATTGACTGATGTTTAACCGCTGTGGTGGAAGCTTCTACGGTCCCATGTACACACTACTATATCAGTATATTTGAGGGTTGGACACTGGTTTACATGCCAGGCATCTCAGACTGCTAGGGGGAAATAAAACAAAGATAAATCAAAGTGGAACAATGTTTAGATCGTCAAGTAAATAAAGAATAAATAACCATAACTTTCATCCCCATTGGAGATTCACTGTTCTATGAAAATAAGAAGAGCTATTGTAGACAACACAGCATCACCTGCTGTAATTTTAAATTTTGTGTGCAAATATGAACATTCTTGTATTTCAGTAACCATTGCATCGATTGATAAAACCTCTTCCTAGCAAACATACCTACGGATATAATCAAGGTTGATAGGTCCAGGTTGAGTTTGTATACTAAATATGTCCCTGGTTTGACAGTTTTGGTGAACTTGTTGTTTTTAGTTTTATGTGCAAGTGATATTAAGCATGCTATTCTGTGACAGCTCTTGCTGATGGTAAGATGCCCCCAAGAAGTAGACATAACAGTCAACTATTTCATTTATTTTTTTACTAAGGTGATATATTGTTTTAGAAATTACATTTTAGTAACACACTTATCGTGATGTCCAGCTATTTTGACGAAGGAAGACTTGTCACAGATGTCTGGGTAGAACCCCTTGTGGCTAGCCGGAAGGCTTTTCACAGTATACTTTCACCTTGACAGGGACTTGAACCCATGCATTGTCCGAGTCAGAGGGGTAGCAAGTTGGCTACTCCGTCCACGTAGCCATGAGTGCCCTTCATTCAGTTTTCTGTTTATAACAAATATAGTTACCTAATTAAAGCCTGACCATTCTTGTTTGTTCTCTATTCAGTGGTGTACAAGGAAGGACCACCATTCCTCCACAGCAGTTTTTCTGTCATCGTGAAAGCCGTCTATGCTGGTGAGTTCTGACAACGTTTACTATCAACTATCACTGGTATGAAAGTCTGGACCAAGTTTAGATGCTCCCAGGTTTAATTGGATCTAGTGTGCTAACATCAGTAGGATAAGGGGGAGTACACATATTAGCTGGTCCATAGACTGCAGCAACAGATTGTAACACCATGCCAGACTAAGTTATGTAATTTATTACACAACCATATGGACGGTCATAGTGTGGAACAATACCACGACCACCGGACCAACTGTCGCTTAGCAAAGTAGGAACAATAAACATAATTACCTGTCTAGCCCAGTTGTATTACACGTACATAAGTAATAGACTTGTTTATTATCGTAGCAACTGCCAGTATATAAATGAGTAGTCGTGATAGATATGTGGGGAAGCATTACAGCTCGCCTCCTGTGTGTGTGTGTCAGAATTAAGTCACCAACACCTCGGCTTCCATCTAATGCTACACCACACTAGAGTCACATTGCATATTTAAAATCAAAGATCTATAAGGTCACAGTGTTGTGCGTTATTGATTAAATCTCTGTTCAAAGCTAACAACGATGATATAGACAATATTTGGTTTCAATGTAACTCTCCTTTGCTGTGTAGTGTTTGTTTTTTCAATCAAACATATCTCTAATTATGCTTAATTAAAGCTTAAAACCAAATTTAATGGATGCCTTCAGTTAGGTCAAACAACAGTTGTTGTTGTCGTTTATAGCTGTTAGTATTAACACATGCTTTTCTGTCAATATTCTAAACAACTGACAATTAAAAAGGTTCTGTCAATTCCCAGCTCTATGAAAGTGTCTGTTTACTCTCACAATTGATCTTTTACGTACTTGAGACACCATTCAATGCTGGTCCATAGAATCATTGGGATATGTAGGAATCTAAACTATAAGATAAGCATTACAAGTTCAATTTGTCAGCAAAAGTTTGATGAGTTAAGTGTTTTCAAGAGTTTTCGAGCACAGACTAAACATGTTGTGATTTGTTTGTATAATGATGCATTTACAGACAAAAACATTTCCAATGTCAAGATTTATTGCAATTCTTCCAACTTCAAGGCAGGTGCCCATGGTCAGGTGGTTAGAATCGATGAGATGTAACTCCTCGGTCCCTCACCACATGGGTTCGAGTCCCTGTCGGGGTGAGAAATTTCATGTGGGGAGGTTTTCCAGTTTACTTGCGGTGCGCCGGTGGTTCTACCTAGACATAAGTCTGGGGTCTTCCTCCACCAATAATTAGTTGAGCGTGTTGCCAATATGACCATAATTATGTCGGTGTGATGTAACAAAAAACAACAACAAACAAAATTCAAGAGACTTTTGGTTTTTGTTGTTGTGTCACATGAGTCATGTGACCATTCTGTATTCTATCTATCAGTTATTCTTTTGAAGTCAAAGCATTAACTTTATATCATTGTTGTTGTATAATGTACATAATTGATTGTGTTTTAGCAGGGCTATATTTATATACATTAATAGACAAACAGTCTCAATGATATTAAATGCTGTGCAGTTTCATACAAGACATACTAGTAAAAGGTGGTATCCAACAGTTTTTCTGTGTCATATTAATGATAAAATATCTTTTCCTTGTATGGGGGATTTGGAGCATGATGTCGAGAAAAAACTAAAACTTTTATCTAAGAAAAGACAATTTTGAATACTTTCTCAGTTGTAAGACAGTACACATTGTGATAAAAATTGCCCTAACTGTTCATTCTTTCCAAATCATTAATCTATAAATAACCATGATAGAAATTTCTGCTAAAAATAGATAGCGACGTCAGATAACCTAGATGATGATATAAAATGATCTTAGAAGTAAGTGGTCAAGAGGTTTTGTTAGTTTTAAAAAAAAACACCAGCTAACTGTGCAGCATGGCTTGGATAGGAAACGTTTGTAATGTTGATAAGCACCTGGTTATATTTCCCTTTTCACATAGCATTCATGTGAACTCTCTCGCTTTTGGAGGGAGACTCCCCAAAAATTATTTGAAAAGGAGAGGCATATTACAATTTTCATAAAATTCCCAATTCTGCTTACCACCCACAACCCCTAGGAACAACTACCAGTGCCCAGTCCTGCTTACCACCCTAAAACCCCTAGGAACTACTGCTGGTGCCTAGTCCTGCTTACCACCCACAACCAATAGGAACTACTACCAGTGCCCAGTCCTGCTTACCACCCACAACCCCTAGGAACTACACCTGGTGCCCAGTTCTGCTTACCACCCACAACCAATAGGAACTACACCTGGTGCCTAGTCCTGCTTACCACCCACAGCCAATAGGAACTACTACCAGTGCCCAGTCCTGCTTACCACCCACAACCCCTAGGAACTACACCTGGTGCCTAGTCCTGCTTACCACCCACAACCAATAGGAACTACTACCAGTGCCCAGTCCTGCTTACCACCCACAACCCCTAGGAACTACACCTGGTGCCCAGTTCTGCTTACCACCCACAACCAATAGGAACTACTACCAGTGCCCAGTCCTGCTTAACACCCACAACCCCTAGGAACTACTGCTGGTGCCCATTTCTGCTTACCACCCACAACCAATAGGAACTACTACCAGTGCCCAGTCCTGCTTACCACCCTAAAACCCCTAGGAACTACTACTGGTGCCCAGTCCTGCTTACCACCCTACAACCCCTAGGAACTACTACTGGTGCCCATTTCTGCTTACCACCCACAACCCCAAGGAACTACTACCAGTGCCCAGTCCTACTTACCATCCTACAAACCCTAGGAACTACTACTGGTGCCCATTTCTGCTTACCACCCACAACCAATAGGAACTCTTTGGATCATTGTGACATTTGGACTCTCATCTCTCAGATACAATATGGTGCAATCAGTGGCAATTATATATTCAAAATTGTGACTTACTACTAGAAGAATATGCAGTTTTTATATTTTTTAAGGCATTAGTGTAGTCTAGAAAATGTTTCATTCTATTATTCTTTATTTTGTCAATTTACCTTTCACATTTCACTAGATATACAACAATTTAAAAAGAGATAACAAAAATATTTATCATCATTGCAAAGACACAACTGTTTTGCTGAAACATCCCAATATTTATGTTATTCTGATTTAAGTCATTCTGATTGCCCTTGACGCTGATATTTTGCTATTTTCTTTTGCACACAAACTACTTCTAATTAACATTATTAAACTAAATTGCAAATCTAGCTTTGTGATTTATATAGGTAACGAGGTACGGCCTTTCTTTGATACAATATAAAATTCATAAGTCTAGAGTTCAGAACATATTTTGAAAATATAAAAATATATGTGTCTTACCTAATGTTAGTTTTTTGTTTTCCTTACTGGTACTGCTGTAGATGATATGGTGGAGATATGTGAGTACCAGAACCGTGGACTTACATGGACCTCTCTGGCAGGCCTCGACAGACTTACGGAACATGTCTCCAAGGTAACAACACTGGCTTCTCTTAGTATATTTTACTGTATTTCAGAATAATGCCATTATGCAATTTTTTCCCTCGTTTTGAAATTGCAGAACACAGTTGTTTTTAAAATGGTGGCTGCTAAGTTCTTATGCTGGGACTGTTACTCCAACCCATTGTAACATGCTGAGGGGTTAAGAGTACCTACCCTGCCAGAGACACCACCCTTCATGTTAAATGGAAATACATTTACATGGCTATAACCTTGTTACATTGCTTGTTATTGTTATTGTCTATTTACAGAAACTGGTGATCTGTAATGTGTTGATTCCCAGAGATTTGAACAACTCCAGTAAACAGACCCCAGACTGTATTTCCCGGTGTAACATTCAGGTATTTCAGCAACTGATCATGACAAAATAATAAATGCACTTTATTTAAAGTCTTACTAGACATAATATCTATGGTCATTATAATGTATGTTAAATCTGTCTCTGTTCTCTTAAGTTAAGTTTTCTGCAATGAGTGTCTTGAGTCTGTTTTTTTTGTTTTTTGTTTTTTGTTTTTTTTTGCTGCGGTTAACCCAGTTTCTGATTAGCACTGACCAGACCTAACACTTTCAGTTTTGTATTAATGCTCTCAGACCATATTGTTCTTGGTGTACCACACTGTTATTCTTGGTGTACCACACTCTGTTATTATTTGTGTACCACACCCTGTTATTCTTGGTGTACCACACTGTTATTCTTGGTATACCACACCCTGTTATTCTTGGTATACCACACTCTGTTATTCTTGGTGTACCACACTCTGTTATTGTTGGTGTACCACACCCTGTTATTATTGGTGTACCACACCCTGTCATTGTTGGTGTACCACACCTTGTTATTCTAGGTTACCACACGCTGTCATTCTTGGTGTACCACACCCTGTTGTTTTTAGTGTACCACACCCTGTCATTCTTGGTGTACTACACCCTGTTATTATTGGTGTATCACACCATGTTATTATTGGTGTACCACACTCTGTTATTCTTGGTGAACCACACTCTGTTATTATTGGTGTACCACACCCTGTTATTCTTGGTGTAGCACACCCAGTTATTCTTGGTGTACCACACCCTGTAATTCTTGGTGTACCACACCCTGTTATTCTTGGTGTAGCACACCCAGTTATTCTTGGTGTACCACACCCTGTAATTCTTGGTGAACCACAATCTGTTATTTTTGGTGTACCACACCCTGTCATTCTTGGTGTAGCACACCCAGTTATTCTTGGTGTACCACACCCTGTAATTCTTGGTGTACCACACCCTGTTATTCTTGGTGTAGCACACCCAGTTATTCTTGGTGTACCACACCCTGTTATTCTTGGTGTAGCACATCCAGTTATTCTTGGTGTAGCACACCCAGTTATTCTTGGTGTAGCACACCCAGTTATTCTTGGTGTAGCACACCCTGTTATTCTTGGTGTACCACACCCAGTTATTCTTGGTGTAGCACACCCAGTTATTCTTGGTGTATCACACCCTGTTATTCTTGGTGTAGCACACCCAGCTATTCTTGGTGTAGCACACCCTGTTATTCTTGGTGTACCACACCATGTTATTATTGGTGTAGCACACCCAGTTATTCTTGGTGTACCACAACCTGTAATTCTTGGTGTACCACAATCTGTTATTTTTGGTGTTCCACATCCTTATATTCTTGGTGTACCACACCCACATTGCACAGTTTAGAGGTGAGATTGTTAACTTGAGGAGACCAGCTGGGCTTTAATATACTTGTTGCCCTAATGGTTCTGTTTATAAGCAGTTTTTGAATAGCAACAGCTGGAAATTGATACATAACTATGGTCATAGTGGTGGATTCAAGCTGCTATTGAGTGGTAGAGAAACATTGAAAAGTTACATAATGACTGTACACATATAGCAGGATTATAACTGCTCCGTGGTTGTTACATGTGTATGTGTTTTTAAGTTCTATTAAATAATAATCTTATTTTTATCACAATATTTGCTTTCTGTAACTGTTACATGTAACTTAAAATTCTTCACTATCTTGTACTCTGTTGTTACAGCTTCAGCTGGTAAATAGATGGGTATCAGCCCAGGAACGAGAGAAGGAGGAAGATGATGATTTGCTCTGAGTTAAACTGCTGGGATAGAGAGAACAAGCAAATGATGACCATATTTAACAATCTGACCTACAATAACAGTCTGCAAACACGGAGATGTTTTAACTATTGCAACTTAATATTCATGTAGTCAGTAACATTATAGAGATGTCATGTCTACGTGTATATGATGTACACAGACAATTCTGTGGCCACCTGTTGGTATCTACGTGTATATGATGTACACAGACAATTCTGTGGCCACCTGTTGGTATCTACGTGTATATGATGTACACAGACAACTCTGTGACCACATGTTGGTATTTACTTGTATATGATGTACACAGACAATTCCATGGCCACATGTTGGTATCTACTTGTATATGATGTACACAGACAATTCCGTGACCACATGTTGGTATCTACTTGTATATGATGTACACAGACAACTCTGTGACCACATGTTGGTATCTACTTGTATATGATGTACACAGACAATTCCATGGCCACATGTTGGTATCTACGTGTATATGATGTACACAGACAATTCCGTGGCCACATGTTGGTATCTACTTGTATATGATGTACACAGACAACTCTGTGACCACATGTTGGTATCTACTTGTATATGATGTACACAGACAATTCCATGGCCACATGTTGGTATCTACTTGTATATGATGTACACAGACAATTCTGTGACCACATGTTGGTATCTACTTGTATATGATGTACACAGACAATTCCATGGCCACATGTTGGTATCTACTTGTATATGATGTACACAGACAATTCCATGGCCACATGTTGGTATCTACTTGTATATGATGTACACAGACAATTCTGTGACCACATGTTGGTATCTACTTGTATATGATGTACACAGACAATTCTGTGACCACATGTTGGTATCTACTTGTATATGATGTACACAGACAATTCCATGGCCACATGTTGGTATCTACTTGTATATGATGTACACAGACAATTCCGTGGCCACATGTTGGTATCTACTTGTATATGATGTACACAGACAATTCCATGGCCACATGTTGGTATCTACTTGTATATGATGTACACAGACAATTCTGTGACCACATGTTGGTATCTACTTGTATATGATGTACACAGACAATTCCATGACCACATGTTGGTATCTACTTGTATATGATGTACACAGACAATTCCATGGCCACATGTTGGTATCTACTTGTATATGATGTACACAGACAATTCCATGACCACATGTTGGTATCTACTTGTATATGATGTACACAGACAATTCTGTGACCACATGTTGGTATCTACTTGTATATGATGTACACAGACAATTCCATGGCCACATGTTGGTATCTACTTGTATATGATGTACACAGACAATTCTGTGACCACATGTTGGTATCTACTTGTATATGATGTACACAGACAATTCCATGGCCACATGTTGGTATCTACTTGTATATGATGTACACAGACAATTCCATGGCCACATGTTGGTATCTACTTGTATATGATGTACACAGACAATTCTGTGACCACATGTTGGTATCTACTTGTATATGATGTACACAGACAATTCTGTGACCACATGTTGGTATCTACTTGTATATGATGTACACAGACAATTCCATGGCCACATGTTGGTATCTACTTGTATATGATGTACACAGACAATTCCATGGCCACATGTTGGTATCTACTTGTATATGATGTACACAGACAACTCTGTGGCCACCTGTTGGTATCTACTTGTATATGATGTACACAGACAATTCTGTGACCACATGTTGGTATCTACTTGTATATGATGTACACAGACAATTCTGTGACCACATGTTGGTATCTACTTGTATATGATGTACACAGACAATTCCATGGCCACATGTTGGTATCTACTTGTATATGATGTACACAGACAATTCCATGGCCACATGTTGGTATCTACTTGTATATGATGTACACAGACAATTCTGTGACCACATGTTGGTATCTACTTGTATATGATGTACACAGACAATTCTGTGACCACATGTTGGTATCTACTTGTATATGATGTACACAGACAATTCTGTGACCACATGTTGGTATCTACGTGTATATGATGTACACAGACAATTCCGTGGCCACATGTTGGTATCTACTTGTATATGATGTACACAGACAATTCCATGGCCACATGTTGGTATCTACTTGTATATGATGTACACAGACAATTCCATGGCCACATGTTGGTATCTACTTGTATATGATGTACACAGACAATTCCATGACCACATGTTGGTATCTACTTGTATATGATGTACACAGACAATTCTGTGACCACATGTTGGTATCTACTTGTATATGATGTACACAGACAATTCTGTGACCACATGTTGGTATCTACGTGTATATGATGTACACAGACAATTCCGTGGCCACATGTTGGTATCTACTTGTATATGATGTACACAGACAATTCCATGGCCACATGTTGGTATCTACTTGTATATGATGTACACAGACAATTCCATGGCCACATGTTGGTATCTACTTGTATATGATGTACACAGACAATTCCATGGCCACATGTTGGTATCTACTTGTATATGATGTACACAGACAATTCCATGGCCACATGTTGGTATCTACTTGTATATGATGTACACAGACAATTCTGTGACCACATGTTGGTATCTACTTGTATATGATGTACACAGACAATTCTGTGACCACATGTTGGTATCTACTTGTATATGATGTACACAGACAATTCCATGGCCACATGTTGGTATCTACTTGTATATGATGTACACAGACAACTCTGTGACCACATGTTGGTATTTACTTGTATATGATGTACACAGACAATTCCATGGCCACATGTTGGTATCTACTTGTATATGATGTACACAGACAATTCTGTGACCACATGTTGGTATCTACTTGTATATGATGTACACAGACAATTCCATGGCCACATGTTGGTATCTACTTGTATATGATGTACACAGACAATTCCGTGGCCACATGTTGGTATCTACTTGTATATGATGTACACAGACAATTCTGTGACCACATGTTGGTATCTACTTGTATATGATGTACACAGACAATTCCATGGCCACATGTTGGTATCTACTTGTATATGATGTACACAGACAATTCTGTGACCACATGTTGGTATCTACTTGTATATGATGTACACAGACAATTCCATGGCCACATGTTGGTATCTACGTGTATATGATGTACACAGACAATTCTGTGACCACATGTTTTATTCAGAGTTAAATCTGTTATTTTTTGTGCAGAAAGATTGTTAATATTTGGTTATGATGAACTCTTTTGATAACCAATTTGTAATTTATTTTTTATTAAATGATAAACAAAGTCCCTGTTGCTTGTACTTTTAGCTCGAGTTTTCTTCGAAGATTCTACCTATCAAAACATCATAGTGTGCATCAGCATCCACCTTACATTTGCGTTCACCAACACTTGTCTTAAAACTCTTTGCTTTTTTGTTTCATCGCACGAACACAATTATTATCATATTGGCTACGTCCAACTAATTATTGGTGGAAGAAGACCTCAGACTTATGTCTTGGTAGAACAACTGCCGCACCGCAGGTCAGCTGGAAAACCTCCCCACTTGAAAATTCTTGCCCTGACCGGTACTCAAACTGATGCGGTGAAGGGCTGAGGAGTTTCATGTCAGCGACTGTAGCCACATGGCCACCAGCATTCTTTGTGCAAGGACTATTAAACTTTTAACTCAATAACGAAACCATAGACTGGAATAAAAGTTGTCTATTATCTATTGATCGTCACTACAGATACAATCAAGTTTAATAATATCAGGCAATATTTCGTGAAAAATTGTGGCTGTGACAATTTTGGTGCATATACATTCAGGTAAATGTGCCATCAAAGACTACCTGTACATCAAACTATCAAACATTTAAAAAATGGAGGCCACTGATATGTGACAGTTCTTGTCTTTTATTTCTACTCCTATCCATCATCATCAACAATTGTTATCAACTCCATAATTGCCACCACCATAAGCATCATCACGATGACCGTCACTATTCCCACTTTTCATATGTTAAGGGACATTACTCGTATAACTATTAAAAACTACATTCTTACCTCCCTTGTTGGTAGGTATTTGGTATATAGTTACTACAGAAAAATAAAAAAAATTCCCCTTTTTAAATTAAAAAAACAACATGTAAGACTGAAGCTTGTTCAAAAATGGAATCGTATTGATTGAGATAAGAATTAATTAAAGAAAAACTTGAGCGCTTTATTTGAAAAACTAAGTACAATAAGAATAAAATTTCTTATTTATATTTCTTTTATAAGGTATATGAAATATCTTCTAACAAGGGAGATAACTAAAACATTACATTCAATTTCATAAACAGGGAATGGCATTGTCTACAAATTGCAGAGGTCTCATAATTTATATATATATATGTCAATGATTTTTTAAATCACTAGAAGCACATAGATTTAAATCCTGTCTTTTTTTACGACTGTATCTGTTGTGCAAATGGTATTTTATGTATTAAAATGGTGGTAGCAACATGCTCTCACATTTTCTTTGTTTTTCATTAATTTTGCCCATCTGAGAGACAGGCCTTATAAGTTGTTATATGACCACTCTAATGGTCCTCAGTCACTCAAACCATGGAAATGGACAAAACACACAAGACGTGACATAGCTGGATACATTTAATGAGTCAGAACCTTACATACAAGTGACAACAGCAGGCATCAACTGATCGGAGATTACTGGGTAATGGTTATCAAGTCAAAAGGCAAGTCTGGTTTCTATCAGTTCATTAATAATGCTTTTGGCTTCAAAAAAGTGTATTAGGTGACTATTGTCTCATAATTGTGATTCAAGTTATTAAAAGTTGTATTGTATCCTAGGGAGTTTTTGATTTTCCACAACTTTTATCTCTTGCATATTTTTTTACATTTATTCACTATCAGCGTGCCTTTTTATGAATATTTTAGACTCAAGGTCAAGATTGTTTTTAAACAAAATTTCTGCCCAGAAAAGAAGATTGCTTCCCAAGTAATCTCGCATCAATTGATCCCTTCACTAGTAAAGGGCAATAACTCTTTCAAAGGCCATTGGACTTACCCTCCCTTGTCAAGCAATAATAAATAGTTCTAAAGAAATAACCCTTTGTAAACAAATAATTAAATTAACTCTAAAATATAAATTGCTTTCGGTTTTCTAAAAATTTGTCGCCAATATACACACAAAATAAGAGAGATGTGCCCACCAATGCATTGAAAGAATAATTACCGATCTCATTTAAATATGGGTGCCATTTTACATTATGCATACAAAGTATTAGTACAATTTTATAAAGTGACCCATAAATAATTCAGTAGACTAATGATTACAATTTAAAAGCAACCTATCAAGAGATGTTAACATATAATTTAAGGCAAACATAAAACCTGACATACTGATCATTTATACTCAACATTCATCATAATTATTAGTTGTACATTTAATGTTCATTAACAATAACACTGACAATATAAAACCACGAAAAAGGGACTTTATTCTAAATTGTACAGAAATGAGATACAGAAATGAGACAAACCTATTATGTGTTTTGTATAAAAGATTATTAAACAATTTTTACATGTTGCAGCGTGCTAAATGGTGTAAATTAGCTGTTAACAGATTTAAATCTCTTCAAAGAAGTAAACCTGCTTATAAAGGTTATAAACTGTAAAATAAAAAGGTAAAATAACAAATCTATAGATATGTCTGTACAAACATGGTCTTGTTTCATTCAATCTAAGCCAATAAGAACTACAGAGACACTCATTATTTGTGGTCACACCGTCCACATTGAGCATAATGTGTAAAAGTTCACAGGTAGGATGATTGTATTGATAGTCTGAAAACTATTATTGTTTAGTTTTTGTAAAAAAAAACATATGATCGATACACCTTTATTCACATATCTACAACAACTATATTACTACATAGATGACAAAAAATTAATTTTAACTCTGAAACATGACACATTATGAGGCAGACGAAAGAAATAAAGAAGAGTTAAAAATGCAATAATAACTGAACCGGATCAGCTAGATTTATTTTTACTGTTCTAAATGTGTATTTGCGTGAATCTTTAATCTAAAAAGGTTTTCTTACTTAACTTCATATACATGTAAAGGAGTATGTCATGTTAATTACTTCCTTATAACAAGTAGCCATTTGCATTTGTCACACATGCTCAGCATCATTTTCACCCTTTGTTATAAGTCTGGTTTCACATTTACAATATACATTTAATAAATAAGACAATAATGTATTAAGGCAGTTGTCTTTCAACACACATTTAGAACGCTTCTAATCTTCCTGAGACGTGTTTGTTAACTTGACCTTCAATATCCTTTATATACTGTGTACAGGTATGTTCTACCTTGAGATCCGGTATTCATAACATGACGCGTAACCAGTACTAGGGTCTTACTCCAAACTTACTTCTAACTGAAATTGCTGGCCTGTTTATTCCAGTATTAACCTTGGCCAGATCAAAACAATGAGCCACGCCTAACAGTGACCATAATTTCTTTCTAAATGATTACATAATAAACACGTGTCAAATAAATTTTTACAAGAAACAATAAATTGATGCAATATTGATAATTTAGATCCAGGCTCAGGAATGTAACATGTTTTTACAGTTGAGTGTATTACAGCTCTCCAGCAATTGTCTGATTAGATTTGACAGCAGCTTAAACTTGATTATCCAGGTATTTGGAATGTCAAGTGACAAGATCTCATATCATTCATCTTAGGAAGTTGATCACCGGCCGCAAGTTGCACTGTCTACATAACTCTTAAACTTTCTTTGTGGATTTCAGGTAAGATAACAGTAAACTTCACTGAGTTTGTTATTTTTATTTCTAATTACATGTGCCTATTAATACATGTATGTAATACTGCTGTAGTTTTAGTCTCGGCAATTTAATTGATCAATGTTTTTTTGTAAATCAACCAATCAGGATGTGGAGATTCCAGCATTTGAATGGTTAATACATTTCTTCATCAGCCAATAAAGATGTAAGGAATTGTATTTTTCAATGCATTTTTTAAATCAGCCAATCCAGTTATTATTATTAACAAGCAATCTGACAATAAAAAACAGTTCAGTTTACCATCTTCTCCCTGGAAAACTTGTCTTTTGTCCTTTTAAACAGTTCTTATGGAATGTTTATAAACAATTTACAAATGGAAATATCACAGACAATGTATATACAAAGAAAAATACAATAATACCATTTGCTACAAAGTTCAAGATTATAACAACACAGAGCAATAATTTCGTTATTGAAACACTGATTGCTTTGCATGAAACTGCTTTTCATAATGCAAGAATGTTCAATGAAAGTATATTTGCTGATTTAACAGTCTCAACTTAGATATGGACAAATGAATAAATAAAACTACAAAATTTAACATGCTAGACTATGTATTTATACCAGAAATCTATTTACTGTTGTCCGATTCAGGGCAAATAAATTAGAATCAATGACTCTCAAGTTAAACAATTGTTTAAAAACAGGACATCTGGTTAATTTATTCACGTGGAGTTTTAAAGGCTTGGCAATCTAATCAATAAAATCACAATTGTAGTTTAAAAGCACACTTACTCATAAAGAAAAGCTATAACATTAAATAAGAACTAAGCTATACAATAAGGTAACCAAAAATGTTTAAATTGTGACACAGTGACACGGGTAAAATATCACAATAAATAACAGTTTGGCAGAATCAAAGTCTGATAAAGTATTCACTAAACATATCTAAATTCTTATATAACACAAAATAAAATTTTACAGAGAAACAAAAATCATTATTCTTGGGTAGCATAAAAACATTACTAAAAAGATATTAAAAAAAGGTTTTCTGTAGAAAAGTTGAAGCAAGTAAATGTTAAAATCAATTTGAAAAAAGAAAAAAAGAAAAAGCAATTCTATTGTTGGCTTGTTAATAGAGTTGAGACTTGAGCTGCCATATCTTTATTTGCTTATCCTGATATGTACTATATATCTGCAATTAATGAAAGTGAAGGCAAACTATAATATTAAATAAGTCAACATGATGGCATTGTTTATCATGAGGACACCACGTTAACAATTCAAACAACAACAGTTTGATACCAGCTACAAACAATCATGTTGGATATATTTTGACAAAGTGGACACCTGGACGGAAAAAGGTAATTGATTATCAAGGTAGGTAAATCACAGACAAAGGTAAACAACAGAAATATAATTGGAATTATTGAAATAATACAAGATTGATATTCAGAAAGAAATATTTCTGAAAAATGTGTGGTTATAAATATCTAATGTTAAATCATTGTTTTACTTTAGAAGTATTATCCAAGTACTTCAGATTTAAAAAAGAAAAGAACAAAATACCAAATACAGTTTCAAAAATCACAGCCCAGTTTAATAAGACAAAAAATATTAAAAATTACAAAATATTTTTTTTACAGAATTACTGCAAAAAAGCCAAAGAATAATAAAAAATCTATTCTTTCATACTGAAATTCTGACCAATTGTAGAGGTCTAATAACAGAAAAACAGCAGATTAAGAATAATATATAATAACATAATATGTACATGAAAATGAGTGTTGAAAATAAGAAAATAAAACAGTCAAACTATAGAAACAGAAAGCAGCGAGATATCCCCCAATTCCAGAAGCCTGTGTTTCCTATCTCGACTGGTTTCGTGTCTTTTCACACCATTCACTCACTTCTGCCCCTGAGAAAAGAAGAAAGAAGACAGAGTCAAAGATGGATTACCAGTCACAGCATAAACAATGTGGCAAAATGTGAAATGTTTACTTTACTTTGAATTCAATTATTGTTTTAATTAAAGCATAATAGATATTAAGTAATCAAAGAAAAAACAATTATGACAATTAGAAACAAAGCAATGTGAATTATTACTTAATCTTTTAAAAAAACAAAGTTATTAAATAAATTAAATATGTATGTATGTATTTATATATATATATGCCAGAAGAAATTTATACACTTAACGCATGCATGAAAAGAATTAATTAAAATATTCTAAATAAATGTGATTTTTACAATAAAGAAAAAAATACTATCATGCAATGCACTTTGCACATTACTAGTGTAAATTCATTAATTGCTATTGAAACCAATTATAGAACTAGATTATTTTTGTAACTATGGACACAAACATACAAATAACCAATGTTGCTAGACTGGTTTTGTGTTTTTTCTCCCTCTCGGTGGCAAGTGCTTGTGCAACTACATGAACCCTCAAAGATACCCCACCCACCTCATTAGCACCACACTGTGTCCCCTTCCTAACCAAGTGGGCACTGCTAGCATGTAATGTATCTTGTAAATAATTGTTGTCATCTCCAATTAAGCGCAATCACCAGACTAACCAATCAACCCTGTGCTTAAAACATTCATGCCTGTGCATAACACTTACAGCAGACTTGAAAAATAATGCTAAACTCTGTGTGAATGATTGTATTTCTTATAACCCTATGGACAGTAGGATTAATACTTGTACAAAAATCTTCCCATGGCTGGGATTAATGCATCTGGCTTTGTCGTTTGGTTGTTTTTGTCAAAAAAACAACAACAACAAAAATGAAAAAAAAGTTTGTGATTCAGAACACATTTAAACAAATGCTTCGTTTAACTGATGACGATAATTGAAGCAAGTTAAAAAGCAAGCTTCTTTGCAGGTTGTATGCTGAACAATAGACATCTTGTTAAAGCCATGAATACCACATAAGTTCCAGCTAGTGATTTGTACAGCACTATACTTTTAGTATGTTTAGGATAGGATTATGTCTGGCATGACGTTTCAAGTCTGAGAAACAAAACATGAGATCAAAGATCAACACCAGGTGCACATTGCAAAATTGATGAACATGATTATATGGCTTATATGGTAAATCTTCATAAACAATATTTAGTGAATAATATATGCCAACCTAACAGTAAGGGGTTTCTATCACTATATTGATGTATAATATGTACATATCACTATATCAATGTATAATATGTACATATTACTATATCGATGTATAATATGTACATTATCACTATATCGATGTATAATATGTACATATCACTATATCAATGTATAATATGTACATATTACTATATCGATGTATAATATGTACATTATCACTATATCAATGTATAATATGTACATATCACTATATCAATGTATAATATGTACATATTACTATATCGATGTATAATATGTACATTATCACTATATCGATGTATAATATGTACATATCACTATATCAATGTATAATATGTACATATTACTATATCGATGTATAATATGTACATTATCACTATATCGATGTATAATATGTACATATCACTATATCGATGTATAATATGTACATATCACTATATCGATTATAATGTGTACATATCACTATATCGATGTATAATGTGTACATATCACTATATCGATGTATAATATGTACATATCACTATATCGATGTATAATGTGTACATATCACTATATCGATGTATAATATGTACATATCACTATATCGATGTATAATGTGTACATATCACTATATCGATGTATAATGTGTACATATCACTAAATCGATGTATAATGTGTACATATCACTATATCGATGTATAATGTGTACATATCACTATATCAATGTATAATGTGTACATATCACTATATCGATGTATAATGTGTACATATCACTATATCGATGTTTAATGTGTACACTAAATTAACTACGAAGCTAATAAGTAACAGTAAAACATGAGTAATACAGTTCCAGTGAAATAAAACTGGTGTTCATTGTTTCTGGCTCTTAAAAAAAATAAAAAATGATAAAATCTTTCCAATAATGCTATCAACCATTTTAAACATATAAATAATAGCTCATATTAAGATACATCTAACAGTGAAAAAAAAAGTGAAAAAATATTTTTACAAAATTAGACAATAAATTGTACAAATAACCAGCTTATGAAAAGTACACAGAAAAATAAAGAAAGTTAATAACTGAGATATGGGTATGTCAATATTTACTGCAATAACGTCAGTCAGTTAATAACTGAGATATGGGTATGTCAATATTTACTGCAATAACGTCAGTCAGTTAATAACTGAGATATGGGGATGTCAATATTTACTGCAATAACGTCAGTCAGTTAATAACTGAGACATGGGGATGTCAATATTTACTGCAATAACGTCAGTCAGTTAATAACTGAGACATGGGGATGTCAATATTTACTGCAATAACGTCAGTCAGTTAATAACTGAGATATGGGGATGTCAATATTTACTGCAATAACGTCAGTCAGTTAATAACTGAGACATGGGGATGTCAATATTTATTAAATACGTTAACTTTTAATAGCAATTTGAACTAACTATATGTAGTTCACTGTACATTTCTGACACAGAATTTTGGGACTCAACAACAGACAAAGTGAATACAATAACTATATCACAATATGTAAACTATCACCATGCATTGATGAAAATGAAATGTTCTATTTAACACTATCCACTTTGTTTTGTATTTTATATAACATTTATACCACATAATGCTTGAAATGAATTATAAGACAGCATGCTGCCCTACCTAGATACGATGTCAGTAAGGTTTGACCTCAAACTCCATTGTCAAATCACATGTGATATTTACACCTGGAGGAAATGCTGTGTACAGTGGATGTTAACCATATCCCATAGTTCACTATAGACAGGATGCAGCAAACACAGAAACAGAACTAAGGTGCTTACTTTCAGTCCCTGCCCTGGTTCTACTCTCACATATTTATTACTACTGTACTCTGTTGCTGTACAAACATGAAGAGTGTAGAAAAAATATACCCAAAACAATACGCAAAAAATCTTAATGCATTTACATGAAGACATTATGTAAAACAGTATGTAACATATTGAAATAGAAACTTATTTCAAACTGTGACAGAATTAAAAAAACATGCATAAAATTATCTACTATATATACAAGCACACTGTATATACAAGACTAAAGACATGCAGTTGACAAAGGTAAAACTACACAAAAAATGACCTCGAATTTCACACATGAAACCAAGGAAAACTTGTTTGGAAGATAATAAACACTGCCGTAATGTCCTGTCACATGCTATCAATTAACCTCCATATGTTTAACTTTAAAATTTTTAAAAAATGGCAATTTTTAATTTCTTTAACACTTAGAATTTCAGAAGAATATATTCAAAGACAATCTTTATATACATCAAATAAACTACAAAATAAACTGGCCCTTGCCAATTAATGACCTTATTAAAAGCATCAATAATTATGTGAACAGTGAAAAAATGAAAGAAGTGCCATGTATAAAACAAACAAATCGAACAGGTATCAATAAAAAACTAAAACAAAATTATAATTCAGGTGAAAGTGATATTACATAGAAAGAATATTATCATATGCAAACAGTTGTATTAGTAACAACATTTATATACATTAAAGTATTATTACTGAATATTTACAGAAACTGTATTAACTGTTCCAGGAATACCAGCAAGTATATATCCCTTCAAACTAAGACAGGTAGGTTTCAATAGCTACATGTTTGTATATGCAAAGGGTATAACTTATCTTTTGCAATTAGATTAAACAGCTCTTCTACTGCAAACTAGTTTTTGCATTATTGTTTTTTTAATAATTCAGAATTTATTAATTTAACAATCAGATAAACAAAAAGAAAAAATATACATTAGTTAAACAAACTAAGAAAAAAGTAAAACTGAAAAGTTCAGTTTTTAAGAAGGCTCAAATCATAGTGTTTATAATCTCAGTGTCCACTTCCAATAAACTTGTGTTTACGCAGACGCGGCATCTTAAACAAAGCAAGACTCTAAAATTTAATATTGTTTTGCCTGTCGCAGTTTAAAGTAACAAGACAACAATATCAACATTATTGCTTCCCTTAGTTGGTAGTTTGTGAATGTCAGCCACTGCTTGTAAATCCATGGGTACCAACTTTTGAAATCATACTTTATGCTTAAACTTTATAAATACTGTAAAAATTAGACATGTAACCTGACGGCTAACCCCCCACCCTCTCCAAGGTCATTAATCTCTCTCACATAAATGTCTGAAATAACATTAAAAGGATCAACAACTAGTGCAATCTTCATTGGATCAGAATGAAAGTAGTTAGTACACAGGTTCACAGTAAACATGAAAATCGATGATACACATGTTTACACTAAACTTAAAACATTTGTGCAATTTCCATAAATTGATGCAAAACTGTTAAAAGAAGCCCTGGTCTATTTGCAGAGAAAAAACACCAACTAATCTTTCTCAGAGAGAATAGTTTGATAAAATTTTTTTTTAAACAGTTTGCCTGTAAATGTTGACCAAACATTGTAATGCTAATCCTGTTCATGACATGGTCTGTTTATATCCTATATTTGTCTGTTCTTCAATACTTACATTGTGAAAGAAGATGGAGACGTAAACTATTATAAAATAGTTATAGTATAAATAGTATAGTATAAAAACTATTTTGAGGATTAAAAATTGTGGTTTAATAAAATCTATAATTGTATGAAACTAGTAAGTGCAACAAAATTAACTTTACTCTACAGAAATGTTATTTTGTTAAGAAAGTGGAAAGAATGCAAAAATATGTCTCAAGCTTAGGACTCCTCAATTTTATTTTATCTTGTGGTCCACAATTATTTCTTATTTTCATGCCTTGCTACATCACCAGTGTCTGTTGATTGCTATTTGGGTTTAATAATCCTTAGCTTGCTACATTTGTTAATAACCCAAATAACTCTTTAGTCATCTTTTTACATTGACATTTAAAGGCCCCTATAGACATATTGCTAAAGATTCGGCAGCAAATAATGCAGATCCTGATCAGACAGCTCTCGCCAGGGTGCTTGCTGATCTGGATCTACACTATAAGCCAAAGTCATTTAAATATGTGTTTAGCAAGCTTAGGGTTAAGAATATTGTTTAAGCTACAGAGCATTGTAGTAATTGTAGAACATACATTTTTCTGTTTAGTTAAACACTAGTCTAGCACACTCAAGTTGATACATCAAGAGATAACGTGTTCATTTGTTTAATGGTCAATCTTTTGTGATTAATATTCTGAAGATTGTTTTTAAGAACATGCCATAAATGAATCACCCATTAATGTACAAGCCCAATGGTTAAAATGTAATTTGATAACAATGGATTGGAAACAGTGAGCCAATCATAATTAATGCTTTCAAATTCAGTAATCTTTCTTTCAATTTTAGTAAACTTTTCTTTTAAATTCAGTAAACATCCTTTCAATTTCAGTAAACATCCTTTCAAATTTAGTAAACAAGTCTAACATCTAAATGACAATATAATCCCTTCAAAAGCTCCTAAGTTCTCTACGCCCGTCTTCATCCTATGACATCAACATGACATCATCACATGTCGTTGACAATGACTAAACAGATTTCATGACATCATGGTGCATTTTACAGGTACTATATCATGTGCTAGCTATGTTGAAGCTACTGGGAGAAAATCAGAACATGTTTGGCAAATAATTTAAGGGTTCATTTTTCTGAGCTGTTTGTTAACATTTCTCCCTACATACAATTTTGCTTGTGATTCAAAATAAATACTTTGTTCTAAGGAATAACGATTGGTGGCTTACAGGCAACGAAAGTGAATTTAACATGCTAAACCTTAAGGTTTTGTTTGCGAGTTTGTTTTTTTCACATCTTAAATTGCAACAACAAGCCTGCCTTACATAGGTTCATGATGACAGCACTTTGTTCAGCTGATTTTTAAAACATTTTAACAATTTTATTAATTTCACGACAGGTACATGTATATTTTTACAGATATAACAGTTTACTCAATACGTTATGTTCACAGAATTTCCAATCCAACTAGTCTCTATATAATCCTCACAAATGTTAGATACTAAATGCAAACCTGTCCGCTATCTGAATAAATTCTACTTTTTTAACCTATAAAATGCCCCGCTCTATATATCTAAATAAACATCCTATTTTATCTTTGAGCTAAACATTCAGGATACAATTTGGTATAATGATTAATCTAGATACAGTCAGCCCAGTATAGACAAAGCAGGGATCTGATACACAAACTAAAAGAAATAGCAAAACAAAATATACATAACAAAACAATAAGGACACATAGTACCATAATTCTTCTAAAAATAATAATAATTCTAATTATGGTACTTTGTTTATAACATAACAGGGCACTCCAAACTTAGGAACAACTGTTTATATACATATATATATACTAGGTATCTATAGCTGTAATTATAAAACATTTATATAATTAGGTATAAATAAAACATAACATATAATGCACAAATTTAAAAAAAAATAAAGAATGGGTTGTTTGTTTTTCATTTTCCTGTTATTGAATATTGCAGTTATGTTCCGTAAGTTTGTAGCATGGGTTGAAGAGTCTGATCAGCACATACACATACTTTGTCAATGCATTTTTTTTTGTTTTACCTAAATCTTCCCCATGACAATATAATTATATATTGTACTATTTCCCTAAATATTCCACATCATTCTTTTAATTTTTTGCAGTACAGAGTCTTACACTATGTGTATTTCATTTCATTCAGCCATGATATACAAAAACACCACTGCCCAATTTGAACCTTAAACTTTATTGCAATCATAAGTTCTCTTTTGGAATGTCTCTCATATTGACACATACCCAACCCATCAGTATTAACCTTTCTGGTTACATTTTCAGTTCAATTATTATTAATTCAACATTTTATCTTATATGAGGACACATACCTATGTCTTTACTCCCTAATATAGTCCATCATGTGATTCTACTCAAGTGAGTTACATTTCTGCCCTCATTGCTACCTTTTTTTGCTTTATTTTATAACTCCTAAATGCCAAAGCAATGAGATCTGCATCTCTCTGTTTCTGTTTTCTCCACCTTCCACTATACCTCCTACTATTCCTTCCACTTCCTCCTCTCTTATCCATCCATCTCTCAAAGTAACCTCTCACACTAGCTTGAATCACTGTAGCTGCCTCCCATCTTTGCTTCTGTCTCACTTTCACCATCCTCTCAAACATCTTTCTGTCAGAGTAGCCCCTGAAAACTCTCTGAATCCCTACTGCTGCATGGTCCTCCCAGGTGTAACCCTGCCCAGATGGTGGTCGCCGTGGTGTCTGATCCACAATTTCATCCTTCCTTTCCATTCGATACTTCACCTCTCTTCTTGTCTTGTATGCCCTGAATGCTTCCTGTAATTCAGTAACCTTTTTGTGAAACAATATAATTGCTCTAGCATCAGACATGGCTTCATCGTCAAAGAGTCGACAGTTGGACCGAATTTTCTCAGTTATAAATGGTGGTTGGATCTTTGAAATTATTGTCCTCTGCCTTTCTGTCTCTTTTCTAACACTATACCCTCGCCAGACTTTCTGAATCTTCACTGCACTTGCTTCCTGCAGACGTCCTAGCTTGTCAGCTGTCAGCTGTCTTCTTACCTTATGTGCCCTTGTCACAATTTGAATACATTCAGCAGCAGCTAAGATCTTCCTTGCCCTTTTCTCACACTCAATCTTAATCTTCCTCTCTCTTGCCATTTTCTCTCGCACAATATGCCCTCGATAGAACTTCTGAATCGTCATAGCTGCTGCTGTCTCTGTTTCAAAATTCTTAGCCTTCTCCATCTCAATTCTTGCACAGTGGATTCTGAACATGGTCTGGATTGTCATGGCAGCGAAGTCCCTCTGCCTGATTTTTTCAATGGCCTGTAAATCCAGTTTTGTCTGCAGTTTCAGTCTAGTGTTGAAGCCTTCAAACGTGGCCTGAATCCTTGTAGCAGCATCACACCTCTGTTGCAACTGTAGCAAGCATCTGTCCATGATTTCCTCAACAATTACATGTGCCAGTTCACTCATGTGTTTCACTTGCCTCACATGAGCTGCATGTTTGCGAGCCTTATGCCCTCTGTAACCTGACTGTATTGTCACAGCAGCTTCATTCCTTCTTGCAAAGGCCAACACATGCTGCTTGTGATTAAGCTTGCCTTTAATTGATGCTTGAATAACAGTTGAAGCCTTGTGCTCTCTGGACAGTCTCTCTTGGTGCAGCTTTCGCTTTAGGAAACCATCAAATGCTGCCCTGATGATCAGAGAAGCTGTTCTCTTTCTTTCTTTGTCAAATCTGATTTTAAAACCTTTCACACTTGCCTGAACAGTGTTTGCAGATCGAGTTCTGATTTCCTTCAACTTTTCGCCAAGTTCTTTTCTTATAATGAACCCTCTATAGGCTGACTGAATATCTAATACAGCTTTATTCTCTTCAGCATTTCTCTTTTTTTCTGCCTGCTTAGCTGCAAATTCTGTTCTCTTTGTATGGCCTTCAATTACAGACTGAATTACTGAAGCTGCCCTATTCCTTTTTGCTCTTCGCTCCTCCTCCAATTCCTTCTGCTTCTTTATCATTTTTGATCGACACAGAAATGCACGAGCATATGATTGTATTCTGTCCACGCTTTCCAGATTAATGAATCTTTCCCTGACCAAGTAACTTCTACAGATTGCCTGCAAGAATGTGGATGCTTCTCTCTTTTTGGAACGTATCAATGCCGCTTTCACATTGATCTTCCTACGAAGTTTACTAGCTCTATAAACCCTCTGGATTATTGAGCCATACTCGTACCTTTGTTCTGCTCTTTCAATTTCAGATTTGGTTCTACCAATGTTAATAATAAGCAAGGGCCTTGGTTGAAATTCCTTCTCTTCCTCAGTTTCCATCTCACTTTCCTCTTCTAGTGTTTCACTCGGAGTAAGGGAGATAATTGATGGGACAATGTGCTTTTTGTCCTCCTTTCCACCATCTTTCAATTGTCTTCTTGTACTGAAGCCTCTCCAGCCACTCTGTATTGCTCTAGCAGCATTTATCTGCTCTTCCTTTCGTTTTTCATAATTAACATCAATTTGTTTTTCATTCTTCATTTGCTGTTTTGTTTTGCGTACAGTATGTCCCCTGTATGCTTTCTGAATAATGACAGCTGCATCGTATTCCTTGCTAGTATTAATGTCTTGCGCATTCTGGCTACTGTTATCAGTAGGGACCGGAACTTTGCTTCTCTTAAGTTTAATGCTATCAGTTGTACCATGACTTGATTTTGACTTTTCTCTCATCATCTTCTCAGCAATTGCCTTTCTCCGTTCGCCCTCTAACTTAACAGAAGCTGTTCTCATTCTCAACTCATGTGGATTCTGGCTATCCTCATCACTGTCTTGAGGTGTTGTTGATTTCTGCCTTGCAGCTACCAAGTCTTTTCGCCTTTCTGCCTCACGTTTTACAGTAGCTGTTGACACGCGAACAATTTCTGGACTTTCTTCTTCTGTGTCGCTTCTACTTTCTTTCAGCTGTTGTCTTGTGAGATAACCATGCACATGAGCTTGCAAAACAGTAGCAGCGTTTTTCTTCTTGATGTAAATCTCTATTCCTGTGAGATGTTCCTTAGAATTGTTTCTGTGACTTATAAGAGGGAGTGTCTTTGACTTACCAACAGAATAAACACAAACTGGAGCAACTGACAATCCTGACTTAGAACGTGACATCCTAAGTATGTCAGATTTCTCAATGTCTAAAAACCCACTGTCAATGGTTCGACTCGTTTTTGGATTATTACAACCAGTATCAAGTTTATTTTTTGAGTGAAATAGTGCTTGCATCTTAGCAATAGATTTGTGTCTAAGCTTGAAATCATCTGTCTCAGAGAGTGATCCCATCCGTTCTGGACCACTAGGCTGGGTCTTGGAATTATGGGATACCAGCTCTGATAGTGACATGAAGACTTTTCTTGTCTGATAGGCTGCAAATGCTGCCTGAAGGTGGGTGACTCTATCATTGATCACATTACTCTTCAATTCTACATGGAAAGATCTTTCAGTGGAAGCACTCTTTATTCTTGACTGTTGGCTTGACATAGACATGCATTTCACGTGATTAATGTCTGGATTTCTAGCTTGGTATCCTCTAAATGCAGCTTCAATCATTCTACTTGCCTTTTTCTTATTAAGAATTTCACTGGCCCCAAGTCTTATCCCCTGCCTGGCCGTATAGCCTGGAAGACTACCAGGCTTTCTAACAAGTTTTACCTTGTCAGCATTGTCAGTTACCACTTCCTGCAGCTCCCTAACAGTGTCCAATTTTAGTTTACATACCTCTTCTTTGACTGTCTTTTGAAGAACATCAGTGTCCTTTTTCATGTCAACTTTAGGATTAGAATCCATTGTGTTGTAGGATTTATCCAAGGAGTTGTCTTTAGATTCAGACAAAACTGAAATCTCACTCAGTTTCTTTCTGAAGCTGTAACTTTGGAAGCACATTTGAATGACAGAAGCCTGCATATTTTTGTGAGGATCAGATATCCCTTCACCCTCCCACCAGTTGCTGCTCCAGCCTTCATACTTGTCTTTGTCAAACTGGTAGGAGCCCAGCCGTCGTACTTTGTTGCTGCGAAGTCTGAAGTCCTTCTTGAGGGCCGACACTGCTCTGTCAATCTTACTTATATCCATCAGCTCACCGTCCTCACTGAGTAACTCTGAAATGTCCCTTCTGACTTTATACGCTCTGAAAGCAGCCTGTAAACTACTCACTGCAGTTACATTCTTCTCTAGTGAACTCAGTTCACCAGCATCATCCTCAATTTCATTCAGACTCTCACCTTCCTTTTCAACCTCTGCACCAGAGGATCTCATACTGTCAGCTGTCATTCTAGTACTCACAGTTCTACGAGACTGTGCACTCTGATGCTTTTCACTCAAATTGTCTGTTTCACTTTTGACTTCACTTAGATTCAAAATGCTCTCACTATGAACGCTTTTTGCAGTACCACTTAACGTTGTCGAACTGCGAACATTACTTTTAGTATTTGGATCATTTCCAAAGTCTTCCTCTGTCTGCTTTTGAGAGATAGATGTTTGTGATTTAACAGAGGTTTGTGATTTACCAATAGAGTCACCCTTACTTTTGATGTCTTTGATTTCCCCTTTTGCATTTCTCTTTCTTCTTACGCTAGTTGAATGGATAATTTCACTTTCACCCACACAACTGACTTTGGTATCACACTTACTCACACTTTCATTTGTGGAATCAACTCTCTCACTGGATTTTTCTAACATCTTGAATTCATTGGTATTTTCAGGTTTGGACTTACCCTTTGGTGGATATGATTTTCTTGCATGAAAACTCCTAAAAGAACATTGAACTGACAGAGCACTAGCAGCTGAATCCTTGTTTTGTTTTTTGATATGATCTTTTGTCTTATTACCATCTGACTCTCTGGCTTCAAGATTTGCTTGGAAAAGTTTTAACTCTTTTCTGGTAGCATAAGCATAGTACGCAGCCTGCAGATTGCTTGCAGCAAGTCTGCGAGTTCTGTCAGAAATCATTTTGATGTTTGTGTTCTGCCAATACGACACCTGTTCTGACTGAGTATTAGAAAGATGAATCTCAGTTTCTGTTGGTCCCTGAACAGATCTGGCAGAACTTGCTGCAAGCCTCCTTACACATATGATACCTTGTCTGGTGATGTAGCCATAGCAGAGGGCCTGGATTATAGTTGCATAGTAGTCCCCATTTTCTACAGACAGAACCTGGCGATAAGCTTTAGTCTGAATATGGTTGAGTTTCCTGGTGACATAACCCCTGAATGCAGCATGGATTTTGTTTACAGACAACAAGCTGTAATGCTTTGTGTGCCTCTCTTTAAATGCCCGAAAATGTGTTTTGATAATTGACCCAGGCTCCTCTTTTCTAAGGATGCATTTTTCTTTATTGTTTCTGAAATTCTTCCTTTCCCTAAAACCAATAAAAGCTGACTGTATGCGCATTACAGCAAATGTTTTATTACTCTGATTCTTTGCAATCTCTTTTCTTGACTTGTATGCTCTAAAGCAAACCTGAATTGTGTTAGACCTCAAACCCTTTCTAGTATGTATGAGCTGATCTGATCTTCTGTAGGAGAATGAAGATTCAGGCAGTTGGTCAATGTCAGAATCTTCATCATCAACATGTTCATTTACCTTGGATTTGTGCTCTTTTCTAGCCTGATAGCCCCTAAAAGAACTTTGAATTTTTGTTGCAGCTTTTTCTAAATCCTGGTCTCCAGTTGCAGGAGCACTTTTTTCCTTGTTTTCCGGCAACTCATCAGGCAGTTGTGATTCTTTCTTTGTGTTCTTCAGATTCTTCCGTGTGGCATGTCCTCTGAATGATGCTTGTATTTTTGTTGCAGCATCATCGTCACTCATCTTGTTCTTTTTTATTTCTTTTTCTTTCACAGCTTCCTCTACATCAGTCTTATTCTCATAGGAATTTTCTATCTTGTTATCAGATTGAGTGTCCCTAGCCACAGTTATGTCTTTGCGAGTTTTATATCCCCTAAACCCAGCCTGAATTTTAGATGCAGCCTGTTCCTGAGACAATGATTGTTTGTCTGATTTAGCAACCCCTGGTTTGACCTTATTATCCTTATCTACATTGTCTGATTTATTGAGTTCAAGTGTTTCTTCCTCTT
This sequence comes from Sinonovacula constricta, assembly GCA_007844125.1. Lineage (NCBI taxonomy): Eukaryota > Metazoa > Mollusca > Bivalvia > Cardiida > Solecurtidae > Sinonovacula > Sinonovacula constricta. Next base: position 52,379,602 of record CM017564.1, on the reverse strand, counting down.
TCTTTTGGTTCTTTTGTTCTTTTATATCTTTGCGTACCTTATAACCCCTGAAACCACTCTGAATCTTTGTAGCAGCTTGGTCTTGGGCTGCCCCCTTTTTAGCAACCTCATCAACCTTTTTACTTTCTAACTCTGATTTCTTTATCTTATAATTTTGTCTAGCTTTGTACCCTTTATAATTGCTTTGAATTTTTATTGCAGCATTATTACGCTCATGCTCGTCTTGCTTTTTAAGCTCCTTCTGAGCACGTACCTGCTGTTTAGTTTTCATATCCTTACGCACTTGGTGACCCTTGAATGCGGCCTGAATCTTGGAAGCTGCCTCATCTAACTCATCTTTCGATTTGCCAGTGTTTGTGGGATCAGTCTTGGGCTTTTGTTGTTGCTGCTGCTGTTGCTGTTGTTGTTGCTTCTGCTGATCCTGTTGTTGTTGCTGTTGCTGTTGCTGCTGCTGCTGCAGCTTCTGTTGGTCCTGCTGTTGTTTGCTAGGACCTTCTTGGTTCTGCTCAGCCTTCATCTTCTGATACTCCTTCCTAGCATTGTGACCACGGAATCCAGCCTGGATTCTAGTGGCCGCCTGTCAGATATAGGTCATAGAGAATGAAACATGTTGGCAATGACCAATAATAAGGCTTTGGAATGGGTGACGATAAGGTTGTTAAAAATTATTGGGGACTCAAGGGGAGTTAAACACACCGCTCAGGGTATTAATTTTTTCCATGATTTGTTGGGAGACTCTCAAACTGTTGAAAGAGACTTCCAGAAGTCCATCTTTCAGGACCAAGTTCCTAAGTTTTTTCGATTAACAGGAAGTGTTATGATATTGATAATAAGAGAAAATGCAGTTATATTAAGGTGAAGCCTCAGACATTTTCATTAATTATCATCAACATATGATAAATATATGATACTTGTTTTGATCATAGTTGAAAAGATAGAGACTACTTTGAAGAGCCACACTGTAGAAATCTGAAGATTTTACTGTTTTATAATAAACAAAGATGGGTCGAAACTAAAGTCTCAGACAGGTTTCAAATGTTGATTGCAAATGTTGAAAGTTTATCTCATGGATGCTATGAAGTTGATTTAAATGGAATAAAGACATTAGTAAAAAGTTAGAACATCAACATTCAGAAATTATAACAGAAATTTTGACAAGATGGTCTTTTCCCCAATCATTTTGATGTATATATTAGGAGCCTATCGGGTATCAAGGTCAATAATTCCATGCAGACATACAAATATAATTCAAGCTGTTATAGACTGAGCCAAAGTGAAAGCATCTACATGTATTAGAAAGTTTAGAGTTAAAATTAAAGTTATTAAAACAATATTAAATTGAAACTTTTCATTTTTAGTCAGTTATAATGTGTATTATGGGTATGTTTTCAATCTATCAATCATATTTATTGTACAAGCTGTATATACACTTTTTGACATGTTTTATGTTTTTTACATGTTATATGTTAAAGCTGTTTTTTTCTAGAGCTTAACTTAAATGGCATGTTTCAGTTTGTCATCAAATGCTTTTTACCTCAAGTGGTGTAAATAGTTGGAATGTTTTACAAGATGTTTACCTGAAGAAGTTAATTTAAATTATTTATAAAGTTTGTTTTTTTCTACAGACTGACAAAACTTATGTTATTACAGCAATCATCAAGGTCACCCTAACAAATGGAGGGTGATGCAAGACACACATCTGGAAAGATTGACCTCAGGATATCTGGAAAGCCTCCTGACATGAAATGTTTTATCCTGAAATGCCTCCTGACATGAAATGTTTTATCCTAACTGGAACTCAGCTAATAAGTCATTTGTTGTTGTTTTATGTTACAGATGATCCTGAACTACTAGGACAACACTTGTAATACCTCGTCTTCTTTCTGTATTTTTTGTTGCTGCTGTTGTTTCTGTTGTTGTTGATGTTTACTGCCTGAATCAGGCCTGGGTGTAGGGGTGGAGGAACGAGGTTGATTAGTCGCCTGAGGCGATAGATCATGACGCCGGAATGAGACATCGGGGGAACGGCGATCTCGTGATCTAGCCTGGGTAGGGAATTAGGGATAGGCCATGTTAGACTTCACAAACATGCTAGTTTTACCTTACATTTTGTTAATTAGTCAATTAAGAAACAAGCTCTTTTATCTAGAGTAAGACCTCATCAGTCATTTTCCTGGGAAGAACCAGTACGAAAGTAAAAAAGAAGGGCAGTAAGTTGCAAACAGTCTGGTCCCAATTCAAACTTCCTGTGTTAGGTTCATGGGGATCAAACCCAGGACCCTCTTGTCCTTAGTCAAATGACCTGAACAACATATTTTAGTTATCATGCAGGATTTTATACAAGGTCAATATGTTTTAGTGGCTTTAAATGTAGGTATGTTTCTCAATATGACAATAAGGAGGATGGGGATAATGACACAAAACATCTAGCATGCAGTTTTGGCTTGTAGGTGTCAGGATTGCAAGACACAAAGGTTTCTTTCAGGAGTCATTAAGAGGGCAGGGATGGGTAGATTAATTGGGGACAGAATTCATAAGAGTGAGAAAAGAAAACATGCAGCATGCAGAGAGAAGATGGCTGGTTTAGTGTGAGCTGACAATAGTGTGATATGTTGTATCAGTGAGAAGATGGCTGGTTTAGTGTGAGCTGACAACAGTGTGATAAGTTGTATCAGTGAGAAGATGGCTGGTTTAGTGTGAGCTGACAATAGTGTGATATGTTGTATCAGTGAGAAGATGGCTGGTTTAGTGTGAGCTGACAATAGTGTGATAAGTTGTATCAGTGAGAAGATGGCTGGTTTAGTGTGAGCTGACAATAGTGTGATATGTTGTATCAGAGAGAAGATGGCTGGTTTAGTGTGAGCTGACAATAGTGTGATATGTTGTATCAGTGAGAACTGAAATATATGTAAGAAGAGTGCACAGCAGGATGACATCCAATCACCAGAGAAGATTGTAAGAGAAATGTGATTGATACTAAAACACAAGTTGAGCCCTAGTGCAATGTCATTTCTGGGTTAAGACATATAATGAACTTATCTGTACCAACTTTAAGTTAAATTTTAACCTTAACTTAAGTATATTATTTTGGAAGTCTTGGATGAAATAAATATTTATTTCAGATTGTCTTATTTACAGCATGCATGTGTGTTTTGATGTGAGTCATCTGATCATTCTCAAATTATTTATTTATTTATCTTTATATTTTTTAAGTAGGATGTCATAATAATACAAACAATAACTGAGGAGCCATGGATAATACAAATTAAGAGGATATGCAGAAAATATCTAAAGGAACAATAACTAACAGTATTTGTTTGAGAATATTGGCAATAAAACACTTAAGCCAACTAAAATATTAAAAAAAAATCTAAACCTAAAGAAAATATGAAGTAATTGCAAACACGAGATGAGACATGATCAACGTGGATTTGCTTACTGTTTTAGGTTAAAACTTCATATGCATTCGTACAAGTTCAGTTGGTTAATTATTTTGCTTCTAAAAGTTTAAAGATAAAAAGAAAAACTACAAGTGTTCTACAAGATAATTATATTATTAAGTGACTATTAAGAGATAGGTAACTAGTGGTTAAAAACTACAGAAAAAAGGGTGAGGGAAGAAGTGAAAAGCATTTCAGGAAAATCATGCAAATATACTGATCTTATCAAAACTCTGTGGATATTTTACCAAGCATCAAACAGAATCTACATATACATACATTTATCAATAAAATAAGCAATCAAATTGTTATGAATGAATAAAAAACACTTGCAACTGTTGTAATTTGTTTCATGAAAAGTTAACGAATAATGATAGTTGTGAATATAATTCATCTTGCAAAGTTTGGTTCAAATTAAATATGACTGTCTGCCGAAGCAGCTTGTTTGTGTTTTAATATTAACATGTCATGTGTACTTATGTATATTTTCCTTCATGCTAAATGTTTCCTTTTTACCAGGTTTCTAACTAACATTAACGTCTTAACATTAAAAGGTTATAGGATAGGCCAGAGTTTATGTTGTGTTTTTTAAAGCAACACTAGCTTTTTGTTTACTGTTTGTTTTATCATGACTTCATCAGTTCAGTTTTGTCATTGTTTAGTGTTCTCCCTGTACCAGCTGTCACCATCACCATCATTAACACACTGAATCAATAATCACCAAAGTTGGACCAATTAAGCCATAAAATGGAAGTTGTGACCTTGACCTTATGTTTGGATGTGCACAATACCCATGACTTTGAACTATGGCTTTTCCCAAAGCAACCCGTGACTGGAGTAAAGACTTCAGACGTGATTACAGACGCTTGCCACAATTAAAATCTTTTTGCCAGTGGTACTGTCTTCAATACATTTGACTTTAATAAGGTAAAAGATAGTACTTTTCTTTCCAAAATGCTGTTATTCGTTCCTCAAGTTACCTCTTATTTTCAAAAAATGGATTTCAAAACTAGTATGCTAGGCTATGGCCAACAATAAATGTTTTAAAACCTTACCCTTGTGGGAACAGAACAAACCTAACCCTTGTGGGAACAGAACAAACATAACCATTGTGGGTTCAGAACAAACCTAACATTTGTGGGTACAGAACAAACTTAACCCTTGTGGGTACAGAACAAACCTAACCCTTGAGGGAACAGAACAAACCTTACCCTTGTGGGTACAGAACAGACATAACCCTTGTAGGTTCAGAACAAACCTAACATTTGTGGGTACAGAACAAACTAAACCCTTGTGGGTACAGAACAAACCTAACCCTTGAGGGAACAGAACAAACCTTACCCTTGTGGGTACAAAACAAACCTAACCCTTGTGGGTACAAAACAAACCTAACATTTATGGGTAAAGAACAAACTTAACCCTTGTGGATACAGAACAAACCCAACCCTTGTGGGTACAGAACAAACCTAACCCTTGTGGGTACAGAACAAACTTAACAGTGAATCTTACATTGGACTTCGTTATTTCCACATTACAAAGACTGTTAAAGAAGGTCCACCCAGCCTACAGAGAGAATGTATGGTCAGTTTAGAGACAGAACATTCAATAAAAGTTTGAGGCTATGGGTCCAACATGGAGATCAGACAGGAGACTTCTAGTTCTAGATAAGTTTTGAAGTCTACAATAACTGAACAGAATTTGAAAAAGAAGATACAAACTGAAGTAAAAAAAAAAGGCCAGAGCTTGAAGGAAACCACGTACTAAAGTATTTCCTAAGTTAGGAGGTTTACTTGAGGAACTATATTTATGACACATGAAAATAAAGGGTGGAAGGTATGAAAGTCAATGTCATCAGAACTTCAGTCTATAAATAACCAATCTCATTAAAATCATATCCTAATTTCCCTCATCTACTGTCTGTGATTAGGATCTGACTACATCGCATAAGAGGTCGTGTCAAAATGACCTTTGTGTACTTGAATATGCATAGACAAGTGCCCGTATTTCGACCAATGCAATCGCTCCTTTCAAAACTACTATAGAATCCTTCCCGATACAGCAGTAAACACATACCACTTTTTAAACCGCTGAATCAGCCATCCTTTCTATTGGCATGCATTAATTTTTACACATTTTGTTCAATCAACAATTTATCTATCGGTATCTACCATAACATTTCATAATTCCATTTTTAAGTAGAATACGAAAGGATTTTCAACGCAACCCACTGCGAAAACGCTTTCGTTATCCGCCATGACAATTGCAGCGAGCGAGTTGTGAATGTATTTACCAGTGTCACTAAAATAAGGATTTCTAGTTCAAAACTTCTTTTTGTTGGATGGTTTATACATATTTGTAGAGGTTATATATGTCTCTTTTGAAATATGTAAAGTTAAGTTTAAGAATGTGTGTAGATTGCATGCAATCACGAGTTAAACGCGACCCTTTACCATTAAAATTTTATAGCGTGTAGAACGTTGCTCGCAGTATACCACAAGATTTTGTTGCCGAGAATTTCATTGGCTACTGAAAAGGTCAATTTGAGGTGAACCGTAATGGGAAGTCATCAGATCCTATTCATCATCATCATCATCATCATCATCTCAAGTGATTGCATCACTCCGCAAGGAGTATACTCGCAATTACGCGTAATACTGGAGCTGATTTTAATGAGATTGATAAATAACTAGTCTACAACTGAAATTAACTGACCATTGTATGAGAGATGTTGATTCCACTTTATAATTGAACTAGTAACTTATTGAAACTGTTTTAATGAAATTAATATGTTTCACAATACTGTCTCTAGAAATGAAACCTTTGTTTAACATTGGCACATATTGTTGAAAGATTGCTCTGTGTTATTTTCTCCTGATATAACATTTGACCAAAAATTGAGAATTTCAAAGAAACAAAACTACATCAGTTAGCAATAAGATTGTCTTAACTGCTTTATCAATAATGTCAAATTGACAACTTTAAAGAGTTGTTTTTTTAATTACAACTGGACTCTACAACAACAAAAACACACGAGACTAAAAACTCAAGAGCAGAAACATTTTGTAAAAAAACCCCAGATAAAACTCCATTTCCATGTCTTCACTCAATCATTTTAAGAAAATTCCCCAAATCATTGATTTTGGAATTGAAATTGCACAATGCCCACGCCATTACAAAAACAGCTTGACACACTGGTACAGTATAAACATCAGGTACATGTAATCATGTTTATGTGATATTCTGAGTACTGATGAAGCAAAAAGAGTGCAGATATCCCTGTAAGTTTCATGTTATACCAGGTGTACATTAGTTGTTGTTGGTATTGCTAACATTTGGGACAGCCATAACCAGCTGCTGATTGATAATCTACATATATTTATATAAGTATTATATTATATGGTATCTCTTGTGTTTGTGTACAATTATAATTAAGATGTGATTTTCTTTCTGATTAGGTAACTTGTCAATCTAACCTAGTTATAGAAAATATATTGTAGATTAAAGCTCTGTTATTAACCAATTATTGTCATTAGTGGGCATATTTCCATTTAGTTTTGATACCTCAATAAACATTGTTTTTAATCAATGCAAGTTTGAAACAAATCTCTAAAACATAAAAATAAAGTACCATTTTTCTTTTCAGCTTTTTTTTTGTTGTTCAGTGATTTTTATGTTAAGTTAATAATGTGACTTTACAAGGCTCAATGTGTACCTGCTTTATTACTATTTGTAATGTCCAATTATAATTTGTAGGTGTCAGTTATTGTTTTTACAGTTGAGCCAAAATTTGTTTTGGTCTGGCCATTGTTTGTATGGTCACAGCTGTCACAGAGAGTTAGACTGCCAAGGATTATCTCCCCCTAAGAACATATTCATTTTAAAGGTATTGGACTGATCATGGGACTGATGAAACAAGTCGTTAGAAAACAATGATTGAGCTATATTTGTATGTACAACATTCAGTTATAAGGGAGCAAAAACAGTTTCACTAAGTTTGTAATGGGCTTGTTTGTGTTAAACTTAATTTAAACTAGTTGTACTGTCATTGCCTGCATGTTTCATTTCTCTGTGAATCCCACAGTTACAATTAAAAGTATTTTAGAACATTTTTTTTGTTTGAAGCTAATTTCAATATTTTGAAGTCTTTCTGTGCAGAATAATTCATTCAATGACATTTTATATTGAGATTTCTACATTCAACAGTATTTAAGACACTGTCAAGGGCTTTCACATTCCTTATTGGCCGCACCAAACACAGGCCTTGAAGATGGAGCGGATCTTTGAAACATCCATTTTAATTTCAGCCGTATTTCAGACACTGTTCTAAACAAGTCTCCAGTCGACATGTGTGTTTGATTCAAGTCACCCATGTTACACATCTCACTACACCACGACACGAGGTCGCACCACGACAGTGATTTGCCGCTTGAAATGTGAGTGGAAACAATTTTCACTGTTTTTGTGTATGTGTTTTTGTTCACAATTAAAATAAGCAATGCTTTATGAACTTTAACATTTCTGCTTTTGTTTCATTCTACACTTTTCACCTTGGTTTCTTGAAAGAAATCCCAAACCACAAGTTGATGTTTGTTTTCCACTGCTTTTCACATATTTTCCTTTATTTGAATGTTGTATTCGTGTCTTTATTTCCAATTTAATTTCAAAGATTAGTTCATTTTAGCTGATCCTTTGTGTTTTGTTTATTCATTCTTCTTGTCTACCATATCAACAAACACTATGAAGCAATATATTTATAGGAAAAAATATTTTTACAAACAAAAAAAAATCTTGTCAAAAGACAACTGTTCACTTACATAAAAAAAACTTAAACATACGGAGGTATAAACTAAGCGGGCAAAATGCCACAAGAGCTTGCACACACGCTAATATACCTTTACTGTGTCAATATGCATAATTTTCCTGATATCAGAAGCAAAAAGAAAGCAGGTTAGAAAAGTTGATTATAAGTGCTACAATGTACAGGGTTAGACATACCTAGAACATAAAACAGAGAACATGTACGATAACCATGCCTTCAGATTAACAAACATTTATAAAAAAAAAAATGTTGCTTTCTGGCTGGAAACAGTTAATGAAATATTGTGTTTTGATTGGCTTAAATATCAATTGATAAACAATGCTGTCAGCTATTAGTAATAAGCTTGAAGTTAAACAGACAAAAGCAACAGCATGTTGTTTTGTAGGTTTTAATACAAACCAAATAGATGATAGGAACTTAAAAAGGCATTTTTTATTTAAACATTTTTCTGTAATCTTTCAGTTATCTCTAACAATGATTAACACTTATCCGTACTTAAAAAAAAAACAAGTTTCCAGCAGTCAGCATCATAGAGTTTCTAATCTTCAGGCTTGTTTACACAGACAAACAATATTACAAGCATTAGTCTTAATACTGTTTGAAATAACACATGATTATGAGCCAATCTTGCCAAAACCAAAAATACAACAGATGTCAGTATCAGCAAAATGTGAAGTTTTAAGTCGATTCAAAGCTAGTTCAATATTTGGTTGTTTTGGACTAAACATCCCTCAACACTATTCCCGTATCAGGAGTGGGTGCTTTATGTTGGATGTTTACAGACATACAGCTGGAAGGACATACCGCAGTTTTTGTTTTGGCAAAATCTTTGTGAAAATCAATCAGTAACAGAGCCATTACATTGTACTCTTGCTTATCATTGCTTCACAGAACATGGAATTATTCCAATGTAGGCTGCAAAATTGTAAAAAGGGAGCAAGATAACAGTTCCAATTGTATATGCAATGGCTTTATTACTGTTTCATGCATGCATGGTTATTTAGTTGACAACATTTTAGGGTGAAAATAGATAAAAACAAGCATGATATGTTACAACTCATTTTGAAACAGTTTCCAAACTGGTTTGGATAACATAAACTGTACTTCAATTAACATAGAACTAGTCTTAAAAAAGATACTTTTGAAGTTAACTAATTTCCTGTGACAAATGTTTAAGATAACTTTGTTTAGAGCATTTGTTAATATCTATAATACAACCCATGACATCTCAACCTGTTTTGAAATATACTTCTTCAATGTATATAGCTACAAATTAAAGTACACACCATGCCACTCTAGGCCGTGATTTTTAAGTCCATAAATATGACAAATCCAAAGTTATATTAAATGTTTGACTTGGGAAAAAATAGTTTACTTCAAAAGTGGCTTTTACTTCAGAAGTGGTTGCATGCAAATTGAAGCACAGTTTATCTTATCCTATCCAGTTTTGAAATAATCAACTTTAAAACTATTCATTTTTTCAATACAGCATCTCATCAATGCTATCATTTTGTGTCAGTTTTCAACAAAGTGAAACCTTGATACATTTATGTGTACTTCACATGTTAACATGTTAGTAACAAAGTTCTAGCTTGGGGTAGGGGCAGGGGTATAATTCTCTGCTAAATCCATTTCTCCTCTATATCCTATATTCCTTGTATCCATAAGATTTGTCTAAATTAGACAGTTAAATGAATACAAAGAGTAAAGGGTTGAGTTGAGAATTATAGGATATTACCTGTAATAACATAATAAAGATGTTTATATGAGTAACAAAATGGCATCGTATATTACATTAAAAACCTAAATTTAAATCCTAAATGTTTATCGAAAGGATTAACTGAAAACAACAAAAAAATACAGCAGAAAAAAAAGGGACAATGGTGTGATGCTGCGTAATGATGGGCTTATGTGAGAAGATGGTGGAAAATGATTGTATATGATGGTGCGTGTATCAGCAGAAATACCACCACCACACACACACTGCCGGCAGTATGACAGATAAAGCTTTGTGCCAATACACAGACAGTGACAAGGAATCTAAAGCAAGGAAAGTAAAGCTTTTTATGAATTTGTAATGGAAATTCAACCTATAACTTATAACAGCGTACTTACAGAATGCCAATTGAAATAGTTCACGACTGTGCAGTTATTGATTCAAGATGCATAATCAGTGCAACACTTTATCGTATTGCCATCATCACATCATTCCCATAGACGACTTAAAGCATTTAATTTTATCTCAAAGCTTTTTTACAAATATACCCAAATTATAAATTTAAATAAATTATAATTTAAATAAATGTAACTTTGTATTATCAACCATTGTAATTGAAAATATTCCAAGTACAATCAAAGTGAAGTGCATTGGAAATTGCAAAGACCACAGAATCAGAATAATAAAGGTCAATCAGTGCAAGATGTTACAGAATCAGGTCAAGGTTATTACACAAGCTGACAGCTGATTGGCTACTTTGTTTCAACCGTCTTCTGGTTATCAGTGGCGCTACTTTCAGTATGTTCAGCATTATTTTCAGTTACCGTGGTATCTAACTGATTAGTAGGGGTCTACAAGTAACCATAGCAACAGAAAAACTGGATTATACAGTGTTTTCTCAGAAAGGTCTTTTTTTTTTCCCCATAACAATGTAGATCATTTTTTCTATGCCATTTTGGGGACTTAAAGACAATGATAATTATATAAATTACAATAAATATAATACATTTATAATGGAGGAAAACCCCAAGTAAAATAACTGGGCAGAATCCCTACTGCTCCACAGGTCAGATGACAGAAACTGTCCCACATGAAAGAAGATGAAAGTTATCTTTCCCTCACTGAGACTTAACCCCATCTGGTGATACATTAGGGTGACAGGGACTTATTGGCCATCTCCTGATGTTGACAAGAAAACATACTTTAAGTATAAAATAATGTCAACAAATGGTTAACACATCTGCAACTAGAAATGATCTTCAAACATATTCTTATAAATATTTTAACATATTTTTAGTATGTATATAATTATATAATTGTAAAAAATAGAAACAAATGGCAGATGCCATAAGTCAGCACAAAAAAAAAGATAAACTCAACAGTTTTACCACACAATCAATTGATGGGATATTGTTTGCAGTTTAAGCCAAAATAAAACATATCTGATTAACTTTAATTCAAATAATATAAAAAGTTTTAAAAGTTTGTACTTACAGTATTCTCATCCATTTTCTCCTGCAAAGAATAAGTACAAAAATATGTAAGTTTCAATATAATTTTATGACCATAAGTCACAATTTAAAATAAAAAGCAAACTTATAAATACAGATATAAATACAAATATTTAGGCTAGATTTGTCTAAACAGTAAAATATGAATATAATTACCATTATATTTTTATTATAATTAATTTTTCAGTCAAGCTTTAGCAGATAACAATGTTTTAAAGGGAAAACAAGTGTTTTTACACTTTATTTACATACAGCTTAATAAAGTGTGGCAATAAAACCACTTTATTTACATACAGCTTAATAAAGTGTGACAATAAAACCACTTTATTTACATACAGCTTAATTAAGTGTGACAATAAAACCACTTTATTTACATACAGCTTAATTAAGTGTGGCAATAAAACCACTTTATTTATTTGTTATCAGCTAGAACAATGGACACAATGTCATTTATTATTAGATAACATTAAAGACATTATACAAGATACAACTCTACATTACAATAAACAAAGGTTACTGGCTAAGCAAACTGTAGCATGTAATAGCTTCACCAATCAGCATTAGATTGTGGTGTGTACAAGCCTACAGACACCCAGCTATGAGGTGATTGTCACATACATACAATGATCACACAGTTCAATTAGTTATTTAACAAATCTCATGGATTTGTCACAGTAGTCATGTGACCCATTGACAGCGAACGCTGGGAGCCTCTGGGAGCAAGCAAACCTTGCAGATAAACAAAAATCTAACGAATCCCCATTGTTATAATTGACTGTAGTTGCAGCATTGCACAACTGTTGCTTAAGCTAGCAAAGATGTCCACTGTGTGATTTTGTGTTGGGAATTGTGTGTCTGACATATTTTTGATAATCAGGTTCATGTAGGGATCATCCTTCTGTGCTGAGTTATCATACAGTATTCTCACATATACTCCTACAACAGGCCCACAGCCATGAATGTCAAGATTCTAGAAGTAACAAAGATCTCACATATACTCCTACAACAGGCCCACAGCCATGAATGTCAAGATTCTAGAAGTAACAAAGATCTCACATATACACCTACAACAGGCCCACAGCCATGAATGTCAAGATTCTAGAAGTAACAAAGATCTCACATATACACCTACAACAGGCCCACAGCCATGAATGTCAAGATTCTAGAAGTAACAAAGATCTCATATATACTCCTACAACAGGCCCACAGCCATGAATGTCAAGATTCTAGAAGTAACAAAGATCTCATATATACTCCTACAACAGGCCCACAGCCATTAATGTCAAGATTCTAGAAGTTAAAAAGATCTCATATATACTCCTACAACAGGCCCACAGCCATGAATGTCAAGATTCTAGAAGTTAAAAAGATCTCATATATACTCCTACAACAGGCCCACAGCCATTAATGTCAAGATTCTAGAAGTAAAAAAGATCTCATATATACACCTACAACAGGCCCACAGCCATGCATGTCAAGATTCTAGAAGTAACAAAGATCTCATATATACACCTACAACAGGCCCACAGTCATGAATGTCAAGTTTCTAGAAGTAACAAAGATCTCATATATACACCTACAACAGGCCCACAGCCATGCATGTAAAGTTTCTAGAAGTAACAAAGATCTCATATATACACCTACAACAGACCCACAGCCATGCATGTCAAGATTCTAGAAGTAACAAAGATCTCATATATACTCCTTCAACAGGCCCACAGCCATGAATGTCAAGATTCTAGATGTAACAAAGATCTCAAATATACTCATACAACAGACCTACAATCATTAATGTCAAGATTCTAGAAGTAAAAAAGATCTCATATATACACCTACAACAGGCCCACAGCCATGCATGTCAAGATTCTAGAAGTAACAAAGATCTCATATATACACCTTCAGCAGGCCCACAGCCATGAATGTCAAGATTCTAGAAGTAACAAAGATCTCATATATACACCTACAACAGGCCCACAGCCATGAATGTCAAGATTCTAGAAGTAACAAAGATCTCATACATACTCCTACAACAGGCCCACAGCCATTAATGTCAAGATTCTAGAAGTTAAAAAGATCTCATATATACACCTACAACAGGCTCACAGCCATGAATGTCAAGATTCTAGAAGTAAAAAAGATCTCATATATACACCTACAACAGGCCCACAGCCATGCGTGTCAAGATTCTAGAAGTAACAAAGATCTCACATATACACCTACAACAGGCCCACAGCCATGAATGTCAAGATTCTAGAAGTAACAAAGATCTCATATATACTCCTACAACAGGCCCACAGCCATTAATGTCAAGATTCTAGAAGTTAAAAAGATCTCATATATACACCTACAACAGGCTCACAGCCATGAATGTCAAGATTCTAGAAGTAAAAAAGATCTCGTATATACACCTACAACAGGCCCACAGCCATGCATGTCAAGATTCTAGAAGTAACAAAGATCTCATATATACACCTACAACAGGCCCACAGTCATGAATGTCAAGATTCTAGAAGTAACAAAGATCTCATATATACTCCTACAACAGGCCCACAGCCATGAATGTCAAGATTCCAGATGTAACAAAGATCTCATATATACACCTACAACAGGCCCACAGTCATGAATGTCAAGATTCTAGCAGTAACAAAGATCTCATATATACACCTACAACAGGCCCACAGTCATGAATGTCAAGATTCTAGCAATAACAAAGATCTCACATATACACCTACAACAGGCCCACAGTCATGAATGTCAAGATTCTAGCAGTAACAAAGATCTCATATATACACCTACAACAGGCCCACAGTCATGAATGTCAAGATTCTAGCAGTAACAAAGATCTCATATATACACCTACAACAGGCCCACAGTCATGAATGTCAAGATTCTAGCAGTAACAAAGATCTCATATATACACCTACAACATGCCCACAGTCATGAATGTCAAGATTCTAGAAGTAACAAAGATCTCACATATACTCCGACAACAGGCTCACAGCCATGAATGTCAAGATTCTAGAAGTAACAAAGATCTCATATATACTCCTACAACAGGCCCACAGCCATGAATGTCAAGATTCCAGATGTAACAAAGATCTCATATATACACCTACAACAGGCCCACAGTCATGAATGTCAAGATTCTAGAAGTAACAAAGATCTCATATATACTCCTACAACAGGCCCACAGCCATGAATGTCAAGATTCTAGAAGTAACAAAGATCTCATATTTACACCTACAACAGGCCCACAGTCATGAATGTTAAGATTCTAGAACTTACAAAGATCTCATATATACACCTACAACAGGCCCACAGCCATGAATGTCAAGATTCTAAAAGTAACAAAGCTCTCACATATACTCCTACAACAGACCTACAGCCATTAATGTCAAGATTCTAGAAGTAACAAAGCTCTCACGTATACACCTACAACAGACCTACAGCCATTAATGTCAAGATTCTAAAAGTAACAAAGCTCTCACGTATACACCTACAACAGACCTACAGCCATTAATGTCAAGATTCTAGAAGTAACAAAGATCTCATATTTACACCTACAACAGGCCCACAGTCATGAATGTTAAGATTCTAGAACTTACAAAGATCTCATATATACACCTACAACAGGCCCACAGCCATGAATGTCAAGATTCTAAAAGTAACAAAGCTCTCACATATACTCCTACAACAGACCTACAGCCATTAATGTCAAGATTCTAGAAGTAACAAAGCTCTCACGTATACACCTACAACAGACCTACAGCCATTAATGTCAAGATTCTAAAAGTAACAAAGCTCTCACGTATACACCTACAACAGACCTACAGCCATTAATGTCAAGATTCTAGAAGTAACAAAGATCTCACATATACTCCTACAACAGGCCTACAGTCATTAATGTCAAGATTCTAGAAGTAACAAAAGATCTCACATATACTCCTACAACAGGCCCACAGTCATGAATGTCAAGATTCTAAAAGTAACAAAAGATCTCACATATACTCCTACAACAGGCCCACAGCCATGAATGTCAAGATTCTAAAAGTAACAAAGCTCTCACATATACTCCTACAACAGACCTACAGCCATTAATGTCAAGATTCTAAAAGTAACAAAGCTCTCACATATACTCCTACAACAGGCCTACAGTCATTAATGTCAAGATTCTAGAAGTAACAAAAGATCTCACATATACTCCTACAACAGGCCCACAGCCATGAATGTCAAGATTCTAAAAGTAACAAAGCTCTCACATATACTCCTACAACAGACCTACAGCCATTAATGTCAAGATTCTAGAAGTAACAAAGCTCTCACGTATACACCTACAACAGACCTACAGCCATTAATGTCAAGATTCTAGAAGTAACAAAAGATCTCACATATACACCTACAACAGGCCTACAGCCATTAATGTCAAGATTCTAGAAGTAACAAAGATTTCACATATACTCCTACAACAGGCCCACAGTCATGAATGTCAAGATTCTAGAAGTAACAAAGATCTCACATATACTCCTACAACAGGCCCACAGCTATTAATGTCAAGATTCTAGATGTAACAAAGATAAAATAGGATAATTTGGATGTTAAAAACATCATGTGCCATTGTGAGTTTTCCTCTCACATGTGGTTGTACAGACAGACAGTATTATTAAAAACATCCAACAGCAAACAATCATTGTTAGGACAGCAGTTAAGGCACAATACCCCACAACCAACAGGCACCAATTATAACAATACAATTCACTCAATACATAGACAATGGTCTGCTTCTCAGGCAAAAAGATTGCTTTAAACATTTTTCAAATGAAAAATTGATGAATGAGATGATGGTTAAATGGCTCTCATTGCTTTGATTACTGTCAAACAAACATTGACCAATCAAATGAAAGAGAAAATTTACCGAAAATATTGCTTGTGTGAAATGAAAAAGGAGAAATGATTGCTGTGTTTGTCAAATTGACAAATGAGATTGCTTGGAACGATAGTCAAATGAACATCATATAAGAAACAAGACATGAAACAAAAGCATGCATTGCCTTTGATTCACCTTTGTGTTGCAAAGCAAAGTATATCAGGAAAATAAACAACAATGCCTATCTGGACAAACACAAGCAAATTATGTTATTATTTTTTTCCAATGAAGCTGTGAAATACAATTTATCTTCATCTCAAATAACCAGCAATCAATTACCACTATAACAATACAAGATATTAAATATGACAGATATATGGGCTCTGTATGGAACATTCAGTACATGGAGATATATGATACAATAGCATGTAGAAGACAATATGGCCACTGGTTAAATGCGGACAGATCAACAAAGATTAAACAGTTCACACTCTGGTTTCCCTTTGGCTTGGTCTCAGATTTAAAACAAACATGCAGCTATTGCAATAGTGCTTGGTAGGAGATAAAGGATGGATAAGCTGAAATCAGTCTTTTTATTTCCAACTAGTAATGCATGTACTTTTAAAGTGGACAACAATTTTGAATATTAATAAATTTTAAAACATTTTATGTCCTGAAATTAGTTCTTTAAGATGGTGAATGATACATTAATCTGATTTCGTTCTTTTGAGAACCATTATATTTAACATTCTTAAAACCTTCAATTTTGTAATAGTATTGCAACATAATATTTATTTTCATTTCTTTGGCTACAGCCAATATATTTGATATGACAAATTAGGTTTGGCAACAGTTAACCCATATACCTTGTCCCTTTTCAGTTGACCCGTTACATATTTTGTAATTTGTTAATCACTCTTATGCTAAATATTTAAATAAATAAATACTATTGTTGATTATGTAGGCTTATGTTATGTTTATTCTCTATATAAGTATCTATTTTCCCAAATCAAGTTAAAGTGGTGGTCATTAATTAAGTAGTTACCATGAGAGAGCCCAAGAAGGTGCCCTAGATGTTATAAACTATATCAAATAATAGAGTCAATCATCCCACACATGAGTCATACCACTCAACTGAACATTGTCAATGGCAGGATTGCTCAAGAGCAAATAGTAAAACATAGTGTTCTAGAAGGAAATTAATCAATCTGTTGGGAAGTAATTCTATATCACTACATACTGTACAAGTTAAGGATTTTGTTCACATATTCAGAATAAATAAAAACCATCAACAAATAATACTGCTTTAGATGAACATGGACCAAGCCAAAGTGAGAATGGAATCTCACACACCCATCTGGACAGAACACAATGGACTCATCCAATGACACCTATACCTTGACACCATTGCCGGCACCATCCATTGAGCCTTTAGGAGGGGTGGTAGCAAGTGGAGCTTTATTGGGTAGCACATCCTGAGACTTCAGAGCATGGGGAGTGGGTTCCTTTTTGAGTGGAGGAGCAACAGGGGTGGGGGAAAGAGCCCCGGGTGCCCCAGAGATTTTAGAACCCTGGCCAAGACCCTCATATCTATCTACATTATCTTTCACCTTGCCATCTTTAACACCGTCCAGACCTGGCTTGCCAGCTGTGTCACCTGCTTTTGTTTTACCAAAAGCTTCAACTTTAGGGTCAACTTGAACATCAGGTTTCTTGTCAGTTGGTCCCATAGCTGGTGGAAGCATACCGACTGGGTTAGGTGGTTTGCTTGATACATCAGGTTTGATCAGAGCTTCGTCTTTTTTCAGAGAACTACCTCCCGCTTGATCTACCTTCTCTGTTTTACTTTCAGTTGGTTTGCTCTTATCAATGACAACTTCAGGAGGTAACATGCCCACCTGGGGTTTACCAGCTGTATCAGAAGGTTTAACGCTTCCTGCTTCACCAGGTTTCTGATTGGTGGAAATATCTGGTGGCTTTATGTCACCAGGTTTTTGAATGGTTAAATTATTTGTAGGCTTTACCTCACCAGGCTTTTGATTGGATGTTTTATCAGGCTTTACCTCTCTATTTGTTTGATTGGTGGCTTCAGCATTCTGTTTTTGTTCCTTCGACGGTTGCTTGTTTAACTCTGTGCCAGGCGGTATAGGGGTGCTCTTTTCATTACGAATATCTTCCTAGATGTGCAGAAGCAAGGAGAAAAACAGAGTGCAAAAATTGAGATCACATGAAGTGAAGAAAAGCATGTTTTATTATTGGTGGTCTAGGAATTATAAATAATAATAAACAGTCTTTAGTGTTCATAAGGAAATATTTAGCTAAGAATTTAACTGCATACCAGTTGAAATAATGTCTTTTCACGTTATTCATGTTATTCCTAATAAAGTGTGTTGTGCCAGAAAAAAAATTTAAGCTAAATATATAATTTACAAATGTTATAATTGTAATTTAATTTTGAAGCCATACTAACCCCCTCCCTGATATAAGCACAAAAAATTTAACGCAAGAAGTATATGACATTGTAGACTGACCAAATCTCTGACTAACAACTCCTTATTTGGTTCAAATTTAATTCAAATAAATTAATATTTCTAGATTAAAACCTGTTAAAAACATTACAGATTTTATGTCGAATAATTTGTAAACACTGTGCCAGTCCCACTGTATAATACAACACAACCTCAAACTGTGAAGTACCAAGGAGTAATACCATGTGACAGGACTGCCATTCAAACTTTACCATACAAATACTGAGCATTAATAAACCTTCATTTTATTATATTTTTGTCTTTCTTCTTTTTCTTAACTGGCTAGCATATTTACAGTTTTTAAATCTATCAATTCATTTACTTATAATATTGTAAAGATCAGTTCTTATAAAATCAGTAGCGGGGAGGTGTAACAATTTGTCTACAAAGGTTTTTATGGCTTTAAAATATAAACTACAACAGAGTTATACATCTGTGGCTAAAGTGATTATAAATTAAACAAAAGTCACATTGACCAAAACCACCAATTACAAATCATATCATGTACAGAAACTTATATGCCCCATTTCAAATTGTATGACATAAACAGTTTTCAAAAAATATATACACTTTAAATTTGATTAAACAGTGATATTTAACAGGCTATTTAAATCGAATTGTTCAAGAGAGATAATATATTTCTTTTTGTTTAAATCCTGGAGCAATAAAGAAACTGCATCAATGTGCAACATAGGCAACTATTCACTGCAAACACACACAACTCTAAAGGTCATATTATGCTTGGTTTCCAGCATCACAACCCAGTTATAGCATAATAAATAAAAAGAGTTGCTTTATTTATATGTTTTCTCACAAATCTGTTGACAAAACTAGATTTTTTTTTAAAAAAGTACAACATTTATAGAATAAGCAATGCATCTAAATAAAATGCACCATTAAATAATAAATGGTTAAATAAGTATATTCTAACTTAGTTCAGAATGTTAAGGCACTTAGTATAATTATATTTAAAGATATATAAATAAAATATTTGATTGGATAAGACATTTGTCATACAGAGGTGAAAATACAAAATTCAAGCTAACAGCTACAAGCATGCATGTAGTTTCAAATAGAGATATATATTATTTGTTCATTTAAATTCCATCAGAAAAAAACAACACAATTCACAAAGAAGTGTTGTTTTATTTCTAGCAATGATGTTCTTATTAAACTGGCCAACCAATAAGTGCCCAAGTAAAACTGTTTTCCAGGTGTATAAAAAAACTTTCTGATTTGCAGTTATTTACCATAAATACTGGGCATTTCTATCAATAGTTATTTAACATAAATACTGGGCATTTCTATCAATAGTTATTTAACATAAATACTGGGCATTTCTATCAATAATCATCTCTTAGCAACACACCAAAAATGTTTACAGCGATACCTATTTGGCCTTTCTTGTAACAACTTGCTTAGTTTTAGCTTGTGAATCCTTTTTTGTCTGTGGTTTAGTCTGAGGGTTGGTTTCAGTCTGAATCTTTGTATACAAAGCATAACTCCTGGTCAGAACCAAAAGCAACAAACAATGTTAAACAGACGTAGTTTACAAAGCTTTTTATTTATGTTTTTGTGATTGGTTTTCAAAACAGATTTTTTTTAGAAATACACACTTTGTCTGTTTTAAAATGTCAAATCTATATTGTTCTTCATAAAAATGATAAATAAAAGGTTACAAAAATGACATTCAACTTTCGTAAATGACTGTTTAAGGTATTCCAGGAGAGACTTGTACTTTAATTGCTTTGTAAACTGTTAGAAGAGGTTAATATAACAGAAAACTAGTGAAGGGCAATATCTATCACTACAGTAAGTGCTTAGTGAGGAAAAGTTAAGAACAAATAAAGCAAACTGCTTAATATTTAATTCATCACACATTAATACTTTCATTAAAGCAATTACTTCCAAAAAAAAAATTAATAAATTGACACTTTTAAAAAGTAAAAATGATGAAAGTTTTGATAAATATATATATTATATATATATAATACAAAATTAAAAAGATAATTATTTCAATGCAACTGTAAAAATGTAGAAAGGCTGAAAACCTGGGATGATTATACACACTACTCTTTATTCAAGCATATTAATGTTGTGTTTATTGCTGCTTTGTTTATACTGTTCCAGAACACTCAAACAGACAACATTTGTCTGAGACTTAATTGCATGTTTAGTTTTTAATGTAAAGAATCTTTATTGACGGCAATTTGAATGGGCTTGCACTTGAGTCATTTAAAACAAAATCAACATGAAAAACAAAAAAAACAACCAGTTTAAGGACATGCACCAACACCAAATTGGAAAGTAGAAGACAAGTTTTTAAGATTGAAAAAAGGTTAGAAGGTCACAACATCCATGCATATAAGGGGAGGAGTTCCACTTTCCTGGAGTATCAAAGGTCAAAGTTTATGACCTTTCTGCTAAGACATTGACCTGGACATTCCACAAAGGTCCTGCCAGGTGACCTTTCCAAGCATGAAGGTCATGACTTTTGACCTTGGAACTCCATGTGGATTCAAGGTGACAGCCATTCTACCTCATCCACAGTTTCAGCCTCCATTTGATCTATTGGTCGTTCTGTTCGCGTATCCTTCGTCTCATTTACCTGTTTTGCACCCTTCTGATTCTGACTGCCCCTGGCCCTGAACTTGCCACCTTCATCTAGACATGGGAAATATATTTAAAAACATTCATAAAAATCAAGTAAGTTTCCATAACATGTAACCAGAAAAAAAGGGCAAGCCAGACTGTTACATGTACATACAAAGGTCTTATTGAAAGCTGCTTATTTAAATGTTGAGAGTAGTCCTATAATCACACTCTGATAAATCCATCTTATCATATCAGCACAGCTGGTGATAAAAATATCAGCACAGATGGTGGGAATATCAGCACAGTTGGTGGAAATACCAGCACAGTTGGTGGAAATATCAGCACAGTTGGTGGTAATACTTTAAAATGTTAAGTACAGACTGCATTAGAACTCTGCACAGTGTTCACTGTTAGGAAAGTCAGTACTGCCAGTAAAGATTTGAATGCCCTTGTGACTTTAATTAAAGCAAGAGATATATTTGCACTCAAATCAGAAAATATCTAAAAGTGTGACTTATTAAAAAAATCTCCCTTATAAGGTTAAATAATTTGTCTTTGATTTGAAGATAAAAAACAACAAGACCTGCTACAGGCAGATCAACATTTAAACTGCTTGATAATATAATGTAACCCTGGTAGAATTTAAGCCTGCATGCATATGCACCAAAAAGTTAAGTCAACCCAAGGCTACAAAATCCAAACTCACACCACCGTGAACCCGACTTAACCCTTGCCTACATGTACACGCTATTTTACGTATTTACAAACCATTCACAATCATTAGTAGAATCTGCATGACTAAGGGTCTATTTGGTTAGACCTAAATCTATTATTGCACGTTGAACATACATTTACTAAAATCCTTTTATCTCATTTAAAGAAAAACAAAAAAGTCAGGTGAATTTTTTAAATTATAGATGAACTATGAATGAAAGGGTTCATTATCTCAGTAGGTATGATTATTAGAAAGACATATGTGAAGACTTTTTTTCATTCTCTGCATTGGTTATTGAGTTATATGTGTAAGTTTATTTACATCCAGTATTTTAAAGAGATACTCAACCCCATCAACATGTAAAAAAATAATTATTAATACTGTAAAAAAAAAAATTCTCTTTGTAGGTTGTTAATATCTAAACATGTCAAAAATCAACTCCAGGCAGCTATATCGGGTGTCATTGTAGAATGTCACCTCACTTCACTGACGTCACTGATGTCGAGCACCTCGGTAGACTATTTTGTCCTGCATCGTTTATTTCTCAATTGCAGAAGGAACCACGGTCAGTTAACAAATGTGAATCCTTATTACAGTATAGTTTATGATTGCCCTTGACTACGTGGCAAAGTATTCAGAGCAAAATATAATGGGTGCTAGTTGTATGACACATGGAGTTATATTAAAACAAAGTTTAATTCTATTAATACGATTACTTAATACAACAACAAGCTGTTAATGGAACCATGAAACTATGAATACAAAACAATTTATAACTAAAGCTTTATTTAAGATTTCTGGCCTTTCATAAATTATCAAATGTCGAGAACAGCCATCATATTTATCCACACCACCAAACAAAAACACAACATTTATTCCATATTACACTTGCTTTTTAAAATCTATAATAGACAATTTCTCAATATTCAGATTTTCTTAAATATTAAGATTATGTGACTGCGCTTAAATTAGGAACATCAGAAACTGCCCTGGGCATAGAGAAAATGTCATGTGACAGGGAAAAATGGAGCTCAGCTTCAGCTTGTGATTTGTTTGCTTTTTTACCCCAATTTACCTCATTTTGCTTGAAATAATTGTTAGTATCCATTTAAATGCAACATATGTCAACGTTGCATTCCTTTTAACCTGCATGTATTTATATAGCAAAACTATAACTAAAATACTGTTAGTGGGACGATAAACTCATCAAACATAAATTGAGATACATGCATAAGCTTGATAGTACTTGCATGCAAAACTTTAAGTTGCAAGTATTAATTAACTTTTTTATATGTCAAACTAGTACTATTTTTTTTCAAGAAATCCAACATAGAACAATTCAATGGTATTCTATCAATAGGTAAGTATGTACAGGTATGCACCAAAACTTTATCCAGCATGTGTATGTATTAAAATCTAACACCAGGGCACATAATTAGTTTTCACAAAATCCAACCTGCAATCATTAAAATTGATTGATTAAAGTCAGTAGGTATATTCCTAAGGAAAACATACCTGAAGGTTCATTCTAACCTATTAACTGCTAGGTTAGACAGACCTTGACTAGTAGTTGGCACACATTACTTAAACCAACATTTACAAGTCAAAAAAGGCTATACTTCTGAATAAAGTTGATCCTGGTATTTATCATTAATGTTAAGAAAAGAACATACAGGTAACAGGACAAAGATTAATTTCTTCTTACCTTTGTCATAATCTACCTCTTTAACAGGTTGTCTAGATTGCTTAGTTCTGAAATAAGAAATAAGATTTATTAAATTGTATAAGATTTAAGATTTTATATCATGATTTTTATATTTATACTTATTAAAGATAATTGCAAATGCAAAAGTGTGCTGGTACATACAAAAGGTTCCAACCAAAATAAGTCTTAAATGTCGAAACTAAAACATGTTCTACAATAAGTACAGATGTGATTTACAGTATATTGTGGTACTATTCAACATGTGTAATGGTATTTCAGCAGAGCTACACTGACTCTACCCAGACATACCTAGAGGTCTTACATACATATATATACATACACACATACATATATAAACAGAGCTACACTGACTCTACCCAGACATACCTAGAGGTCTTATATACATATATATACATACACACATATACATATATAAACAGAGCTACAATGACTCTACCCAGACATACCTAGAGGTCTTATATACATATATATATATACACATATATACATATATAAACAGTGCTGCAGTGACTCTACCCAGACATACCTAGAGGTTTTATATACATATATATATATACACATATATACATATATAAACAGTGCTGCAATGACTCTACCCAGACATACCTAGAGGTTTTATATACATATATATATATACACATATATACATATATAAACAGTGCTGCAGTGACTCTACCCAGACATACCTAGAGGTTTTATATACATATATATACATACACACACATATACATATATAAACAGAGCTGCAGTGACTCTACCTAGACATACCTAGAGGTCTTATATACATATATATACATACACACATACATATATAAACAGAGCTGCAGTGACTCTACCCAGACATACCTAGAGGTTTTATATACATATATATATATATACACATATATACATATATAAACAGTGCTGCAGTGACTCTACCCAGACATACCTAGAGGTTTTATATACATATATATATATATACACATATATACATATATAAACAGAGCTGCAGTGACTCTACCCAGACATACCTAGAAGTTTTATATACATATATATATATATACACATATATACATATATAAACAGTGCTGCAGTGACTCTACCCAGACATACCTAGAGGTCTTATATACATATATATACATACACACATATACATATATAAACAGTGCTGCAGTGACTCTACCCAGACATACCTAGAGGTCTTATATACATATATATACATACACACACATATACATATATAAACAGAGCTGCAGTGACTCTACCCAGACATACCTAGAGGTCTTATATACATATATATACATACACACATATACATATATAAACAGAGCTGCAGTGACTCTACCCAGACATACCTAGAGGTCTTATATACATATATATACATACACACATATACATATATAAACAGAGCTGCAGTGACTCTACCCAGACATACCTAGAGGTCTTATATACATATATATACATACACACATATACATATATAAACAGAGCTGCAGTGACTCTACCCAGACATACCTAGAGGTCTTATTTACATATATATACATATACACACATACATATATAAACAGAGCTGCAGTGACACCACCCTGACATACCTAGAGGTCTTATATACATATATATACATACACATATATACATATATAAACAGAGCTGCAATGACTCTACCCAGACATACCTAGAGGTCGTATATACATATATATACATACACACATATACATATATAAACAGAGCTGCAGTGACTCTACCCAGACATACCTAGAGGTCTTATATACATATATATACATACACACATATACATATATAAACAGAGCTGCAGTGACTCTACCTAGACATACCTAGAGGTCTTATATACATATATATACATACACACATACATATATAAACAGAGCTGCAGTGACTCTACCCAGACATACCTAGAGGTCTTACATACATATATATACATACACATATATACATATATAAACAGAGCTGCAGTGACTCTACCCTGACATACCTAGAGGTCTTATATACATATATATACATACACACATATACATATATAAACAGAGCTGCAGTGACTCTACCTAGACATACCTAGAGGTCTTACATACATATATATACATACACATATATACATATATAAACAGTGCTGCAATGACTCTACCCAGACATACCTAGAGGTCTTATATACATATATATACATACACATATATACATATATAAACAGAGCTGCAATGACTCTACCCAGACATACATAGAGGTCTTATATGCATATATATACATACACACATATACATATATAAACAGTGCTGCAGTGACTCTACCCAGACATACCTAGAGGTCTTATATACATATATATACAAACACACATATACATATATAAACAGAGCTGCAGTGACTCTACCCAGACATACCTAGAGGTCTTATATACATATATATACATACACACATACATATATAAACAGTGCTGCAATGACTCTACCCAGACATACCTAGAGGTCTTATATACATATATATACATACACACACATACATATATAAACAGAGCTGCAATGACTCTACCCTGACATACCTAGAGGTCTTATATACATATATATACATACACACATATACATATATAAACAGAGCTGCAGTGACTCTACTTAGACATACCTAGAGGTCTTATATACATATATATACATACACACATACATATATAAACAGTGCTGAAGAGGCCAAGCAGTTAGTGACTATGTCCTTATCAACCCCTCACTGGACAGGTCTAAGTCCTGAATTAAAAAAATAATGTGGACATATGGGGAGGTTTTTCAGTTGACCTGCACTGGTGGATTTGTTTTTTCTTTCCTCTACTAGTAACACCAGATGGCGCTATAAAGACCTAATTTGAGTTGCTGTTGTGTATTTTAAAAGTAGAGACATTCCGTATCAAACAAACAGTTGAGATAATTTACCTGTTAGTGGGAGGATTGGAATAAGGAGAGCCTCCATCACTCTTTGTGCCTATACCTGGCAGTGGTTTGTATCTGCAAGGAAATGGTGTTACAATTAATGTACATTTTGTCTTGTGTTTTATAAAGGATAATGTTAACCTGGGTTAGAAAGTGACTGTAATACAAATCAAGTCTAGATTCAAATAACATATTTTATTTCAATCAGGGTGAAGAAAAAAAATGGCTTCATTACAAATCTTTGCACAGAACTGACGTGTGACTCCTCTGCCCCTGTTCAGTGTATCCCTGGGTTCAATCCCAGGTCCATACTAAAAACCTGACAAGAGTACTAGTATGCTCTGTGGCTTGCACTCAGTTCGCCGAGAATTTTCAGAGAAGTTGTTTAAAGATTGTTGATGAGCATGTGACACTTGACACCAGATGTTGGATGATGGGCGATCACAATAGCTCACCCTGAGTATATTGCTCAGCTAAAATGAGTACAAAAAGCACACATATTGTGTATGAGCCATACTTACTTGGAGAAGGATCTATTGTGGCCCTTGCCTTGATAGGGGTGTACCTCAGGGAAGGGGTTATGAAGGTAGGGCTGGCCAATGATGGGTGCTGTGTTCACTTTGATGTTCATCTTGCCATCCATGTTGTACCGCTCGAAGCGATCAAGGCCACTTTTATGAGATTTCGGCACCGCTACAATATGCTGGTCCATTTCCAGGTCTGATGGGTCCGTCACTTCAATGAAGTTACCATTTCCTTCAACCTTATAGATTCTGTAAACGGCAGAAATAGGAGGGTGAGAAGACTGAACAAGATCTTGTAATAACATCTTAAATTACAGATAGTTCACATAAATGACATGAGCAATATAATAAATACTTGTTTTATATTACTTATGTTTACAAAGTATAAGATCTATACTTTCACGTGACTTAGACTGCGGAAACACAACACATACTGAATGGAGGACCACTGTTGAATAGCCATAAGAGAAGTGTAACAACCTTGAAGACAGATACAAAACATGCTTAACATACCCATCTATAATATATAAAATATTTAATGCACCATGCTAGCTATGTATAATGTCAGCTGAAAGATAAAAGATTTAATACATTTGAATAATCAATCCTTGAAAGTTCTGAAATTTGGGCCATGGAATTGCAGAAAAATAGCATTTAATAGAAAGAAATCAAAATTAAGTAGAAAGGTTGTGGAAGACAGTTTGTAAACACTACAACTAATCATTAGTATCCAGGCTACTTACCTGTCTATAGGGGCTGAGTCTAGATGTATGTCTACTTACCTGTTTAAAGGGGCTGAGGCTAGATTTATGTCTACTAACCTGTCTATAGAGGCTGAGGCTAGATGTATGTCTACTAACCAGTCTATAGGGGCTGAGTCTATATGTATGTCTACTAACCAGTCTATAGGGGCTGAGTCTAGATGTATGTCTACTTACCTGTTTAAAGGGGCTGAGGCTAGATTTATGTCTACTTACCTGTCTATAGGGGCTGAGTCTAGATGTATGTCTACTTACCTGTCTATAGGGGCTGAGTCTAGATGTATGTCTACTTACCTGTTTATAGGGGCTGAGTCTAGATGTATGTCTACTTACCTGTCTATAGGGGCTGAGTCTAGATATTTGTCTACTTACCTGTCCATAGGGGCTGAGTCTAGATGTTTGTCTACTTACCTGTCTATAGGGGCTGAGTCTAGATGTTTGTCTACTAACCTGTCTATAGGGGCTGAGTCTAGATGTATGTCTACTTACCTGTTTATAGGGGCTGAGTCTAGATGTATGTCTACTTACCTGTCTATAGGGGCTGAGTCTAGATGTATGTCTACTTACCTGTCTATAGGGGCTGAGTCTAGATGTATGTCTACTTACCTGTCTATAGGGGCTGAGTCTAGATGTATGTCTACTAACCTGTTTATAGGGGCTGTGTCTAGATGTTTGTCTACTTACCTGTCTATAGGGGCAGAGTCTAGATGTATGTCTACTTACCTGTCTATAGGGGCTGAGTCTATATGTATGTCTACAAACCTGTTTATAGGGGCTGAGTCTATATGTATGTCTACTAACCTGTCTATAGGGGCCGAGTCTAGATGTATGTCTACTTACCTGTTTATAGGGGCTGAGTCTAGATGTTTGTCTACTAACCTGTCTATAGGGGCTGAGTCTAGATGTATGTCTACTAACCTGTTTATAGGGGCTGAGTCTATATGTATGTCTACTTACCTGTTTATAGGGGCTGAGTCTATATGTATGTCTACTAACCTGTCTATAGGGGCCGAGTCTAGATGTATGTCTACTTACCTGTCTATAGGGGCTGAGTCTAGATGTTTGTATACTAACCTGTCTATAAGGGCTGAGTCTAGATGTATGTCTACTAACCTGTTTATAGGGGCTGAGTCTAGATGTATGTCTACTTACCTGTGTATAGGGGCGGAGTCTAGGTGTATGTCTACTTACCTGTCTATAGGGGCGCTGTCTAGATATTTGTCTACTTACCTGTCTATAGGGACTAAGTCTAGATGTATGTCTACTAACCTGTCTATAGGGGACGAGTCTAGATATTTAACTACTTACCTGTCTATAGGGGCCAGGTCAAGATATTTGTCTACTTACCCATCTATAGGGGCGGAGTCTAGATATTTGTCTACTTACCTGTCTATAGGGGCGGAGTCTAGATGTTTGTCTATCTCCATGAGAACCTGGTTTATGTCTCGCCTCTGTTTGTAGTCTACAGTCACCTTACAGCAAGGCTTATAGCCTTTACCATTTTCATGCACCCTGTAATATCAGATCATGGTCATTATCACAAACATCAAGTCTATCATCATCAGTATCAGCATCATTATAATCATCAGTATCAGCATCATTAACATTTTCAGTATCAGCATCATTATTATCATCACTATCAGCATCATTATCATCATCACTATCAGCATCATTATCATCATCACTATCAGCATCATTATCATGTATCAGCATCATTATCATCATCATTATCATCATCACTATCAGCATCATTAGTAGTATCATTATCATCATCATTTCAGTATCAGCATCATTATCAGCATCATTATCATCATCAGTATCAGCATCATTATCATCATCATTTCAGTATCACCATCATTATCAGCATCATTATCATCAAAATAATGATTTGTACTGCCATCAACATCTTCATTATTTATCATCATCATAATCACTGTTTTAAGTACTGCCATCATCATTAGCAGCCGCAGCCGTAGTAGAAGTACCACAATTTCATCCATCAATACATCAACATGAAGATGAACAAATTAACCTACTTGAGTCGAAGTCCATGTATTTCAGCCATGCGTTTCTTGGCTTTGCTAGACAGTTCACGGTGATGCTTGTTAACTGCATGATACACAGGTTGATACTGGAAAGACATAATGATAATATAATACTGTGTCTGGCAGATATCCTTTTGTTTGGAATGGAAGCTATACCTTATCCTTTTGTTGGAATGGAAGATATACCTTATCCTTTTGTTTGGAATGGAAGCTATACCTTAACCTTTTCTTTGGAATGGAAGCTATACCTTATCCTTTTCTTCGGAATGGAAGCTTTACCTTACCCCTTATGTTTGGAATGGAAGACATTCCTTACCCCTTATGTTTGGAATGGAAGATATTCCTTACCCCTTATGTTTGGAATGGAAGATATTCCTTACCCCTTATGTTTGGGACGGAAGACATTCCTTACCCCTTATGTTTGGAATGGAAGATATTCCTTATCTCTTATGTTTGGAATGGAAGATATTCCTTACCTCTTATGTTTGGGACGGAAGACATTCCTTACCCCTTATGTTTGGAATGGAAGATATTCCTTATCTCTTATGTTTGGAATGGAAGACATTCCTTACCCCTTATGTTTGGAATGGAAGATATTCCTTACCTCTTATGTTTGGGATGGAAGACATTCTTTACCCCTTATGTTTGGGATGGAAGACAAATCTTACCCCTTATGTTTGGAATGGAAGATATTCCTTACCTCTTATGTTTGGGATGGAAGACATTCCTTACCCCTTATGTTTGGGACGGAAGACATTCCTTACCCCTT
The DNA here is from genome assembly GCA_007844125.1 of Sinonovacula constricta. Taxonomy (NCBI): domain Eukaryota; kingdom Metazoa; phylum Mollusca; class Bivalvia; order Cardiida; family Solecurtidae; genus Sinonovacula; species Sinonovacula constricta. Next base: position 52,348,682 of record CM017564.1, on the reverse strand, counting down.
GGTTTGGGATGGAAGGTATTCCTTATTCTGTTGTTACTTCTATTCTGAATTAAGATCAATGAGTGTTGATAGGATCGATCACAATAAATATTTTGGTTTGATGCTAATATGACCACCACATTTAATCTACAGACATCAAAGGAGACCATTAGTTTGTGTGTAGTATTTAATCATATTGAATGAAGCTATTATTAAAACAAACTCAATTTAAACTTTGAAGTAAATGTTACTTATATAGATATTAGCTTGGGAATACTAATGTATAAAATACACACATTTAAAGCTTCAACTGTAATGATAACACTTAGTACCCTAATGCAACAAAATAAATTCTTAAAAAAATAGATATTTTATTATATAAACTAATATCTATAACCAAAATAATTCATCAGAAAGATATTAATGGAACAGTGTTCAATGAAAAGACATAGACATCTTTAACTAATTATAATAACATTTTGAAACTCAGCTAAACAAACAAATATAGAAGAGTAATAATTCATAAAATCAACAAAGGTTCCACGTTTGGGTGCATGGCTCACAGATAAAACAAGCTCATCAAGGTATGCATGCAACTATAATGCCATTAAATTTCAATCACTCAATAAAAATTCAATAATTCAATAAAATTTCAATCATTTCTATCTGTACATATCATAAATCAAGCTCTAATGTATCCTAGTTTACAACATGTGTTATGTTTAAACATTCACAATATAAAACCTCCTGGGATCATACTCATACAGAATCTAAGTTATTTTTCCTACTTAAACTGAAATTTTTTCTATAATCTTGAAATATTTCCTTAGATATAAGAAAATTCCTTAAATTTTCATGAATAAAAACAGTTTAAGAATTTCTTTAGATTTTTCCAAAGTTAAGGAAATTTTCTTTGTTTAAGTAAGAACATATAACTCAGATGTTTTAAGAAGACAACCCCAGGACAATAAAATTAATTTTAAGTGGGTAAATAAGAAAAGATCTGATCAAAATTATCACAGATATTTAAATCTAAACTACCTCATGACAAAGGCAAACAGGGTAAATGTAAATGTGACAAAAAAACACAGACAAGAGACATTACACACAAAAAGAGAAACTAGCAGTCAGTCAGTAAAAGGACCGACTGGGGTGCTTAAACCTGGTTTGCAGAGCGCTCCAACCCCAATCTGAGATGTTTTCTTGTTACTGTGTCAGTATTTATTTATTTTGCCTCCAGACAAAAAAAACAAAAGTCAAAAAAGCCATCCCTGAATAATTTCAATAATATTTTAGCAAAAATATTTTGTTCTTAACTTAAGTAAAAACTAAGGTTTTGATTAGATACCATATTCTGTTATTTTGAGAAGATTGTTGAAATGCCTGCTATCAATAGCCCTGTAGTGGCCTGCAGATGGCCCTACATCATTGGTTGGTAGCACAGATGTACTCCTTGACCACTCAGCACCACCAAGTCACACTTAGACTAATTGTGTAGATCTACATTAGAGAGTTTCTTGCAAACAGCTGTCTGATCAGGACCTTTCCAACAAACTGTTGTCTGATCAGGATCTTTCCTGAAGCTGTCTGATCAGGACCTTTCCTACAAACTGCTGTCTGATCAGGATCTTTCCTACAAACAGCTGTCTGATCAGGACCTTTCCTACAAACAGCTGTCTGATCAGGACCTTTCCTACAAACAGCTGTCTGATCAGGACCTTTCCTACAAACTGTTGTCTGATCAGGACCTTTTCTGCAAACAGCTGTCTGATCAGGACCTTTCCTACAAACAGCTGTCTGATCAGGACCTTTCCTACAAACAGCTGTCTGATCAGGACCTTTCCTACAAACAGCTGTCTGATCAGGACCTTTCCTACAAACAGCTGTCTGATCAGGACCTTTCCTGCAAACAGCTGTCTGATCAGAACCTTTCCTACAAACAGCTGTCTGATCAGGACCTTTCCTACAAACAGCTGTCTGATCAGGACTTTCCTACAAACAGCTGTCTGGTCAGGACCTTTCCTACAAACAGCTGTCTGATCAGGACCTTTCCTACAAACTGCTGTCTGGTCAGGACCTTTCCTGCAAACAGCAGCTGTCTGATCAGGACCTTTCCTGCAAACAGCAGCTGTCTGATCAGGACCTTTCCTGCAAACAGCTGTTTGGTCAGGACCTTTCCTGCTAACAGCTGTCTGATCAGGACCTTTCCTACAAACAGCTGTCTGATCAGGACCTTTCCTACAAACAGCTGTCTGATCAGGACTTTCCTACAAACAGCTGTCTGGTCAGGACCTTTCCTACAAACAGCTGTCTGATCAGGACCTTTCCTACAAACTGCTGTCTGGTCAGGACCTTTCCTGCAAACAGCAGCTGTCTGATCAGGACCTTTCCTGCAAACAGCAGCTGTCTGATCAGGACCTTTCCTGCAAACAGCTGTTTGGTCAGGACCTTTCCTGCTAACAGCTGTCTGATCAGGACCTTTCCTACAAACAGCTGTCTGATCAGGACCTTTCCTACAAACAGCTGTCTGATCAGGACCTTTCCTGCAAACAGCTGTCTGATCAGGACCTTTCCTACAAACAGCTGTCTGATCAGGAACTTTCCTGCAAACAGCAGATGTCTGATCAGGACTTTTCCTGCAAACAGCTGTCTGATCAGGACCTTTCCTACAAACAGCTGTCTGATCAGGACCTTTCCTACAAACAGCTGTCTGATCAGGACCTTTCCTGCTAACAGCCATCTGATCAGGACCTTTTCTACAAACAGCTGTCTGATCAGGACCTTTCCTGCTAACAGCTGTCTGATCAGGACCTTTCCTACAAACAGCTGTCTGATCAGGACCTTTCCTGCTAACAGCTGTCTGATCAGGACCTTTCCTACAAACTGTTGTCTGATCAGAACCTTTCCAGCAAACAGCTGTCAGATCAGGACCTTTCCTGCAAACAGTTGTCTGATCAGGAACTTTCCTACAAACTGCTGTCTGATCAGGATTTTTTTCTTCAAACTGTTGTCTGGTCAGGACCTTTCCTACAAACAGCTGTCTGATCAGGACCTTTCCTACAAACAGCTGTCTGATCAGGACCTTTTTTGCAATCAGCAGCTGTCTGATCAGGACCTTTTTTGCAATCAGCAGCTGTCTGATCAGGACCTTTCCTGCAAAGTGCTGTCTGATCAGGACCTTTCCTACAAACAGCTGTCTGATCAGGACCTTTCCTGCAAACAGCTGTCTGATCAGGACCTTTCCTACAAACTGCTGTCTGATCAGGACCTTTCCTACAAACTGTTGTCTGGTCATGACCTTTCCTGCAAACAGCTGTCTGATCAGGGCCTTTCCTACAAACAGCTGTCTGATCAGGACCTTTCCTACAAACAGCTGTCTGATCAGGACCTTTCCTACAAACAGCTGTCTGATCAGGACCTTTCCTGCAAACAGCTGTTTGATCAGGACCTTTCCTACAAACAGCTGTCTGATCAGGACCTTTCCTACAAACTGTTGTCTGGTCAGGACCTTTCCAGCAAACAGCTGTCTGATCAGGACCTTTCCTACAAACAGCTGTCTGATCAGGACCTTTCCTACAAACAGCTGTCTGATCAGGACCTTTCCTACAAACAGCTGTCTGATCAGGACCTTTCCTACAAACAGCTGTCTGATCAGGACCTTTCCTACAAACAGCTGTCTGATCAGGACCTTTCCTACAAACAGCTGTCTGATCAGGACCTTTTCTACAAACTGCTGTCTGATCAGGACCTTTACTACAAACAGCTGTCTGATCAGGACCTTTCCTACAAACAGCTGTCTGATCAGGACCTTTCCTACAAACTGCTGTCTGGTCAGGACCTTTCCTGCAAACAGCTGTCTGATCAGGATCTTTCCTACAAACAGCTGTCTGATCAGGACCTTTCCTACAAACAGCTGTCTGGTCAGGACCTTTCCTGCAAACAGCTATCTGATCAGGACCTTTCCTACAAACAGCTGTCTTATCAGGACCTTTCCTACAAACAGCTGTCTGATCAGGACCTTTCCTACAAACAACTGTCTGATCAGGACCTTTCCTGCAAACAGCTGTCAGATCAGGACCTTTCCTGCAAACAGCTGTCTGATCAGGACCTTTCCTGCAAACAGCTGTCAGATCAGGACCTTTCCTGAAAACAGCTGTCTGATTGGGACCTTTTCTGAAAACAGCTGTCTGATCAGGACCTTTCCTGCAAACTGCTGTCTGATCAGGACCTTTTCTGAAAACAGCTGTCTGATCAGGACCTTTTCTGAAAACAGCTGTCTGATCAGGACCTTTTCTGAAAACAGCTGTCTGATCAGATAGTTATTTGCTGCTTAGTCTCTAACTATACCACTTGTTTCAATAAATTAACAAAAAGTATGAGATATAAGTGTAACATGGGTAAAACATTAATGGAAATAATACTTATATTTTCTCTAAACATGCTGTACTCTGATACTCAAAGAACTTGTTAAATTAAATAATATTTCTGATGTTGAGGACGCACCAGTGGCTAAGCAGTATGATTCACTAAATTTAACTCCTCAAACCATGACTGTGGGTTTGAGTCCCAGTTGGGGCAAAAACTGTCAGATCTTCCAGCTGACCTGTATAGTGCTAGTGGTTCTACCTGCACATCTCGTCTAAAGTCTTCCCCCACCAGACGGATGTTGCTAACATTACTGTTTTTTGTCAGTGCATTGAATTGTATTAAAAACCAAACCATAAGATATTGACACTTTAGTTATAGCCCATATTGCATTGCTTTATGTATAAGTAACAAGACATTTTGATAGTGATTGCAGCTTCAAATAGTGTATGTATATTCTGATCAGACAGCTGCCAGAAGTAGATCTGGATCTACATTGTTTAATCCTGATCAACAGTTGCATAGCAGAGAAAGAGTTAAATACTGTCGTAGATAACCATGGGAGTAATGAAGGCTAGATTGGACAATATTTTAAACTATTCTAATATTATGTTAAGGCGGCAGTTGATGGCTAATTGACATAGCTGTTCTATTTGAGAACCATTTCCTGCCATTAGGTCCATATAAAAGAAAATACCTTCAGACCGCAAGGAGCAAACACCAATATTTGCAGACCCATTCAAATGATCGAGCCTCAGCAATCACAACAACTATTTGGGTATTTAAAAGCAATTAAATCCAGTTGTTCGTACCGCCTGTTTTAAGAAAACATACCAAATTCCTGCTTTTTAATGTCCCAATACCTATGACAGGATAAATAATTTTAGATCTTTCATAGCTTTAATAAAGTAAGAAAATCCATTATTTGCCAAAAAAAAAACTTTTTCAACAATCACCATTTCTGTATTGGTCTTAAAGGTGGTATCAGACAGTTTGCCGATATCAAATACATGTATCTTTCCACAGCTTTGGGCATTCTGGGCACATAGTCTGCATAAACTCATATTTAAGTCAAAATAGAGACAATTTCATACAATAACTACATTGTTTGACAGTACTAATCGCAAACAAATGCTCAAAATGTTCATCTTTTCCAACTAAATAGAGATATTGGTCTCTGCTAAAAATAGATATAGATGTCAGAGCGGATAACCCGGATGACTACATAATGTGATGTCAAAAGTAAGTGGTCACATGGTTTTCTAAGTTTAAAAATAGCTATCTCTGCAGCATAGGTTGGATAGGCAAAACCTGTTTGTAACTGTTCACACAGATCTTTGGCATCAATAAACAGCATTTTGCAAGACCTTTCCAGGTACTTATGACTTATTTGGTTATTTGAGACAAAACTTTTTGGACCACACTGTCAGACACCACCTTTAACAACATAACCCCCATTGTAACACAGTACAAATGATAAAATATTTATCTCTCAAAATGCCCAATTTTTTCCAAATCTATTTATAAGCATATTTGGGATTTTGAATAATAAAAAAATCCATGTCAGAGCTGGTAACCTGGATGATCATGAAGGGTAAGCTCTAAAGTCAGTTGTTTTCTCAGTTTAACAAAAGCTAACTGTGCAGCGAGGCGCTGACAGGAAATATGTACATTTCTGTAATAACATGTTACGCTTTACTTTTCACATGGCTGTAGGGCACAAATAAACAGCATTTCGTGAGCTGTTTTTTGTTAAAAGTAATTTATCTGGTTGCATGAGAGAAAAAATTTGCCCAAACTTACGGATTCCACTTTCAAAGGCTTAATATACTTGAGTGATACAAATCTAAAGAAAGAGTATATTGTTAACTTTTCGATGCTATAGATCTGAGTCAAGATTAATTTGCAAGTTGTTGCTTGTTTGCGCCTCATGAGTATGTTACTGCTGGAAGTAAAATAATGGTCTTGCACTTATTCAATGATAACTGAACAACCACAATTATGCTTTTATTGAAGCATTTATATAAAAAAAAATATTCCAATACTGTAAGTTATTTCTTTGCAAATGTAGGAAAATAAGTTCCCAAAGGAAACATGTAGAAACATGTAGAATAGGGAAGACATGCCCACATGTAGAATAGGGAAGACATGCCCACATGTAGAATAGGGAAGACATGCCCACATGTAGAATAGGGAAGACATGCCCACATGTAAAATAGGGAAGACATGCCCACATTTAGAATAGGGAAGACATGCCCACATGTAGAATAAGGAAGACATGCCCACATGTAGAATAAGGAAGACATGCCCACATGTAGAATAGGGAAGACATGCCCACATGTAGAATAGGGAAGTCATGCCAACAATAGAATAGGGAAGACATGCCCACATGTAGAATAGGGAAGACATGCCCACATGTAGAATAGGAAAGACATGCCCACATGTAGAATAGGGAAGACATGCCCACATGTAGAATAGGGAAGACATGCCCACATGTAGAATAGGAAAGACATGCCCACATGCAGAATAGGGAAGACATGCCCACATGTAGAATAGGGAAGACATGCCCACATGTAGAATAGGGAAGACATGCCCACATGTAGAATAGAGAAGACATGCCCACATGTAGAATAGGGAAGACATGCCCACATGTAGAATAGGGAAGACATGCCCACATGTAGAATAGGGAAGACATGCCCACATGTAGAATAGGGAAGACATGCCCACACGTAGAATAGGGAAGACATGCCCACACATAGAATAGGAAAGACATACCTACATGTAGAATAGGAAAGACATGCCCAATAAAGTTTGAAGTGTTGGCACACTTCTGAATTGTTTTCATACAGTTTACTGTAGTGTTATAATTTATTGTCTCATATTGCCAAAGTTGAAAAAAGTATGGAAGAGACAAAAATATCAAAAATCATGAGACAGACAGCAGGGCTTAAACATTAAGTTCATGTGGAGCTTTCTACGCTATCAGTCTATAATAAACTTCAATGAGTATGACAAGTTGTTACAATATTTAAACACGATGATAATGATAAGCCAAGAAAATGTAGAAAAATATATATAAAAGGCAGTACAACACATCTTAGAGGAGACACTTTGAAAACGATCACTTTCATTGTATAGGACATGCACAAAGCAAAGCAAGTTTATAACAACTTTGTCAGAATCAACAAACAAAACAAATGTAACAAATACATAAAGATGGCACATTTACAGTAGTTATTTTAAAACTGCTTTGATAAAAATAGCAAGATGGCATATTTACGATATATATTTTGAAACTGCCTTGATGAAAATAGCAGATAGCACATTTACAGTAGATGTTTTAAAACTGCTTTGATGAAAATAGCAAGATAGCACATTTACAGTAGATGTTTTAAAACTGCTTTGATAAAAATAGCAAGATGGCATATTTACGGTATATATTTTGAAACTGCCTTGATGAAAATAGCAAGATAGCACATTTACAGTAGATGTTTTAAAACTGCTTTAATAAAAATAGCAAGATGGCATATTTATGGTAGATAATTTAAAACTGCTTTGAAGAAAATAGCAAGATGGCACATTTTCAGTAGTTATTTTAAAACTGCTTTGATAAAAATAGCAAGATGGCACATTTACAATAGATATTTAAAAACTGCTTTGATGAAAATAGCAAGATGGCACATTTACAGTAGATATTTTAAAACTGCTTTGATAAAAATAGCAAGATGGCACATTTACAATAGATATTTTAAAACTGCTTTGATAAAAATAGCAAGATGGCACATTTACAGTAGATATTTTAAAACTGCTTTGAAGAAAATAGCAAGATGGCACATTTACAGTAAATATTTTAAAACTGCTTTGAAGAAAATAGCAAGATGGCACATTTACAATAGATATTTTAAAACTGCTTTGATAAAAATAGCAAGATGGCACATTTACAGTAGATGTTTTAAAACTGCTTTAATGAAAATAGAAAGATGGCACATTTACAGAAGATTGTGTACAACTATTTTGATGAAAATTAAGATTGCACATTTAATGTAAGATCTAACCATAAACCCCACAAACAGGAGGTTGGTATTCTATCCGAGGCAGAGACATATACAAAGAAAGTCTGTTAAGATGGAACTGATATAATCTCTCTAGTTCATCCTCATCTTATGAAACTGTTTTCTGTCTGTTTTGTCCTGTGTCATGTCGAATATATTTAGTTAATAACTTATTTGTTGGTTTCTTTTATTTTTTCATACATCATAGCGACACAGTTATGGTCATATTGACAACGTCCAGCTAATTATTGGCGGAGGAAGACTCCAGACTTACGTCTGGGCAGAACCACTGACACACCGCAGGTTAGCTAGAAAACCTCCCCACATGAAAGTTCTCGCCTCGACCGGGACTCTAACCCTTGTGGTGAGGGGCTGAGGAGTTTCAAGTCAGTGACTAACCACTCACCATGGGCCCCAGTTAATAACTTAGCACTATATTACAATAAAGGCAGCACTATATATGCTTTATTTAATCAATCTGTATATCTGTGTTGATCTGGATCAGTGAGATCCTGCAAGATCTGCATGATTAGCAAGGGCAGTAGGTATCGTACAACATGGATGTCTTTACTCTAATTGCAAGTTGTTCTTAGCATACAAAGCAGATAATTTATATAACTTAATGTTAGAAATAAACAGGTGAAGAGTTGATCTCGGGTGATACAGGTGATACAGGTGTGGAACAAAGGTTAGTAATGAACTGTACAACTATAACATTTCTCTTTAACCATTTATGGTCTAGGAAATGGACTTGTTCTGGCATTCTGAAACATTCTTTCTACATGTTAATTACTATAAGACAATCATCTCATGCCTTCTAGCATTTTGTCAGAAATGGCTGAACTTGATAAAAATAAAATATATCTATGTATCCAGATTTATATGACAGAATATGAATAATGAAGAATGCTAGAACAAATTCCATTATTCATGCAGCAGAACCAATGAGAGACATTAATGAATAGTCTCCCCTGAGTAATCTTTACATGTAAGTAGGTCCTTTCATTTGTTTTACTTGGTTTTAATCCTTGTGCTATCTGGAGTGTATGTTGACTTTTCTGCCTTTCTTGTGAAACCAGGATAAGCATCACAAACAAACACTTCCATTTTCTTGTTTAAATATTTAATAGTTTTAAAGCTTATATTTATGCAAAAGAAATATCACTGTTTGTTATTGCAATATCTACAAAAGAACAGATTTCAAGAATTCCAACTACAAGGACCTACCTACTGTTTGGAATACCTCAGATATTAACTAACAAGGGAGACAACTTCCATTTCAACATTATACCCCATAAACAACAACTTCTAGACTGACAGAACATACATATAACATTTAATTTTAAACATGATATTGCAAGATGTTTACAATGTAACAAGAAGAATATGATTGTTTCAAATATTACATAGAAACTTGTTATTTCTTCAGAATATTACATAAATGGTTTATCTATTTCAATTCAGCATAAAACATTAAAACAATTTGCACTATTCAGTTAATTTCTTCTACTGGCCTTATGTTGTTAGTAGTCTAAACTATGAGATAGGGTGACCTTCACAATGAAACTTGTCAGAAAATACAACAATCTAGTTTAGCACAGAAATTAAAGTTGTTGACAAAGGCAGAACCCTAACAAAAATTGAATCAACAGGTATTGGTCATGTAGTGTTAAATATATTAAATATAAATAAAAATACCAGTCTTATGGTGGCCTATTAATATAACGACAAAGAGATGAACATTAAGATAGTCCATATGATTACCAACAGTATAGGGTTAAGTGGGAAAACACTAAAGTTTCTGATGTGGGTGCTTAGAAAACATTGTCACATGACCACAGATTGCTGGAAAACAAGTAATATTGTGTTAAGACTTAGCTCGCTACATTTTGTTAAAAAAAACTATGCTAAATTATCAGGGTTTGTTTTTTCTTTAATATTATATGCATTACATGTCAGAGTTGATATATTTATAAACAAAGACTGAGCAGCAAACACTGTAAATATTGCCATAGCAATATAAATACATGGACAGCAGGCTGAGAGTTAACCAAGGACATAGCCAGAACCTATATCTAGGATACAGACAAAACCTATCATGACAATTCTGGAAGTTCAAGCAATATATAGTTTACAAAGGAGAAAAAAAATGAGGACAATAAACTGTGACTTCTCTTACTTAGGACCTACGTAACAGTCATCCAACTTAACTTTGACATAGAAACATTTAGTGAAGGCAACCCTTTCTCTGTAATCCTTGTTCAATTTAATGGACTGATAAAAAATATTTCATGATCAGAACTGAGATCAGACAAACAGGAAAATTCCTAATACATGTAGTTACAATAATCATCAGTCCAGAGTTAAATCAAACAAGGAATATAAAGAAATGTAACAGCGTGATCGAATATATAAGGAACAGGCAGAGTGAGAAGAAATACGGTCAGAACCAGACCCAAGACAGAGAGCTTCGGCGCACAAGCCAACTGGCAGAACGAATAAAACAACCCAAAACAAAACATTGGCGTGTGCCGAGCTCTCGGTACTTTGATGCATGTGGTGCATATCTCACGCAAGCCAACTACATACCGTGTTCCCAAAGTCATTATTTTTCTTATGACCTTTTTGCTGAGCATGATTCCGCGTTCGTTGCGAGATTTCTGTGTAACTGAAATGAATTGATACAACATGAATATTGCTGCATGTAATGGTATGAACGTATATCTACATAGTATACTTACTATGCGGTCATAATCTATTTTCTTAAGGCCTCGTACTCGAGGTGGTCGTGTCCTGTCGCCAATTTCTTTATAGCTGTAAAAATAGAAAAAACAACAAAAAAGGTGAAAAGTTGAAGAAAGAGAGAAATTCTGCTAGGTACACATGATCTGAAGTTGACCTGTTAATTGTTTCTACAAGCAATTACACTGCTTTAAAAGAAATCAACCAGACAATGATAAAAACAGACAATGATAACAAACATTTATTAATATTATAGTACATATACTCAGTAAAATAATGGACCAAAGGGAATTAACTCTTAGTCTGAAATACAAATATTGACCAGGGTTAAAAAAATTGGGTGGATCCTCATGTGGGCCTTTTAATCAGACTCTGCACTGTTTTCTTCAGGGCTTATAGCAATATGTTTAGCTCTGAATGATGTTGTTATCAAATAAATATTAATTTAGAATGGATCATGACAAAGCAGTTTATCCGATAATAATAAGGTTTGTTAAGCAAAGGACGCACCCATGGCTATGTGGTAAGGTGCCTGACTTTATAGCTCTCAGACACTCACAACAGAAGGTTTGAAAACCATATATGGACTGAGGATATATCATCTGGAGAAGCTATCTTGCTACTGCTAGCTCGGCAGTGTGTTAAAGGTTCTGTCTATACAGATAAGTGCTTGGCAGCTTGGGGTCCCAAGAGCAGTGCCTTTTATGGAATGCATTTTTTTTATAGGGACGATAGTGTAGCAGTCAATAACATGATGTTGCAGGTGTTCCGTCAGACACTTCTCAGTGAAAAGAACCAAGTCTTCCATTTTTTTAACACAGTAGCTGGCAACAATAAAGTGTAGCTTGCAATTATAAAAAGTAGCATAAAAACTTTGGCAGAGATTTGTTTAAAAAAAGAAACCGAGTATACCGATGTTAGAAATGCAGCTTGTAAATCAGGTGTAGCAGAGAACAAGGAAAACAAACAAAGTAGCAAAACTACTCCACTTCCCATCAGAGTTATGGTTCGTTACTGTCCAATGTTTGTGTCATTAATCAACAGTGTAAGAGAGTATTTAGTTCCCAGGATAGTCATCTTCTTATTTAAAGTGCATGGTCTCTACGGCGCCTTAGATGTCTCACACCCTAGCTTTTTCTTGTTGTCTTCTTATAACAGCTATAAATACCAAAAGGGGACATTCCACCAGACAGTTAAAAAGCTATTACAATAATTCATTCCTTTGACGAAGAACACATATTTAGCACACACACACAACTTTAAAAAATTGTCCTAAAAATGTTCACATCATCAACTGTAAACGTTATATAAACCTGTTATTTCTTGACAACAATCTGTTAAACAATACTAACAGTATTTTTAACTCAAGGATGCAATCTGAAATAGAAATGTGCCCTTATGTTATTACGACACTCATTAGAATATTAATAACAGGCAAGAGCAATTGTTAAAATGGATGTCTGAAAAGAGAAAAAAAAAGACATGGCATTGTTAATAATGATATCATGGTTATATTATGAATAAATAAACAGAAATAAATGGAGATAGTGATAAGAAGTACAAATTGGGTGAGTTCAATAATTAGAGCAATCGAAAGAAAAGCTTGGTGTGCAAGACTTTAATAGTTATAGTTGTTATTATTTTTTTCATAATTAAGGCACTTTATACTTACCTAAAAAGTGCCACTCATTAAAACTGTCACATTGAGCTGATTGTTATAAGTACCAAGTATATGTGGGTTTAGAACAGAATTACAGGATTTATTTCAAGAACTGCTCCCAATTATCTTGGACTGTGCAGTGTAGTCTGATACCTGTCAGTCTCTCACATTACTGGCACTATTGATTACAAGGAATGTAAACCATTATGTCTAGACTGCACACAGTCCCACAGACTGGACACAGTCCCACAGACTGCACAGTCCCACAGAGTGCACACAGCCCCACAGACTGGACACAGTCCCACAGACTGCACAGTCCCACAGACTGCACACAGCCCCACAGACTGCACACAGTCCCACAGACTGCACAGTCCCACAGACTGCACACAGTCCCACAGACTGCACAGGATCTGTTTAATTTTTAGTCCATGCATGTCCCTGTTTCATAACACATAACAAAACATAACTGTAAATTTTTAATGAAAGATTAGCCCTCTTCATCCAACATTTATCAAAGATTAACTAGTATGAAAGCTGGTTAACAGTTTAATGTAGTTTATGGGGACACTCACAGCCCAGTGGGTAATCACAGACTTAATTCCTGTGACCTTTTGGCCAGCTGAGCATGGGTTCGAGTCCTGGCAGGGAAGAAAACCTTCACGTGGCGAGGTAATGCAGCTGACCTGCAGAGCAATGCTGGTTCTTATAAGATATATGTCTGTGTGTTCCTCAATAAGCAGGGCACCTGCAGCTATTATGACCAATAATTTTGTTGCTATGATATATTTAAAGAACAGCAATGACTACAAAGAGGTATCAAGAAGGGTTTGTCAGCATTATTTACTATACTTCATCATTACTAATTTGGACTATCAATGGGTCCTAGGAGACTGTATATCTGTAGCAGTGTTAACATTTAATATGATACCCATACAATGATCAAGCTTGGGCAACTAGTGTAGATCCAGATCAGCCAGCTCTCACTGGAAGCTGTCAGAACAGCATACAGACCATTTGCTGCTTAGCAAATGGTAGCTCCTCATGAAGTTGTTGGTGAATACTTGCTAGACTTGGAATGTTTTATAAACATATGTAGCAGGTTCCAGTGTAAAATGCTGTTTTTCCCACGTGCATGTGGAAATATATTGATTCCAAAGTATGAAAAAGACAGCACACATGCTGAGCCTTTGGCCCATCAGTCATATCCACTCAATACACTGTCCATTGATTAACCAATCACATCGTCTTATCACAGGACTAAGGTGGGCTGAAGTCTAGGGCTTAGTTCTTAAACATTTTAATCAGTGTGGCTTGTGGAATATGTAACAGATACATGTATCGTACCTGTTACAAACAACCAGGCACAATGTCTGAGAACTCACTCAGAGATAGAGGCATGTACATCAGATAACGAAATAGCCATGCTGGTTAGATTTAGGCAATTAAAAACACAATTGCAAGATCATGATTGAATAAATCAAAAAAATAATTATCAGAATTCTTTCTTAAAGTCAATCAAGTTTTAGAGGAAAAAAAATATTAAAAAAAATCATTGTAATACAAGAAGTCTTCTGGTTTATTAGCAGAAAGCGTTATTGTAAAGGAATGTCAAGGTTGCATGAAAACCTGTACCACTTCAATAAGTTCAACACAGAAACTGCAGTGGTAAGAGCAGTATTGGTAAAAATTCAATGAAACCCATAAGACGTCACAGAAAATTTTAAAAGTCCATATTGTTCAATTTTTTTTTGTTACAGTTCCCCTCAATTATGGACCACAATTATAATCATTATCAATAGTTTAAACTTACAATCTTAAAGAAAACATAACTCGTCACCTGCTTTTCAACCTATTCATGTCCACTGGGGGAAAGACTAAAGCTTTTGTTAACTTATTGGAATTGTTTATTGTCCTATTCTCCGAGTGGGGGTAGATCAGTTGAACAACTCAATGTGACACAAACAGCCTGGCACACTTCCAGAGGTGGCAACACATGTACCAGTCTATATGACTGTATGTGTAGAGTAGAACATGTAGCCGGGTGATAGGGAGAGAATGTGTAAGTCTATATGACTGTATGTGTAGAGTAGAACATGTAGCCGGGTGATAGGGAGAGAATGTGTAAGTCTATATGACTGTATGTGTAGAGTAGAACATGTAGCCGGGGGATAGGGAGAGAATGTGTAAGTCTATATGACTGTATGTGTAGAGTAGAACATGTAGCCAGGTGATAGGGAGAGAATGTGTAAGTCTATATGACTGTATGTGTAGAGTAGAACATGTAGCCGGGTGATAGGGAGGGAATGTGTAAGTCTATATGACTGTATGTGTAGAGTAGAACATGTAGCCGGGTGATAGGGAGAGAATGTGTAAGTCTATATGACTGTATGTGTAGAGTAGAACATGTAGCCGGGTGATAGGGAGAGAATGTGTAAGTCTATATGACTGTATGTGTAGAGTAGAACATGTAGCCGGGTGATAGGGAGAGAATGTGTAAGTCTATATGACTGTATGTGTAGAGTAGAACATGTAGCCGGGGGATAGGGAGAGAATGTGTAAGTCTATATGACTGTATGTGTAGAGTAGAACATGTAGCCGGGTGATAGGGAGAGAATGTGTAAGTCTATATGACTGTATGTGTAGAGTAGAACATGTAGCCGGGTGATAGGGAGAGAATGTGTAAGTCTATATGACTGTATGTGTAGAGTAGAACATGTAGCCGGGGGATAGGGAGAGAATGTGTAAGTCTATATGACTGTATGTGTAGAGTAGAACATGTAGCCGGGTGATAGGGAGAGAATGTGTAAGTCTATATGACTGTATGTGTAGAGTAGAACATGTAGCCGGGTGATAGGGAGAGAATGTGTAAGTCTATATGACTGTATGTGTAGAGTAGAACATGTAGCCGGGTGATAGGGAGAGAATGTGTAAGTCTATATGACTGTATGTGTAGAGTAGAACATGTAGCCGGGGGATAGGGAGAGAATGTGTAAGTCTATATGACTGTATGTGTAGAGTAGAACATGTAGCCGGGGGATAGGGAGAGAATGTGTAAGTCTATATGACTGTATGTGTAGAGTAGAACATGTAGCCAGGTGATAGGGAGAGAATGTGTAAGTCTATATGACTGTATGTGTAGAGTAGAACATGTAGCCAGGGGATAGGGAGAGAATGTGTAAGTCTATATGACTGTATGTGTAGAGTAGAACATGTAGCTGGGTGATAGGGAGAGATTGTGTAAGTCTATATGACTGTATGTGTAGAGTAGAACATGTAGCCGGGTGATAGGGAGAGAATGTGTAAGTCTATATGACTGTATGTGTAGAGTAGAACATGTAGCCGGGTGATAGGGAGAGAATGTTTAAGTCTATATGACTGTATGTGTAGAGTAGAACATGTAGCCGGGTGATAGGGAGAGAATGTGTAAGTCTATATGACTGTATGTGTAGAGTAGAACATGTAGCCGGGTGATAGGGAGAGAATGTTTAAGTCTATATGACTGTATGTGTAGAGTAGAACATGTAGCCGGGTGATAGGGAGAGAATGTGTAAGCGGTCGCCCTGTAACAAAGTGTCCCGGGTTCGAGTCCCGGGTGGCTGCACATTTTTCTCCCTATGTTACAATGGCGCCCAACGTAAATGACCCGCGATTGTTACGTACAAGTGCTTGAAAAGTGCTTGTGAGTTCTATGTAGAGTATTTAGTCTGTGGAAATTCGAGGACGAATTTCAAGTTGCCCGGGGTGTATGTAGCCGGGTGATAGGGAGAGATTGTGTAAGCGGTCCGGTTAGCTCAGTCGGTAGAGCATTCGCCCTGTAAGCGAAGGGTCCCGAGTTTGAGTCCCGGACTGGCTGCACATTTTTCTCCCTATATTACAGAACATAATACAGTTATACCATTGGCTTCCAAGATAAACATACTGCAGCTTGTGATTGGTCACAATTTGTGAAGGCCAGACCGTAACTAGTAGTGCTGCCTTCACTGCAATAACATACCATGTACATGTGACATGATGACCATGGAAATCCCATTATCCGTTAAGACATCGGTCCGACACTAAGTCGTGGAAGTATGTTTTACAAGCGGACCAAGTGCAAGGCAGCTAAATGATTACTAACAGTTTGTACAACTTTGATATGTAGTGTAGCCCAATATCTGGGTCACCAGACCCAGTTAATTTTAAATGCATTTTGTTTCTCTTTCATATTACAATAAATTTACACTTTAATTGTACTTTAATTGTACTTTATGGATAAACACTGATCCACGGTTGAAGGTTACATGAGAAGTGTTTGTTACAGGGTGGATTATGGGATTAACAGTCCAAACAGGTAGAGCCGTCTGTGATTGTTACATACTGAAAAGAAGAAGTTTAAATTGAAGATCATTCAAATAGACTACTGCAAAAAAGAAAAAATGGTTGCATTTCAGAGCTAAATAGCTCACTAACAGTGCAGTAATGACTTTCATTTGAACCAGTTATAGTGGTGCCTTCACCTGTGACAGAATGTATTGCACGCTTGACATGATTTTGCAATTATTCACATTTTCCTGCAACCAGGTGAACTAGTCATGGAATTTTTCAGCCTGTAAGGTATCCCCCTAGAATTGAACTCAAGGTTAACACTCTATATACCACAGTATCCGCCTAGAATTGAACCCTAGGCTGACACTCTATATAACACAGTATCCGCCTGGAATTGAACCCTAGGCTGACACTATATATACCACAGTATCCGCCTAGGATTGAACTCGAGGCTAACACTCTATATACCACAGTATCCGCCTAGAATTGAACCCTAGGCTGACACTCTATATAACACAGTATCCGCCTAGAATTGAACCCTAGGCTGACACTCTATATACCACAGTATCCGCCTAGGATTGAACTCGAGGCTAACTTTCTATATACCACAGTATCCACCTAGAATTGAACCCTAGGCTGACACTCTATATACCACAGTATCCACCTAGAATTGAACCCTAGGCTGCTCTCTATATACCACAGTATCCACCTGGAACTGAACCCTAGGCTGCTCTCTATATACCACAGTATCCGCCTAGGATTGAACTTGAGGCTAACACTCTATATACCACAGTATCCACCTGGAATTGAACCCTAGGTTGCTCTCTATACACCACAGTATCCACCTGGAATTGAACCCTAGGCTGCTCTCTATATACCACAGTATCCGCCTAGGATTGAACTTGAGGCTAACACTCCATATACCACAGTATCCACCTGGAATTGAACCCTAGGTTGCTCTCTATACACCACAGTATCCACCTGGAATTGAACCCTAGGCTGCTCTCTATATACCACAGTATCCGCCTAGGATTGAACTAGAGGCTAACACACTATATACCACAGTATCCGCCTGATATTGAACCCTAGGCTGACACTCTATACACCACAGTATCCACCTGATATTGAACCCTAGGCTGACACTCTATACACCACAGTATCCGCCTGATATTGAACCCTAGGCTGACACTCTATACACCACAGTATCCGCCTGATATTGAACCCTAGGCTGACACTCTATACCACAGTATCCACCTGGAATTGAACCCTAGGCTGCTCTCTATATACCACAGTATCCACCTGGAATTGAACCCTAGGCTGCTCTCTATATACCACAGTATCCACCTGATATTGAACCCTAGGCTGACACTATACACCACAGTATCCACCTGGAATTGAACCCTAGGCTGACACTCTATATATAGGCTGCTGAACCTAAGGTCTATGCTCATATATAACAGGCTGCTGAACCTGAGGTCTATGCTCATATATAACAGGCTGCTGAACCTGAGGTCTATGCTCATATATAACAGGCTGCTGAACCTGAGGTCTATGCTGATTGCTCATATATAACAGGCTGCTGAACCTAAGGTCTATGCTCATATATAACAGGCTGCTGAACCTGAGGTCTATGCTCATATATAACAGGCTGCTGAACCTGAGGTCTATGCTCATATATAACAGGCTGCTGAACCTGAGGTCTATGCTCATATATAACAGGCTGCTGAACCTGAGGTCTATGCTCATATATAACAGGCTGCTGAACCTGAGGTCTATGCTCATATATAACAGGCTGCTGAACCTGAGGTCTATGCTCATATATAACAGGCTGCTGAACCTGAGGTCTATGCTCATATATAACAGGCTGCTGAACCTAAGGTCTACGCTCATATATAACAGGCTGCTGAACCTGAGGTCTATGCTCATATATAACAGGCTGCTGAACCTGAGGTCTATGCTCATATATAACAGGCTGCTGAACCTGAGGTCTATGCTCATATATAACAGGCTGCTGAACCTGAGGTCTATGCTCATATATAACAGGCTGGTGAACCTAAGGTCTATGCTCATATATAACAGGCTGCTGAACCTGAGGTCTATGCTCATATATAACAGGCTGCTGAACCTAAGGTCTACGCTCATATATAACAGGCTGCTGAACCTGAGGTCTATGCTCATATATAACAGGCTGCTGAACCTGAGGTCTTTTCTCGTATATAGAAGAAGTAGTCCAAGCATTACATGAATAGTCTATATTTCCTCACAACCTACATTGATCATTGTGATGATTCTAATGAGTGCCAATAATAAATGGTTTAATGGCTGATTACATCTAGAAGTCTGATTTGAAGGAAGACACTATCAAGTACCAACAATGGACATTCAAGTGTCAAAACTGTCTTCACAATGTATATATAAAAGTAGTAAAAATTATGAAAATATGTCCTGAATATAAAAATACTTTAAAAAGACGAATGTTCACAGCAAACAGAAGAACTAAAAGAACACAGGCTGTTTGTCAATAAAGTTTCAAATTCAGCATTCCTGATAACAGCACAAAAAGATATAAATAAATGAGTGAAGAACTTATTGTAACAGTTGTGAGAAAGACATCTTTTATTGCTTTGAAATAAAAAAGTACAGTTTGAGCAGATCAGTAAGGTCCTAGGAGCACTAAGCTGAAAAGAATGTTTATTTGTTTATTGGGTTTATCATCCCACTAACTGTATTTCATTTATCTGGAGATGATGTTCACTTGAACCAGATATAGTGTTGCCTTCACTGTATATAGCATACTGTAAACACCTGACATGATACCAACCCCAGTCACATTATCCTGACACTGGGCCAACCAGTCGTGGAACTACCCTTATATTTGCTTGAGTGTTAGCAAGGAGCTATACCACTACCGTTTTTAACAACTTTGGTATGTAGCAAGCCAAGATTGAACCCGGGGCCTCCCGTGCCTAGAGCCGATGCCCTACCAACTGCGCTACCAGGTCCAGTGAAAAGAATGTGCAAAATGAAAAAAACTCTAGATACCTCGGAGCATTTGAACATTATTACATTACAAGGCTTAAGTATGATAAAGAGGTCATCATAGGCATAAAGAAAAGCCGTAGACTCAAACACACAATTGTCTTTAGTTGTTCATTTCATTTTTAGAATATTGAATCAGGAAGTTTATGAGAAGATTGTGATACAATTAACTGCAATTTGCGAAAAAGAATTGGACAATCAATATGTGTAAAAGTTAACATGTTACTTTTTATAATGTTTATTTTGTTTATATGTTATTTACAGAACACTTAAGGATAGATTCAACAATGTGTTCTTTACAATCTGAAATAGAATAACAATTTCCATTAAACAAACACACGATTGCTTCTTAAAATCTGTGACATCACCTCATGGGCATTTCCAAAACCAATTATAAATATAGGGATCCTGTTCTCGGCAACCCAGTCGCCGTTCTCTGCAACCCAGTCGCCGTTCTCGGCAGCCCAGTCACTGTTCTCGGCAGCCCAGTTGC
This sequence comes from Sinonovacula constricta, assembly GCA_007844125.1. NCBI lineage: Eukaryota > Metazoa > Mollusca > Bivalvia > Cardiida > Solecurtidae > Sinonovacula > Sinonovacula constricta. Next base: position 52,328,047 of record CM017564.1, on the reverse strand, counting down.
ACTTCTCAGCAACCCAGTCACCGTTCTCGGCAACCCAACTTTGAAAGCGGGTTATTATAAGCCCAGTAGGGATAGTTCACAAAAATTATGTACGCCATGTTATATCCACATTGTCGTCTGGTGTCACAAAAATGTGTCTTTTTTTCGAAACAGTAAATACCACAGCACTTGCAGTACTTTCATTTACACATGCTGCTGACATTCTACTCAGTGCCATAATAACTGTATATAGGAAACACAGTTAATGGTCCAAGGTTTGTAGTTCTATTACTTGTATGTTTACTTGCCAAACCATCAAAGAAAACATCAACCAAACAACCATCAGAACATAGACTGTTGATGGACTTGATCCTAACCAACAGAAAAAAATACTCTCTCTAGTATACCTTCTACCAACCAAGGCCTGACAATGAAAGGAACACTGATTATGTATTGAATTGAAAACGATTGCCTTTATATTCTGGATAATGTTCAACTCTAAAAACTTGAAAATGACCTTTTGTATTATCATTGGATTAAATATTCTGGTGGGTGAAATATCCTGCCATCCTCCTCCTCCTCCTCATCACCATCATCATCATCATCATCATCATCATCATCACACTTACAAGCATATACAGAAAATACTGTTGGAAGAACTGTTACAAATAGAATGATTGTTGTTGTTTTAAAAGCCTTCATATTCAATACAGAAAGTATGATAACCTTTGAGCATTTCTACCAAGAGTACAACCTTCATGACAAATCCATGATAAAGTCCATCCCTGAAAATAAGACTAGACATTTCTTTGTCACAGCTGTCTCAATGACTTTTATCAAGTAAAGAGTCCACTGTAAGTATCAAAGGGATGGCAGTGAGGAGGAGTATGGTCTATGGGTTACCTGTATACACAGCACAATAAAATGAAAGATAAATAAATAATTACACTGACTGACAATCAGTACTATTGATTCATCCTACCAGACAGCTCTGCAAACATTAAATATGGTGCACTATACATTTGCTTTGCCCTCTTGGAAGCTTTAAAAAAACACAGACACACACAAAAACAGAATACAATCCATGGGTCATGTTCTACAAATACTCCTTAGAAAAACTGTTAATTCTATAAACGAGACAAATGGATGTTTGTCTTTTAGAACCTCTTATATTGACTGATTTTATATTAACCTGAAAAAGCATTTTACTACTGCCAAGCCTAATTTGTGAACTAGATGCTACAATAGGAGATTAAACATACTGAAACATCATGTTATGTGCTTTTTTATTTCAGGAACCATTGTCAAATCAGGACAAAATGATGCACACTGTCACTGGACCACTGGCTGCTATGAATATTCAAACTTTTACCAGCTTTTATCAACTTAACTTCCCACAGCCTCCATGAAGCAGAGCGGTATGAGTGAAAGTGGGTTCTGAGGATGGGAGTTAATGAACTGTCAGCATTTCAACAAAGGAATTGTGGTAATGGCTGGTAATTTGTGCATGGTGCAAGATTATCTTTTAATGTGTACACCTAGAAACCTCCCTATGTATAGTATGTAAGTGAAATCTGGACCATTTTGAATTTTAAAATAAGGCAGATATAATGGTAGGTGATGTGAAAGGAAAGTTTTTTTTGTCTTATCAGTTATTCACTTATTTAAAACACAACAGTTGAACAGGAGGGAGGGAGGGTGAGAGGGAGGGAGGGAGGGAGAAAGAGACACACACAGACAGAGAGAGAAGAGAGAGAGAGAAGAGAGAAAGAGAGAGACACAAGCACACAGAGCAAGAAGAGAGAGAGAAGAGAGAGGGGGAGACACACACACACACACACACACACAGACAGACAGAGAGAGAGAGAAGAGGTTGAGAAAGGGAGAGAGAGAGAGAATAAATGAAAATGTAAATACCTATAATTAATGGAAATGTACCTATAATTAATGGAAATGTAAATATCTATAATTTATTGATAACTTGTCCTTGTAAAGATTTTGCATATAATTAACGTAACTAAGGGTAATCAACATATTATTTCCAATCTCTAGGTGTAGCCATCTTTTATATGATAATATTAATTAGGTGTAGCTGCATTCTTTGATACATGAAAAGCTATTTATCATAAATGGCCACTTCAGAACTTGAGGAACTTTGATTTTTTTAAGATGATCAAGTGCATTAGTTGTGGTTTATGATTATGACTGATGAAAAATGCTACGATACAGTCGTATGATTGGGGTAAACCAAACATGAAACACTTAACACATGTCTTCTATTTAAACTTTGTGCTAATAAAGGCATCAAAAGAAAGTTTGAAATGCAAACTTATGTGTATAAATAAAAGAATGTTGGAACATGCTAGTGAAATATAGGGAATAGATACATCATAAAAACATTGCTGAAGCACTCTCTAAAGAGTATATATATTTAAAAGCGCAAGAGAAAATGTCTGTATTTAACAGCTCAGGCATTAAGACCATCTTGTGAGAAATAATCTGTACTGTAGGTATGTAATACAGGCATTCAAAAAGCTTATAATGAAATTCAATGGTACACTATTTCAATACTAAAAAACCTTTTCTTGTCACGCCTATGAAATGTTTTAAAAAGTATATTCAATAAAATGTCAAAAAACACTAAAGAAAATAGGAGTTTTAAATAACTTTTATGGTGGATGAAAATAGCTAGCCATTGATTATCTGCCGCCAAAACCAATTTATAATCCTGCTGATTTGTAATGAGCAAATGAAAAATCAAAATGATGGCTTTTCTTCATCTGTTACATTATACTGACACAAATATGGCCATGCTATTGGTGATAGAGGAACACCAGACAAATTTTGGGGTAGAACCAATGGCACACATTAGGATCAGTTGGATGTCTCATTAAATGTTCTTGTCCTAGCTGGGACTCGAACTGATGTGACATAGGGCTCAGGAGTACACCCCAACTCAAGACATATTCATGTACCGGTTTTAAAGAGGTTCAGATCAACTTATAATCATACCTTTTATAAATATAAATATAAAGGATATTAGAATCAACTTTATTGGCTGCCAAAGGTAACAACAACAACAATAGCCAAAAACTTTCATTTAGGGTTTGTACTGAAACTGAACAGCTACAATCATGGTCTGTTTTAGTGTTGTTTATTAATCCATTTTATGTTTAGCTAGAACTTTCAGTGCAGTTAGCTAAAAAACATCATGTTAAGCTTTTGTGCGACTTGAACTGACTTGGGGAGGGCCATATAAGACAGCAACAGTTATAAGACAGCAACTTTCATCTGTTGGACCTTCAGCTCCACAAATGGAGCTGTTAACTGGAAACTATCCTAACTGACTACTGACTGCCGGAGATAATCATGGACCATATTACTGAACTAGAAAGCAACAACCACTGTATCTGTGCCACCCGTGTATGTTCAGGTTCTGAGATGTTTCTCTGATCGGCTTTGGTTGCTATGGTGACCAGCTAACCATGGTGACAACCATCGGTGTCTGGGTAGAACCAGTGACACAATTCAAGCCTGCTAGAAGACATCACACCAAGAAGTACAGGTCACAATCTGGGATTTAAACTTTTAAACTATGGATATGTGGGTTTGTAAGTCTGTAACTGTAACAATAGACCACATTTGCTCTCTCACGAATATATGTGAAATATAGATACTCAATAACAGTTACTGTCACTGTGCAGTCCATGTTTGTTTTTGTTTAGATTTAACTCCTGTGAATTGTGTTAATAAGCCAACAAAGGCTCACAATGTACAGGAAGGTGAACTGCAGAGCAGGTATCAAACACAGGATAACTGGACTGTTAAACCAGCCAATAATCAATGGCCCAGGACAGGATCCATTGTGAAGCACTATGATCAACATATCTGTAACTGGTCCCAGCCTCATTATAATGGCATGGTCATATAATGTGTTTCTCTCAAAGCAAACATAACCTGGTCAAATAACAAGTGTTTGTTTTGGTGTCATCTCTAGTTTAAATATAGTATAATGACAACCTTGATGACCTTTGAACGTTTATTTTGTGATCATATTTATGTATGTTCAACCCTGTTAGAAATATACTTTTTCAACTATTGTGCAAGTAGTAAAGAAATCAAATAAATAACAGAAATCTGTTCAATCTGCTCAAATCCGAACCATGTGTTGTTATTTTTCAGTTTTGAAGATCGTGCAGTGCGTAAAATAAATTGAATGAAAAATGCTGTATTAATAAAGACCTAAAACACTTGACAACAGTCTTGACACTTTTATAACTGAAAAACTTCCACAATGTGTTTTTTTTGTTCTGGGGAAGACGTTCATGTGCAGTGGTCATTCAGGTCATTCTAACCAGAAATTTGTCTGTATTTCCCATATATATCATAGAATGTGTAGAGTGGTGATGTACTAGGTGATTATTAACCAATTATAACACGCCTGCTTCTACCAACATAATTGCCACAACCAGTTAAAGTAACTCAAGGGAAAAGTGAGCGCTCAATGTTCGAACCCACGAGCCCCGGTTCACCGTTGTGGAGCTCTACCTACTGAGCTAACCGGGCCACCTGTAGGCCTCTCCACCACACTAGCACTACACAGTTATAACACTCATTCAACCAACCTAACTGCCACTTTTCAAAAAACATTATAGAAAAAAATCAAGCAATGATTTTTCAAAACAAAACAAACCACCTTCAGTGTGCAAACTAGTGTCATCCGGTTCAAGATCACTGGGATTAATGGGAAGATAAGCAGAAGAAGGATAAATATCTCTGAAGATAATCTGCCACTAATCCTCCCTAATACCCAAGACAGCTGAACATTGTTGCTGCATAACAATGCCACTTGTTTCCATTATAAACAGACCATCTCCATCTTCGATTAGTGAGAAAATTGGATAAAAATAAAAACTTCAGCACACTAAATATATTAATATTATATAATATTCATAACAACCAGGGGTCGTGTGTGTTTTCATGAATATTCATAACAACCAGGGGTCGTGTGTGTTTTCATGATTATTCATATTCATAACAACCAGGGGTCATGTGTGTTTTCATGATTATTCATATTCATAACAACCAGGGGTCGTGTGTGTTTTCATGAATATTCATAACAACCAGGGGTCATGTGTGTTTTCATGATTATTCATATTCATAACAACCAGGGGTCGTGTGTGTTTTCATGATTATTCATAACAACCAGGGGTCGTGTGTGTTTTCATGAATATTCATAACAACCAGTGGTCCATTGAAACTGCACATTGCATCAACTTTTCAACTGAAGTTAAAAAAAAACTCTTGTCAACATCAAGATGGTCACACTATCCTACAACACACATTGTAAGACCATAAGTTTTTCTAAATTTTAAATATACCTTGTTCAATGACCATGGTTTTCATTGACAGTATAATATAATATATAAAGATAACACCGAAGATTAAATATACCTTCTTCAGTGACCATGTAATGTTTAGAGACGGAACAGTTCAACCAACGACTACAATACATAACAATCCCATACGTCCCAAATGGCAGCATCTTATTTCCCACAATTCCCTGAATTTTCAAATGACAAGTATCCTCTTTCACCAATATGTTTTGATTTTTTATTGTCTAGAGACCATTCCCTTATTTTTTTATATATTATTTCGATACAACAAAAATCCAATTTTCCACCATCAAGGTCTTTATTTCCCTGAGGAAATCCAACAATATTGCAGACTTTAGCATCCGACACCAATAACCTTGTTCCATACGGTCATCAATATCTAACATCAACTAATCAAAGTTAAACACATGTAAACCTTAACGTTAAGACAAAGTAATACAATAGTGTGTACATCCAAACATGTATTGTCAACAACAATATTGATAATACAGATTGTCTAGAAACCTACCTCATTATAGGACAAAATACAGGAAATCAAAAGTAATTCAACAATTGATCATTTCCACCGATCTAAGCTGTTTCTACAGTAACATACAAATGAGTCGACAGACAGATCATAGCTACGTTAAATCTAAATGTTAGGAAAAAAACATTCTACTGTTCCTAAAGTGTTCTAATTCAGATATATTTGTCTATATTGTATATATATTGATAACATCTCTACTGTTCCTAAAGTGCTCTAATTCAGATATATTTGTTTATATTGTATATATATTGATAACATCTCTACTGTTCCTAAAGTGCTCTAATTCAGATATATTTGTTTATATTGTATATATATTGATAACATCTCTACTGTTCCTAAAGTGTTCTAATTCAGATATATTTGTTTATATTGTATATATATTGATAACATCTCTACTGTTCCTAAAGTGTTCTAATTCAGATATATTTGTTTATATTGTATATATATTGATAACATCTCTACTGTTCCTAAAGTGTTCTAATTCAGATATATTTGTCTATATTGTATATATATTGATAACATCTCTACTGTTCCTAAAGTGCTCTAATTCAGATATATTTGTCTATATTGTATATATCTTGATAACATCTCTACTGTTCCTAAAGTGTTCTAATTCAGATATATTTGTCTATATTGTATATATATTGATAACATCTCTACTGTTCATAACATGTTCTAATTCAGATATATTTGTCTATAATGCAAATGTATTGATAAACAGTGGGCTTTATAAAAGGGAAGACTGAATTTGGTAGCTGCTCATTATCTTTAACCTACTATATATATAATTATACTAATAACTAGATTTCAGTAAACAGTTGCTATGGTTACACAACAAAACAATCTGCTACATTCTGCAGATTATCAATTGGGGATTCCATAAATACTAATCATGAACAGTTGCCATGGATATATATTATCCTAGATCAGGGCTGAATACTTATACTAACAGTTTGTTAGACAAGGTGCCAGAATGTTCAGGATCATACCAGGGTCATATACAGTAGTGAACACATTCTGACAGCATTTTTTATAATTATCTTCTCTTATTTATGATAGCTGTGAGTCAGGGGTATGTCAGACAACAATAATCTGCATGGCAATGACATAGGCATTGTTCATGTTTCACCGGGCTAAACTGTTTTTTTTTAACTAATGAACCTTGTTGTTATGGAAACCAATATAAACAGACAATTTGTGACGAAAAATGTCCCCTTGTGGTGAATTAATTATGTTGTGAACTATAAATTTATTTCTTCTTTTAATGCATTCCTCAAATTTTATTCCAAGAATATAAATTTGTACAAAGCACAAAAACTTGGCTTTAAGACAATGGTAAAAATATAGTAAAGAAATCTATTAATGCGGACATTTCAGTTCATTTTAGAAGTTATAAACTTTTATTATAGGTTTGAATTAAAATTTTAATCCCACAAAAATGTATGGGGTCAATAGTAAGAACACATTCAATCATATTTATGTCCTAGCTGGGTCCTAAATCTGTGAGTGCACTAGTTTAAAATCTAGGACATCTGCCTTAAAGTTGATCTAGACATTAAAACATACAAAAATCTAAGAACTTACAATTGGTTTACTTTCACCGTGCTTGAAAACAAGAGGCTAACAAACGGATTGGAAGTATTCATTTTACATCTATCCATACAAAATTAGCCAAAGTTCATTGCACTTGTCTCACCATTCTTCTATCCATAAACTCTTAGGAGTCACTTACTCTTGCAGAGACTTACTAACGAAGCCTAATGAAGATGGTAAATTATTAGCTTGGTAAAATAATGATTATTATTTACAACATGCTGGCTTCAAGCATTTCTGCATTGATAGCTAATTACAAATGTTAGGAGCTATGAGTTCAGATAGTTCATGATAATACCAGGTATGTAGCAGCTGACAATATTTTACATTCTTATAAAGTAGATGGGGGATGCCCAGGTTATCAGGTCTGTGTTTAAATATACTATTTATTTTCCAAAAGGTTGAGTTTAACCTTAGGAACCAACCAACCCAATCAGCTGATATTATTTCATACATGTCAACCTTTCGTGAGGCTAAAGTGGGAGATTTTTACTAGCAAAGTGGGAGACTTGTTACAATGTGAACCTTTCCTGAAGCCAAAGTTGGGAGATTTTTACTAGCAAAGTGGGAGACTTGTTATAATGTGAACCTTTCCTGAAGCCAAAATGGGAGATTTTTACTAGCAAAGTGCGAAATATGTTATTTTCATATAAACTTAGAAGGAAATTATCCGTTTCCAAGTAGGGAGATTTCTGACAATGTGCAAAAACACCCTTCATTTTAAAATAATTCTGAACCTTAAAAGAGGGAGTCTCCCTCCAAAAGTGGGAGAGTTCACATGTATGTTATTTTCTAAAGAAGCCATAGTTAAGGACAATGAATATAAACTCTGATTGTTGTTGAATGTTCTTAATAAATTAACTAATCGTAATCAGAGTAAGCATTAAGTTTTAACAATTGTGAATATAACAGTAAATGCCGGGTTTTGGGGTCCTGTTTTGCTTTATTTATTAACCTTGACATTGTGTTTAGATCTAAACTCACCATAGAGTCTAAACAAGCCAAGACATCTAAGTGTAATATTTTTATTTCTGAGATATTGCTACAAACTATAGTTTAGCCAAATTGCAGATAGTTTGTTTATTGTATTTATCATCCCACCAACAGTATTTTAGTTATCTAGAGACGTTGTCCACTTGAAGCAGGTATAGTGCTGCCTCAACTTTGTATAGCATACCGTGAACATCTGGCATGATACCACACCCAGTCAATTTAAAGTGACACCGGGCCAACCAGTCATGGAACTACCCTTATATTTGCTTGAGCCTTAGCAAAGGAGCTATGTCACTACCATTTTTAACAACATTGGTATGTCCCAGCCTGGGATCAAACCAGGGGGCTCCCGTACCTGGAGCTGATGCTCTACTGATTGAGCTACCAGGTCTGATAATTGCCGACAGAGTAAGAATATCAAACGTCTTACTTTGTCTTTCTCAGTACACCTGAAGATGACCTAAATAATATATAACTCTCCAATCTATGACAGTAGAGGCAGAGACAGTCTACCCATCAATCTGGGGGTAAAGTCTATACACTTTAAACAGAAGACTTAATTAATTATACATGTTGCTTCATCAACAGTTCCAGCATTTGTCCATGTTTATGTTAAGACACAAGTTTATCAGGTTGAAAGAGTGTCTTCTGTCATAAGGATATTTTGTCAGTTAAATTTCTTTATTGTTTTTTTTTAATATGGTGTATTTAATGTATCCATTGCACCTTACAGTAATGTTCATTATGGGATGTTGAGCCATTATTGGTCAGGAAAGTCCAAGACAAAAATTTCTGGATAGAACGTACAGTGCCTAGCATGTCAGCTGGACAGCTTCCCAATACCAGGAGCTTTTTCATCCTGGAACTACAACCCACATGATGTGGAGGTGAAATGTTTCATAAAGGTGACCCTATGCAGTCATAGAAATTAGGATTGAAATTTACAAGCAAATCGGGCTACTAACTAAGCAATTTTCACTAGTCAGAAAGAAAATTAATTAGCCTGAATTAAATTCTGTTTTAATTTTACAAGCAAGCAAAAAAAAAAAACTAAGGTAAATACGGAGAAAAGCACCATTTAAGTATCAATCACCTGGTAACTTCATGTTGTTGTTTTTTCCCGGGTTTTGCACCAGAAAAATGTTTTAATTTAATTTTCTTTGTCATTTTGTTCTGTGGCCCAGCTGATTTTAATTTGGTATAGAACATAATGAACCATGCATGCAACATAATACAGTGTGGTTCCTGCACAGTAAACATATATCAGTTTAGTGCTCATAACATGTTTATGATACAAGAGACAGCTTGCCAAAAGAAATAAGCAGCTCAAAAGTTTACAAATTAAAAATGAAAGTACAATGATTTTTTTAACAATCAGGATCTTTTAAGACCATCGGGCTAGTAAAATGGGTATTTTTACTCGCCCGAGAGAAAATCTACTAGTTTTTTGCTGTCGGGCTAGCGCTTATTTCGACCACTGCCTATGTAACCATACAATTACAGATTTTCTCTTCAGTTTTATTGACAACAATTCTATAATCAAACAGAAACTAAACATAGTTAGCATAAGCTTATAAATTTGTTTACAAAAAAGTCAAATGGTTTGTTATTTTGATAGATGGCTTTACTCAATGTCGTTTAATAACATATCACTGGATAACTGTATTTAAGTCACTGAACTTCACTTTTAACATAAATATGTTTATCAAACACCACAATGATAGAATGTCACTCATTTGACGTAATTTATAATATTACTAAGTGTTCTATGCATACAGTTACATACACCTGACATTAATGATAGGTTTTCTATACAGCATGTTCATGACTTACAAATACAGGCATTGATTATGAATGGGCCATTATTCATCTCTTACAAGCCATTAGGTATCACATCTTTCAGAAAGACAGTTTAATCCAATACACAATTTAACAACACTTTATTATGGATGAATGTCATTGAGGATATATCAGACCATAGAATGTGCTTATAACAAAATATCTGAATATAGATAGGATGGAATAATACCCAACCTCACATTTAATGTAATATGGCCGAAGTTTTGAATTTCACAATAAAAAAGTACAACTATATGACTGTGTATGAACTGGAATTGAGGCTTGCTGACTGATTTTTTGTTTATTTCTGTTACTTATTGAATCAAATAACAGAAAAAATAATACATGTATTAACAAAAAAAACTTTTTTAATCTTGGCACTTCTCGTTACTGTAATTTCAATAAACCGACAGTCCCGATATCTATTTATTTCTGCACAAGAACCAGTCTCATCCACACAAACATTCAAAAAAATAATTGTAGTTCGTATGGAACATATTGTTTTAGTAAAATAGTAACATACAGTTTTCATATCTCAGCATTAAAGCTTAACATAACATCAAAACAACATCACAAACCAAACTATGAACAATGTCTACCACAAGAACACAAAAAGAAAGGTTATTAAAATGTCTTCGGAACAGTTATTAGGTTCTGACATGCCATCACCATAATGTCGACTAAGTTTACAACAAACTAGACAGATACATCAAACATACCAAACCATGTTGAAACATGCTGTACAAAAGCCATGATCAATTAAATACAACAGATTCATAACATGACAGTGAATACTGAAAATTAATAATATGAATTGCCCATTTACAGTAAATATGTCCACAATAACACTAAAAGTGATGCATTTATATCTAGGCAAAACAAAATAAATATTATAAATTATTAATCAATACTTATTTCCAATGATTTTTGCTGGTGTCACATTCAAGTAATGCAGACACATTGCAACATAGGTTAGACCGCAAAAATTGTATTAGTCAATGCAACAATTGAAAAGATAATTTAATCATCAGCAGGCCAGCTGATCACGAAACAGAACTTTATGTATACATCAGACTTCCACAGTCAACCAAGAGAACTTTATGTATACATCAGACCTTCATAGTCACCCAACAGAACTTTATGTATACATCAGACCTCCATAGTCACCCAACAGAACTTTATGTATACATCAGACCTCCACAGTCAACCAAGAGAACTGTATGTATACATCAGACCTTCATAGTCACCAAACAGAACTTTATGTATACATCAGACCTCCACAGTCAACCAACAGAACTTTATGTATACATCAGACCTCCACAGTCAACCAACAGAACTGTATGTTTACATCAGATCTCCAGTCAACCAACAGAACTGTATGTATACATCAGACTTCCATATTCACCCAACAGAACTTTATGTATACATCAGACCTCCACAGTCACCCAACAGAACTTTATGTATACATCAGACCTCCATAGTCACCCAACAGAACTTTATGTATATATCAGACCTCCACAGTCAACCAACAGAACTGTATGTATACATCAGACCTCCATAGTCAACCAACAGAACTGTATGTATACATCAGACCTCCACAGTCAACCAACAGAACTGTATGTATACATCAGACCTCCATAGTCAACCAACAGAACTGTATGTGTACATCAGACCTCCATAGTCACCCAACAGAACTGTATGTATACATCAGACCTCCATAGTCACCCAACAGAACTTTATGTATACATCAGACCTCCATAGTCACCCAACAGAACTGTATGTGTACATCAGACCTCCATAGTCACCCAACATAACTGTATGTGTACATAAGACCTCCACAGTCACCCAACAGAACTGTATGTGTACATTAGACCTCCACAGTTACCCAACAGAACTGTATGTGTACATCAGACCTCCATAGTCACCCAACAGAACTGTATGTGTACATAAGACCTCCACAGTTACCCAACAGAACTGTATGTGTACATAGGACCTCCACAGTTACCCAACAGAACTGTATGTGTACATAAGACCTCCGCAGTTACCCAACAGAACTGTATGTGTACATAAGACCTCCACAGTCCCCCAACAGAACTGTATGTGTACATAAGACCTCCACAGTCCCCCAACAGAACTGTATGTGTACATAGGACCTCCACAGTCCCCCAACAGAACTGTATGTGTACATAAGACCTCCACAGTCCCCCAACAGAACTGTATGTGTACATAAGACCTCCACAGTCCCCCAACAGAACTGTATGTGTACATAAGACCTCCACAGTTACCCAACAGAACTGTATGTGTACATAAGACCTCCATAGTCACCCAACAGAACTGTATGTGTACATAAGACCTCCACAGTCATCCAACAGAAATTTATGTGTACATAAGACCTCCACAGTTACCCAACAGAACTGTATGTGTACATAGGACCTCCACAGTCCCCCAACAGAACTGTATGTGTACATAAGACCTCCACAGTCCCCCAACAGAACTGTATGTGTACATAAGACCTCCACAGTCCCCCAACAGAACTGTATGTGTACATAAGACCTCCATAGTCACCCAACAGAACTGTATGTGTACATAAGACCTCCACAGTCATCCAACAGAACTGTATGTGTACATAAGACCTCCACAGTTACCCAACAGAACTGTATGTGTACATAAGACCTCCACAGTCATCCAACAGAACTGTTTGTGTACATAAGACCTCCACAGTTACCCAACAGAACTGTATGTGTACATAAGACCTCCACAGTTACCCAACAGAACTGTATGTGTACATAAGACCTCCACAGTTACCCAACAGAACTGTATGTGTAAATAAGACCTCCACAGTCATCCAACAGAACTGTATGTGTACATAAGACCTCCACAGTTACCCAACAGAACTGTTTGTGTACATAAGACCTCCACAGTTACCTAACAGAACTGTATGTGTACATAAGACCTCCACAGTTACCCAACAGAACTGTATGTGTACATAAGACCTCCATAGTTATCCAACTGAACTGTATGTGTACATAAGACCTCCACAGTCACCCAACAGAACTGTTTGTATACATAAGACCTCCACAGTTACCCAACAGAACTGTATGTGTACATAAGATCTCCACAGTTACCAAACAGAACTGTATGTGTACATAAGACCTCCACAGTTACCCAACAGAACTGTATGTGTACATAAGACCTCCATAGTCACCCAACAGAACTGTATGTGTACATAAGACCTCCATAGTCACCCAACAGAACTGTATGTGTACATAAGACCTCCATAGTCATCCAACAGAACTGTATGTGTACATAAGACCTCCACAGTCACCCAACAGAACTGTATGTGTACATTAGACCTCCACAGTCACCCAACAGAACTGTATGTGTACATAAGACCTCCACAGTTACCCAACAGAACTGTATGTGTACATCAGACTTCCATAGTCACCCAACAGAACTGTATGTGTACATCAGACCTCCACAGTTACCCAACAGAACTGTATGTGTACATAAGACCTCCACAGTTACCCAACAGAACTGTATGTGTACATCAGACCTCCATAGTCACCCAACAGAACTTTATGAGTACTTAAGACCTCCATATTTACCCAACAGAACTGTATGTGTACATAAGACCTCCATAGTTACCCAACAGAACTGTATGTGTACATCAGACCTCCATAGTCACCCAACAGAACTTTATGAGTACTTAAGACCTCCATAGTTACCCAACAGAACTGTATGTGTACATCAGACCTCCATAGTTACCCAAAAGAACTGTATGTATACACCAGACCTCCACAGTCACCCAACAGAACTGTATGTATACATAGGACCTCCATAGTCACCCAACAGAACTGTATGTGTACATCAGACCTCCATAGTCACCCAACAGAACTGTATGTGTACATAAGACCTCCACAGTTACCCAACAGAACTGTATGTGTACATAAGACCTCCACAGTTACCCAACAGAACTGTATGTGTACATCAGACCTCCATAGTTACCCAACAGAACTGTATGTGTACATCAGACCTCCACAGTTACCCAACAGAACTGTATGTGTACATCAGACCTCCATAGTTACCCAACAAAACTGTACATAGGACCTTCACAGTCCCCCAACAGAATCATATGACACCTGTCTGACAGACCATCAATTTCAAATTTTTCTTGAAAACTCTGTCTTAAAATCATTAAAAATTAATGGTTGTTCAGAAGGTCATCACTATCACATGTACTAGCAAATGGTGGCTGAATATAATAAATGTAATTATTAGACAATTGCAAGCACAGCAATTGTACAGCATTATAAACACCTTAGATTAGGTTGATAGAAAACTGGCATGTAACTGTTGCCAACTGTGATGAGATAACACATGTAGAGGTAACAATGAGGACATATACCTAAAACTGTAAACCTGACAATGTATTTTTAGGTGTTGTTTTGGCGGCTGTTGTTGCTGTGTTGTTTTTAAGAGTGTGTAAGGGGGAAAGTTTTGTTAATGTAATACTCAAAGGCTGAAATCATTTTTAACAAGTATCAGCAAAGATAAGTTAATTGATTGAAGTGTATGGCATTTAAACATAACATCATTAACTCAGCCATTACTAAATTTTGATAACACTGATGATTTCTGATCCATTTAAGTGCTATACCTACTTTAAGAAAACAAAGTAAAACAAAAAAATGTTTCTACTACTAGTATAGTTGAACAGTAACTAAAAGCAATATAAGACCTTGGTATTATCAATAGGACACCCCACACTGAGCTCCACTAATATCTTGAGTGAACACACAGGTAATGCAAGCCTATGAGGAACTATTTGACCATTCAATTCACACGATATAAGTAACTGTTAATAATCCTCTGTGAGCTACACCAGTCATATGGAAAATAAAATGAAAGAAAAAGTAGATGTCTGCATACAAACATTACTCTGTCTAAGTGTCAGGAACAAGGTCTTTCATTTCGGTTCAAAGTAGCCATGTAACATTTAAATGAAGGTAGGGTCCCAGAGGTTTCTTCAATTAATTCTGACTTCTAGACAAGGGTATATATATACCAGTCATGCTAAATTGTTCATTTTTTCTTCAAACACTAAAATGTTGGTACTTAATCATTGGATTTGTCTTAATACTATAAATTTATATAGTTAAAATATCAAAGATAAAATATAAGGTTTTATTTATTTATTTACCAATCAGAATTAATCAACACTTTTGAAGATGTTATTAATTTGCAAAGATATGCATAATAGCCAGGTAAACCAGAGGGAAATTACAGGTTTCTGACCATTTTTACTCAAGTCCTAGACAGTGTGAAAGTCACTGGCTGTATTTCAAGGGTAAATCTTCATGTATGACATATATTTCATTCTGTCCAGTCTTTTCTTCTTCTTAGTCATTATCTTAATTAAACTGAAATCAATCCTTTCTGTCAAGATACAAATGATACAAGTTCTGTGATATTTACATAACTCCTTTCCCTGTCATATTACAACTGTATAATCATATAAATATTTGGGGTTCATTCAATCATTTGTTTTAAGCAGAAGGCATGTTTTGTTTTCTTCTTTATGAATATTAACTGACATCATGATATTATAATAAACCTATTATACCATGATCGCCGACAAAACAAGCACCAGTCTAACAGTCATAATACATAATCACGTAATTTACTTTTTTATAATAATACCCTAATCATCATTGTTTAACTCAATGTCAATTATTTACACATATGTTTGTTTGTTTCAATTTTGCCATTATTCCTTAAACACTGGGTGTATCACAAGACTGAATGAAGGTTTCAGACAGGTTTAAAATAAGTGTATTGTCACCTTACCGAAATTCAACATTCTCCTTAATTCAGCGAAAGTAGATCTATGTTTTTAAAACTTCAACTCAATATTTCACTAAGATATTTTCTGTTAAAATGTTAAAAGTTTGAGGTTGTTACTTAAGTAGTTTATCGTTTTAGCTCAATGGGTTGTTAGAAATGACAAAATAAATATGCTTAAAACGTCAAATTTAGGTTACGCCAGGATATATTAAAATTATGTTTTATAAACAATTTGACATATAAAGCACAGATGTGTACTATGTTGTATGAATTATGGGAAGTTAACACTAGTTAAAAAGCTATTTACTTGTGGATTTTATTTAAGTTTCTTTGATTCAATGGTTTCAAATTTTGGTCAATATTGCTATTTTATTGCTGGTTTACTTTTAAAACAAAGAAAACCATAACTACTTAAGGTAAGGTTTTTTGTTTAAACTGGTGTGGATAGCAAAATACCCAGCAAATGTTTGGAAAACACATTACAGCAGGACCTGGAAGAAACATATAAGTGGGCTACCACCATTTCGCTGTTTCTTTCATATTTAATTTATAATTCAAATCTCAAATAAAAAATTAAAAATAAAATAAATAACTGAAAATGGCCAAATAAAATGAAGAGCTGGTGTCCGATGCATAACGCCGACTACCTGAACTAAGGTAATCTAAGGTAAAATACAAATAGTTTTTGCCTAACAAATGACAGGGCCTACTGCATAATAGCGAGTGCTAGAAAATACACAGTAAGAAAAGGCACGTCATAAAAATTTCTTTTCCACCTTCGCTTGACGACAGTTTACACAATATCATGGTATTGTATAATAAGAAAAATATTTTAAAATAGATAATGTTTTTTTGTTGGGGACTATCGCCCCCACACCCCCGAAACTCAAGTTCAAACAACAATGTGCCCGTTATTATGCAGTCAATCGCAAAATGCTGTTGTTAAAGAATGAGTTAAACTGAGTATAATAATTATAATATATATGTCTGTTTGTGTAGCTTTGCACTAGTAACATAGCAACAAAATTATTATAATCAACCCTCATCCTACAAGGGGTCTTCAACTTACGGTAGGGGTTTGAACCTGTCATTGATCGAGGCTACATAATGACAACCGTCCTTTAACTCGTCGATACTGTTCACTCGTGTGCCATTTTTCGGAGTAAATATATTCCGAATCGACCCAGCACAAGAGCTGTTTTTCAATAGAGTCGTCGTAAGCTCATCCTTTACCCCATCGAACGTCTTAATTCGAGTCGAAATGCACATCCGAGATCCAGGATAAAATGGATCACCGTTTATGAAAAAATGACAGTTCGGACTTTGCTTTAGATCCCTCGTTTCAACGGGGTTGTAATTCCGAGGCGAGTACGACATGTTTGCTACTGAAGTCATAAATCCAACGGAAAGAAAACACACAAGAGATAGTGCAAACGCTACAAGTGCACGACGAAACTTAAATAAACCGCTGATCACGTCGCCATGAAGCCTATTTATAAACAACTTCGGAGTGTTCTATTTGCCTCCATCATGAGCATTGCATTATGGGATTGGACTATCCTGACCTCTGACACGCCTCCCTTAGTTACCACGTGCTGGTTGTAAACAAACCCATTCATTAATATTCTACGCAAAAATTGTATGATTAATAGCCTTAACATGTGTTCACAGCTTATTTAAAGATTAAGGAGATAAACACTTGAAAAGATTGGTGATATAGTGATAAAGTGACTACATCTGCATGTGTTCATCGATTTTAAAAACAATATAAAGATATTCTAGTAGTATAGCTCAAAGCGTCGCCATTGTAGGTTTGTTTTAAACAAGCGTGCACGTAAGATTGTATTGGAGAAAGATCTACCTAAATCTACCTGTCGTTTGTACAGTCGTAAAGAAAATTTTAGCAATGAAGTTACAACTCTCATAAAAGACCAAGCAGTACTATAATTAAGTAACTATTTTGTTAGGCAGATATAGATCTAGTGCCTTGCCTATTTATTGAAAACAATGATTATATAAGCCACACATAACTTATACTCAAATACAGTACGTACACAGCATAAAACTATAAATGTTCAGTCGCGTATTACTAATAGTATAACTGTACGTTTTGTCAATATATTGTTTTACAACTATCAGAAACTACAGAAGTTAAGCAGAATTAGTAGTAGTAGCAGAAATATAGAAGTAGGGGTAGAACAAGTAGCAGAAGTAGTACTAGTAGCAGCAAAAGTAGAAGTAGAAGCAACAGAGGTTGTAGTAGAAGCAGCAGCAGTAATAGAAGTAGTAGTAACAACAGCAGTAATAGAAGTAGTAGTAACAACAGCAGTAACAGAAGTAGTAGTAACAACAGCAGTAATAGAAGTAGAAGTAACAACATCAGTAATAGAAGGAGGATTAGAAAAAAGCAGTAAAATAGTAGAAGCAGCAAAAGTGGAAGTAGCTGCATCAGCAGCAGTTGTAGTAGAAGCAACCGCAGAAATGGAAGGATAAGTAGGAGCAGACGTCTTAGTAGCAGCAGTTATAGCAGTAAGAGTTGAAGAAACAGCAGAAGTAGTAGTAGCAGCAGCTTCAGAAGTTGTGGTAACAACAGCAGAAGTAGTAATAGCAGCAGCTTCAGAAGTTGTGGTAACAACAGCAGAATAAGTAGTAGCAGCGGCTTCAGAAGTTGTGGTAGCTACAGCAGTAGTAGTAGTAGTAGCAACATAGCAACAGCTTCGCAAGTTGTGGTAGCAACAGCAGAAGTAGTAATAACAGCAGCTTCGGAAGTTGTGGTAGCTACAGCAGTAGTAGTAGTAGCAACATAGCAACAGCTTCGGAAGTTGTGGTAGCAACAGCAGAAGTAGTAGAAGTTATGTAGATGCAGAATTTTAGAAGTTGTAAGAGGCCACTAGGACGGTTATACAGCGAAAGAATACAGTGGGAGAAAAGGGAGAAAAAGTTACTATGGAAATAACTAAACATTTGAACACACATTTCAAAGTACGAACAACAACACACTGTGCGTCAAAACTACGGTACGTGTTACGGCTTTCTTCACTGGGAGACCTTTCCACTCAAGTTTTAATCCCCAATTCAAACAAATATACACAATACGATTAACTTCAATCGGAAACGTCTTGCCTCAATTTAGATAAGCATCTATCCAAAAACTTTGGATACGATATTCAATATTCTTTCGATCAGTTCTATAGCCTTGTATAAATATAGAAATTTTACGTGACGTTTTGTCAATATGCCCCTAAGTAAGAGAAGAGTTCAAACGCGTGACTGGTATATAGATATCGTTTTATCCACGACGACGGTCGTTATTGGTATTTAGTAATAAGGCGGTAAACTCATTAAGTTTCAAGGTAAGCAGACAAATGAATAGTTATATAGAACAAGTTTGTTACTGAATTCGATTTATCCCATTTATAGGCAGATTCTCTTATAATACGGTTCTAAAGCCCAAGTCACATTTTTCATACCGACATAAATAAGCTTATTTAGGAAGTATTAATGTGATTTAAAGCTGGAAGTAGCTAGGTTAAAGTGTCATGCAAAAATACAGACATGTTACGGTTGGTGAATACGCGTGTTAACGATTATTTATTACACTTAACGAGAATTTAAAATATAATCTTGAAGCCATAGTAACTTCGGTGAAACTCAAACACTATAATCGGTCCAAAATACTTCAGAACAATAAGTAAACAGCAAAGAAGACTATCATAAATTATAGCGATAGAACCCTATGGCCATACTGTTATCCAAATACGTTAAAGAGTACCAGTTGAAACGTGTCAAAATCATCACATAGAAATGTATATGATGCCATCACATACATGCCATTGGATATAATATGGAATTAAGTGTCGTGTTTATCCAGTCTACGTTTGTTGTTTCTCCAGCTTACTCGCGGGGTTTTGAAATCCTAGTCTCGGTTCAATAGCTCTTACTTATATACACATCTAGGCACAAAACGTGTTTATGTAAATATAAAAATAATCGGCGTAAGCCTCAATATGTCATTAACTTACTGCATAACAATAGTTTCAACATTAAAGTGCATGTATTAGTGTAAAGATTGATAACGAAAGGAATAGAAACAAAATGTTTGAAACGTGTTGTTACCTAATAATAAAGTAAAAATGTGTTAAACTGATGTTGTTACATTATATTATTCAGCATGCAAATGTCATGGTGACACGAAAGAATAATAAATCTATTCCTGTACGGCGTAGGGAAATGTCTATGTACGGCAAGGTTCAATACGCTGTCGTCTAAATGCACTCATAGTATGTTGTACCATTTAATACTTATAAATAAAAATAAGGCCAACTTTACCACAGGAAAAGGTTAAACAATAGTGAGGACAGTCACGCTGATTTCAAACAGAAAAGTGTTATATATCATAAAGTCCTTTCGAAGATAAAATTCGCGGGTACTACACGTAAACTGGCTCCAATTTAATCTGGTCAAACTCAACTAGAACTATCGCTGAATGCGATCCATATCCCCACCAATGTCCTTGACAAAGCTGGTACAAGGGTAAGATGGGTTCTGCGCATTGCCCAGTTGGGGTGAACATTTGAGTTAAGTTTGAAGAAAATCCTTACATTAGTATAGAATTTATAGGGCAGACACGACATATTGTCTAGTATTGATTGTAAGTAAATTAAAAGACTTAAAAAGGGGCATAACTTTGTCAAAATGCAATACAGAGTTATGAAACTTGACCTGCATATCTTACTTGTGATACGTCATATATCTTTTAAGTTTCAAGTAAATACCTGTGCTAATTTCAGAAATATTCAAGTACATGTTAAATTTTAAGAACATTTTCTAAGTCAATTTTGACCTTCAGGTGTGACCTTGACCTTAAGCCGGCAAAAGAGTAACATGGGTTCTGCACATTCCCGTGTTGAGGTGAACATTTGAGCCAAGATTAAAGAAAATCTTTCAATTAGTGTAGGACTTACAGAGCGGACACGGCATAATGTCTAATTTTTTATTGTTTGATATTTGACCTTCAATTGTGACCTTGACCTGACACATGGGCAACATGGGTTCTGCACATCCCCTTGTTGAGGTGAACATTTCAGCCAAGTTTGAAGAAAATCATTCAATTGGTATAGGATTTATAGAGCGGACACGATAATGGAGACGGACGGACGGACGCGACAAAGCGAATCCATTATAGCCCCCCCCCCCCCCCCCCCACACACACATTTTGTGGTGGGGAGTATAATTACATTAGACAAAGGGAGAACACTTCTTGAAGTCAATGCCATTATGCCATTTTGAACATTAACAAAACTAGTAACCAATTGTGATATAAGTGAACCGTACTCCCGTATTTTAGCCTTCTAACAAAATAGCATCGTGTGTACAGATAATTACGTTTAAGTAAGACAATTAAGCGTCCCCCCCCCACACACACACACACACACACCAGAGCTGGACGCCCTCCGATGAGCGACGTTTTGAAATTCTTGACTACAGATTATTCGATCTCTGTCCACAAAGGTTTGAATCCCACCAAAGACAAATACTTCCGAGCTAGAAGGCATCCTAGCTGTAGTATAGCACAATGACAGCACACCTCGTCAACAGTATTTCAAATAGTTTTCCGAACACAAACTGACCCTTGTGCAGAATGGCTCCTTAAACATTTCAAGCATCAGTTTGACTTAAAGGTTGGATCCAACAGTTTGAGCCATTTTATTCTTAAACAAACTGATGAATTAAACTTACCCTATCGGGGTTTGCTTGAAACCTCTTAAAACACACTTTTTGAAATTGAACATGTTATACAGAAAAAAATCACTGATACCGGACTATAGATAACACATATGACACACTGTTGATAACATACTCCAAACTCGCCGAATTAAATATAGCTTTAGTAATGTTTCTCTCGATTCGGGCATGTTCTTTTCTTAAAAAAGTGTCAGAATTAACTTAACAAAGGACATTGATTGGAAATGCTTACTTTGACAGAAAAAAGCATTCTTGTATTCAATCTTTTTTTGCAAAGTCACAATTTGATTAAGAAATCAGTGAAAGGTTGACAGTAAACCCATTAGGGTCGCTATATTGACAAGAAATACGAATACTTCACTTTGTGGGAAAGAAGTTTTGAAAGCCTAGGAAAACAACCTTGAACTTTCTATTTTCCGACGACTAGCCAGAAGTCTGGCGAATCAAACACAAGGTCGATAAGACCCGGTCAACTAGAGGTTGACCAGCACTAAATAACAGTATTATCGTGAGATTGTTGGGCACATTTAATGATTTTTTTCGAGGATATTATCTTTATATCCCGAACACTTCATCACGGGTTTGTTTACATTATTCTCCCATTAGCCATTACAATGACCAATAGAATGGGCGGAGTTTATGCCCAAGCGGTATCATAGAATCTAACGTCCGTCAAACCTCTATCATCAATTCCTGTTACATAGAGCTGCCGCGTATCCATGGCTTTATCTAGCCTCCTTTCACTTTCGACTTCCGGTGTGTTGTGGACGTGTCAAAATTGATGTGCATGTATACATTCACTGACCTACATAAATAAAGTATAAATGTAAAAAACATCGGCGCGCACACACACACACACGCACGCACGCGCACACACACACACGCATGCACGCACAAGAAATAGTAGTATGACAAGTTTACGACAAACTATACTTCTTGTAACCCAATAAAGTGAAAGTATAATCAAACCAGATGCAATTCCGAAAGTGTTCAGTCTACAGACAACTTAAGTCGGATATTCCTTGCAGAAATTGGTAAGGCAGTTATCGGCGAGGAGTTCCGAAAGAAGCTTTGTACAATACTTAAAGACAAACGTAGCCTACATTGGTAATGGCAGAAAACACACAACGCGTGGATAAGTCGCTCGTTAAGTTGTGCGTTTCTTGTTTAGAAAAGTATATTGATGCAATGAATAACTTCTACCAATGTGGATCGATTTGATATTCATCCGGTCTTGCCGTGCGTCTGCATCTCTGAGGGTAGGGCAAAGGTTAGGTTAGACAGCAAAGCCAAATACACAAACAAGAGAAGAGTGGTAGCCCGCAACTTACTGCGGTGTAGGTGGCACCAACATGACGAGGCAGATCACTGCGAAGTATTGCATCATAAAATAACAACTTTTGGTCTCTCGGTGAAGTGGCACATACTAGTACCCTCTTTAAGGCACTGGGATCAGTCGACGACCGAAACAACGAAGAAAAATTACTAAATGTGATAGTTTATAGGAAAACTGTCACTGTCAAAAATTATTCATGTACACCCATTTAATAGATGCATGCAATTATTTTTTCGGATAAATATGCTGTATTAGTTTGTGCATAAACACTCGGGTTGATGCAATGGCGATAAATGACAACGTCCATGTTGAGGATGAGGGCGTAGAATAAGATGATATATAGTTCTTCCATGCCACCTAAAGCCACCATGCTTTCATTAACCCCCAACGTGTACCATGAAGACTTAAACGTGGTATCCGACAGTTTGAACGATTTTTTCTTCTCATGTCACCAAAAAATAGCGTTACCTGAAAAGCTCCCGCGAAATGTATTTCCTATCCGAGCCACGCTGCACTGTTAGATATTTTTAAACTAAGGAAACCACGTGGCCATTTACGCTAGATTATCATCTGGGTAATCTGCTCTGTCGCCGATTTCTATTTTTAGCTGAAGTCCCCATCGTGTTTATTTATAGAATTGGAAAGAATTGACATTTAAAGAGATTTTGTTCACGATCTGTACTGTCGTACAATTAAGCGAGTGTTATAAACAGTCTTTACTTAAACTAAAGTATGGGTTTTGTACAAATTATGCCCAACTTCCCCACAACATGGGTAAGGTGTTTAATGTATCAGATCTAGGCAAACTGTCGGATACCACCTTTAAAGAACACGCCTGTCGGAATGGTATGTTTAGTTTGTCAATGTAGATAAATCATGAAAATGACGCATTGACAAGTATAGGTTGTACAAACAAATAACAATGTTCCCATTGCCTGCTGTTAATGTCTGTTTTTAATTGTCTAACGTTTGAGCTTAACGAGAAACAACATTAGATGTAAAACAATCTGAATATTGCAGCGAAATCAATCAACGCACCAATTATAATTCCATGTCATCGAGTGCTTAGGAGTTGAACAGTTTGGAATGATTATAACTGGTCTCTTGCAATTATAACTTTAAGCTCGAGAATATGGTTCGCCAAGCGGAAAACATCGATCTAAAATGGCATGCAGAAATGCCCCGAGTTATTCTTTCATGAATATGGTGGCTCATTTCCTTCCATAATATATGTTATTATACTTAATAAATAAGAAAGTAAATATAGTTATGCATCTGGATTTTTCAGCCGTATTTCGTTGTTGCTGTTTCAAAAAAATCCACAAAAAACAGTTACTGGATTGTATATTTTAGCAGTGACATAGCAAGCAGTAGATTGTTTTGAGCGAAGCATCCGAAACTGGATGCCAGTCTTCTGGTTATAACATATATTCTTAGGCAGACATTTTAGTCCAGTACACAGCTACAGCATAATTATACGATATTCTACCTCAATCATAGCGACTATGTCTGTAAAAAGGTAATGTTTTATGTTGTTTGGTCATGGTCTCACTCTCACTTTATACGTTTAATGCATAATTGTAGTAAAATAACTGACCAGCCATGGCGATTAAACATCAGTTTCCTTCAATTAACTGCCCAAAATCCACTGACATTTCAGTGTTATTGCCTTTTAAAGCGTATTAAGTAAGAAGAAAAACATTAACATCTGACGGACAGGGTTTAAGCGATGGAGAACTTTTTTAGTGAATGGCATGCAGTTTTGTTTTGTTTTGTTTTTTGTTGTTGTTCTTTTTCATTTTTAATATTGCTCATGTCACCATCCCTTATCTACATTTCATGTTATTGTAAATGGGCTGTCAAGACAAATATCTCATGTATGTTCGTGCTTTATTTAACATTTCAGAGACTAAATGACGCGCAAATAGTTCAACGATGTGTATCTTTTATAACGCATGCATAAATACAACACGTCATCATTAAAAATAAATAAAACAAGAAGCAACGACAACAACGAAATGATGTTTATTTATTGTTTTCGTCGAATGCCTTTCCCCTTTAGGCATACGGCGAGCGAAATTATTAATTGTGTACTCAAAATGACCATCTAATGAACAGGGTTTGATTATATTTACTGTTTGTTCTTTCCGCACAGATTTACTCAAACAGCATTGATATGTCTCTTATAACTGTCAATTAAGGCGTTAATTAGGAGATTGTCATAATGATGTTATTTTAAAGGTGGTATCCGACCAGTATGCTTATATCAAACATAACTAACAAAGATAATTTCTACATACGGTCACACTTTTGTCTAAATAAGGACGATATGGAACTCTATCTCAAATTGTTATACAATACTAGTCGTGAAATACTCACTCTATATGTTAATACTTTTCACGATCGGGATTTCTTCCAAAAATAGATAGCGACAGATAAAAATAGATAACCCGGATAATGCTAAGACGTGATCTCAAAAATAGTCACGTGGTTTTCTTACTTTTCAAATAGCTAACTGTGTAGTGTGGCTCAGATAGGAAATACATGTTTGTAATGACGCTATGTTACACTTTTCATATATGATATCAGTGAACAACAATTTCAAGTAACAAAAAGTATTCCATTTAGTGGCATCATAAATACTGGTAGGGCGATATGTGCGGGGCGGGGATGTAGCAGTGAGTGGTTCATAAATACTGATATGCGATATGGGCGGGGCGGGGCGGGTGAGTACCAGTGAGTGGTTCATAAATACTGATATGGCGATATGGGTGGTGCGGGGTGTACCATTGAGTGGTTCATAAATACTGATATGGCGATATGGGCGGGGCCGGGGTGTACCATTGAGTAGTTCATAAATACTGATATGGCGATATGGGCGGGGCCGGGGTGTACCAGTGAGTGGTTCATAAATACTGATATGGCGATATGGGCGGGGCGGGGCGGGTGAGTACCAGTGAGTGGTTCATAAATACTGATATGGCGATATGGGTGGTGCGGGGTGTACCATTGAGTGGTTCATAAATACTGATATGGCGATATGGGTGGTGCGGCGTGTACCATTGGGAGGCATCATAACAACTGATATGGTGAGACTGGCGGGAGCGTACTACTTTGTGGTTCATAAATACTGATATGGCGATATGGGCGGTGCGGGGGAGTACCACTGAGTAGTTCATAAATACTGATATGGCGATATGGGCGGTGTGGGGGTGTACCATTGGGTGGCATCATAAATACTGATACGGTGATATGGGCGGGGCGGGGGTGTACCATTGGGTGGCATCATAAATACTGATACGGTGATATGGTCGGGGCGGGGGTGTACCATTGTGTGGCATCATAAATACTGATACGGTGATATGGGCGGGGCGGGGGTGTACCATTGGGTGGCATCATAAATACTAATACGGTGATATGGGCGGGGCGGGGGTGTACCATTGGGTGGCATCATAAATACTGATACGGTGATATGGGCGGGGCGGGTGTGTACCAATGAGTGGTTCATAAATACTGATATAGATATCTTCCAAAGAGATAACTACTCTAAACTTAAATAAAAAAAATACTAGTTCCATGGCCACACCATTTTTTATTTATTTTCATCGCTTTCATCGTACTTGATGCTTCGCATCAAGTGATTTTCAGATCACAGTAATTTCTGCCATCCACGGAGACAAAGGGGAAAACATGGTACAACTATAGCTTTATTCTAACGCTTAAATTACGAATGCTTACTATTGAAAATAAAATGCTTTGAATTCATTACATAAAATCCTATGGAATATTTGTGTCATTGACACCGGTATCGATATAGACATATAACTATAGACAAGAAACACTCCTATCGATATAGACATATAACTATAGACAAGACACACTCCTGACACCGTTTCGGTATGTATTAACCACTGCCGTCCCAACAAGCTGCTGACCATAGATCTTGTCTGTCGATATAAGTGACAATGTTAACATGTTACAAACAATCTAAATGTTACATTTTTTATTTTAAACATTCCACTGTATGTATTTATAAAACTAATTTAAACGTTTGTGGTGGCATAGCGCTAGCGTACTGAGAAAAAAAACTAAACGAAAAGACAGTCTCGTTCAACTCTTGTTCGTCAAACTCTGTGCCATATTTTTTCCAGTGAGGCAGAGATTACAGTGATCTGAAATGCTTGCGGTTGATTGACAAGCATGGATTCCAACATTGTCAGGTGTTATACAGACGACACAGGTGTAACATTGTGAAATGTACCCAGTGTGAGGATTATAGCACAGGGATAATTGACCTGCATACCATAGCTGTTCACGGGCTTCGAACTTTAATTAATTTGTGTAATTATGGCAGCACAATTAATACAGTCGAGGGTGGTAATACCAGAACAGAACAGAACTGGTAATACCAGGGCACTTTGGACATGAACAACAAATGAATTCCACCGCTTATATGAGACAGTGTTTTTGGCACACAAAAAATATGTATACCAGTATTTTCAATCGAGGCAGAAAGAATCAGTGAATGTGGGGCAGTAGTATGGCGGGTAATGATGTTATTGTTGTTGTTTACAAATCTGCAACAAATCTCACTTTAGAACAACGCCACCAACATAAACAACCAAACCGGAAATGTCCACAGTTTACTACCAAACAACTTACGGGTGAAAAACAACAACACATCTCCAATACCGGAAATGTCCATGGATTTTTACTCACTTTATTTTCTGACCGCGGTCTACAATCGGTCTGTATCGTCCTCGGGACGCTACGTACTCATGCCCTCCTTCTATCTGATCTAGGTCTCGAACCTCAGTCCCACCGGGCGTATACAACCGCCTGTAGCACCCCCCGAATCGATTTGGTACACGCTCTGTAAGGAACTCACAAAATATGTCGAATTGTGGCGTATTATGTTTATTCATAGTCACAACTTTTCCGGGCATGAACGGATCTCCGTTTACGTAGACTGTTATCCTCTTTCCTTCTCTCTGTCTGTCCGGTGACAGAACCGCATGCCGAGAACTCTGCATTCCGTACCGTCGATCCATCATTCAAACAATATTCCACAATCACTATCCGTTTCAATCACACTTGTCTCCAGTTTTCTTCACCCTGCTACGCCATTTTTAATTTTAATCCAAAGCAAAATTGCGACACATTTTGTCCAGAACACTAACAGGGACGTCCAAATGGCTCCTTGTACGTTAACAACAGAAATGCTACACATAGGAACGCTCTTTGTCTATGGAAGTTACATATCAACAAACGCTTGATTTGCTCCATTCTTTGAAACACTTAAAGAAAAGCAATGATCCGACACACTGATTTGTTTCACTTTCAGCAGAATATTGAATTACCAGTATCAAATCGCATAGTTCACTGTCTTGTGACATACCAGCCAATTCCACTTTTGTCAATTTCAAAAGACACATACAATGTAGTTTCATTTTTTCATTCCGCAGAAATCCCATTGAAACTTCAACAGCTTTTATCATAGAAATGTAAACATGATTTCTTTAAGTTCCCCATAGTGCGAATCAAAAACAATCAATAAGCCTGAAATATTGAACATTGAACAGCTTTGCTTTAAATGGACCATATATCGTTACACTGTACAACTGTTATAAATATCTTAACGCCATTTAAACATATCTTGTCCAATACATCTGTTTTATTGCGTGTGGGTTTTGTTGTTGTTGTTGATGATGATGATGATGTTGTGATGATGATGGTGGTTGTGGTGGTGGCAATATATGTCGTTCTCTTGTTGCATATTTCTTCTCTTTACTTTAAATTGCGTTTACCCTTTCAACTGGTCAAAGAACTACAAATTACTTTATATTTGAATACATATGAACCAACTGAAGTTCACAGGTGTACTATGTATCCAAAGGGCATGTTGAAAGAATGGAAACATTCGGAACTCATGGGTCACGTGCGTCACGTGGTAAACTCTATGGTCACGTGATATTTCACCCGCAGTGATTTATGCACAGCCAATTCTGTGCGCAGGAGTTTAAGCTTGGAGACCAAGCTTACCGTTTAGCTAGGAGAGCAAGACATCGCCGGGCACCCACGACCGATCCATTCCGTTACTCTCCATTCATCGCCCGTGGGTTATTAAGTTCACTTTTCGCCGTTTCTAGTAATGATATTTCAATGGTTGCTTTATGATCCGACGAAGATTTCTGTCCAATGATAAAGCTCGTTCTTTTATTGTTTCGACAGACTTGTCAAAATTGTTATAGTCTATTCCTAGTCTTCACACTGAAGAGTATGGATTTTGTAAGCAGCATTATGATTGGCCAATTCTTGTTCTATTCAGTTCGATAAGACGACAGAAAATTTACCAATAAATTCACGGTCGACGAATGTATTAAAACGGAATAGTCCAGCGTTGGTATCCGGCGAACCTGACCGACTTGCCTGGAGATCTAACCTGGTCGACTAGCCTGGTGATCTAACCTGGCCGACTAGCCTGAAGATCTAACCTGGCCGACTTCCTGGAGATCAAACCTGGCCGATTAGCCTGGAGATCTAACCTGGCCGACTAGCCTGAAGATCTAACCTGGCCGACTAGCCTGAAGATCTAACCTGGCCGACTAGCCTAGAGATCTAACATGGCCGACTTGCCTGGAGATCTAACTTAGCCGACTAGCCTGGAGATCTAACCTTGCCGACTTGCCTGGTGATCTAACCTGGCCGACTAGCCTGAAGATCTAACCTGGCCGACTAGCCTAGAGATCTAACATGGCCGACTTGCCTAGAGATCTAACATGGCCGACTTGCCTGGAGATCTAACTTAGCCGACTAGCCTGGAGATCTAACCTTGCCGACTTGCCTGGAGATCTAACCTGGCCGACTTGCCTGGAGATCTAACCTGGCCGACTAGCCTGGAGATCTAACCTGGCCGACTAGCCTGGAGATCATACCTGGCCGACTTGCCTGGAGATCTAACCTTGCCGACTTGCCTGGAGATCTAACCTTGCCGACTTGCCTGGAGATCTAACCTGGCCGACTTGCCTGGAGATCTAACCTGGCCGACTAGCCTGGAGATCAAACCTGGCCGACTTGCCTGGAGATCTAACTTAGCCGACTAGCCTGGAGATCTAACCTTGCCGACTTGCCTGGAGATCTAACCTGG
Source organism: Sinonovacula constricta (assembly GCA_007844125.1). Classification (NCBI taxonomy): domain Eukaryota; kingdom Metazoa; phylum Mollusca; class Bivalvia; order Cardiida; family Solecurtidae; genus Sinonovacula; species Sinonovacula constricta. The sequence continues at coordinate 52,297,649 of CM017564.1, read as the reverse complement.
CCGACTAGCCTTGAGATCTAACCTGGCCGACTTGCCTGGAGATCTAACCTTGCCGACTTGCCTGGAGATCTAACCTTGCCGACTTGCTTGGAGATCTAACCTTGCCGACTTGCCTGGAGATCTAACCTTGCCGACTTGCTTGGAGATCTAACCTTGCCGACTTGCCTGGAGATCTAACCTTGCCGACTTGCCTGGAGATCTAACCTTGCCGACTTGCTTGGAGATCTAACCTTGCCGACTTGCCTGGAGATCTAACCTTGCCGACTTGCTTGGAGATCTAACCTGGCCGACTTGCCTGGAGATCTAACCTTGCCGACTAGCCTGGAGATTTAACCTGGCCGACTAGCCTGGAGATAAAACCTAGCCGACCAGCATGAACTAGCCCAATCACTTTACTCTGGGCAGAACCATCGATGGCGGAAAAACAGTAACCGTGTTCATCCGAACTGGAACTCATGACCAACAGTTGAGTGGCATTGAAAATGCTATGCATTAAGAACTAACAAGTTGTCAAAACGTCTTACAAGGCCATACCGAGGACAATAGAAAAATGACACCGGATGTCAGGTAGATGGCTGTTTCTCATTCACTTAGTTTATTCTGTCGGCCCAACAACTTTCTGGAACCAATAGAGGGACTTGGTCGGTGACTGCTTGTACGGGTACTGAGTTCTTTAATGAGACAGTTGTAAGCTTAAAAAAGGTAAGTTCGATATTAACGAAAGGAACAGCGCAATAAACTTAAGGGAGACAATCCATAAACGTAATGCCAGGTACGAGTTGGGACAGAACGTCAATACATGCATACACGTCGGTCAGCATTAGCAACATCATTGTCTAGATGTCATCAAACCAAGTGTAACCAAGTGTGACATTAATTTAACAGCTTAAAATTCAGTCGTGGAAGTAACAGACATATTTAGATAACCTAGCAGCATATGCATTCGCCGCTCAGATCTTTGTAATACAGACAATGAAGGGGACGCCAGTGGCCGACAGGTAGAAGTCGCTGACTTGGAATACCTGACACCCTTACTGCGTAGACTCGAGTTCCGGTCGAGACAATAACGACCATTGTGTTCGAGCTGACTTAAAGTGCACCAGTGGTTTACCCAGACATCTTTGGTTTCCCTCCGCCAATAAAAGTTCGACATCGCAAACATGACCATGATAGTGAGTTGTTTCAAACAAGTGATCAAACCTACCTAAACAACACAGAGAGAAAGAGGACGGATGAACGAAGAAAGAAGGACTGGGATAAGAAGATATAAAAAAAGACCGTGTATTGACTCAGAATGTTCGACATTGACTACTAAGATGGCGAACACATGTCTGCAAATCTTAAGACCTTTCGTCAAAGCATGGCTACTTTTACAAACCTTAATCAATACTTGAAAAATGAACGATAATTTATCTGAAAATACAACTTATAGATCCACGCTAAACGATTATCAAACTTATAACAGGATTACAAGATCAACTCTTATCTATCGGGCCTTTTCATCCTAGAACCATAGAACATCTTATTTGCCATTTATCGCCATCTTAGCGAAAACCATGGCCCAACGATTTTTAAAAAGAAAACATTGATTAAGCTTTAAAGGACTATGCAATGCGTTTAATATTGAACAATTGTTATGAATATTAATTCGATCTAGATAAGAATTTATATCAATTAATTTATTATTGACCTGTATAGTACATTTCGTTTGTAAGTGAGGGAACGTCTTTTATGCTGAAGGAAAGAAACTGCACACGTCGATTTCTGTCGCAAAGTGTAGACGAACCTAAGACAGAACCATACCTACCGACAGTCTAGTATTTCTTTAGCAGACGAACCTAAGACAGAACCATACCTACCGACAGTCTAGTGTTTCTTTATCAAGAAACATCGTGCCAGTTTTTTTCTCTCTTATTTTGGTGATTTCGACAATAATACAATACTATTGTAAAACATCCATGCCAGTCGTGCTAGTCAATTTCTGCAAAAGCCGATTTCTGGCATGATCAGTTTAACTGTACATAGAATTCTGGCATGATCAGTTTAACTGTACATGGAATTCTGGCATGATCAGTTTAACTGTACATGGAATTCTGGCAAAATCAGTTTAACTGTACATAGAATTCTGGCATGATTAGTTTAACTGTACATAGAATTCTGGCATGATCAGTTTAACTGTACGTAGAATTCTGGCATGATCAGTTTAACTGTACATGGAATTCTGGCATAATCAGTTTAACTGTACATAGAATTCTGGCATGATCAGTTTAACTGTACATAGAATTCTGGCAAGATTATTTTAACTGTACATAGAATTCTGGCATGATTAGTTTAACTGTACATAGAATTCTGGCATGATCAGTTTAACTGTTCGTGGAATTCTGGCATGATCAGTTTAGCTGTACATAGAATTCTGGCATGATCAGTTTAACTGTACATAGAATTCTGGCATGATCAGTTTAACTGTACATAGAATTCTGGCATGATCAGTTTAACTGTACATAGAATTCTGGCATGATTAGTTTAACTGTACATAGAATTCTGGCATGATCAGTTTAACTGTACGTGGAATTCTGGCATGATCAGTTTAACTGTACATAGAATTCTGGCATGATCAGTTTGACTGTTCATGGAATTCTGAAACATGCACATTGTCAATGTGGGAAATGACAACACTAGAGCTCATTATATTGTAATTCCGCTTAATAACAAATCGTTATATCGCATTTTCCCATGTTTAGTTTAACTGTATACAATTTTAAAGCCTCCACGAATGTCGATGTACGAGCAAAGGAATCATTTAAAATAATCAATTTATAGGTTAATAAATGATTGCGTATATCTACGGTTACAAACAAGTTAGTTAGTTTTTTACTGTCGTAAACAGGTCAACATTTGCAGGTTTGCGGCAACACGTATACAGTTTTGAAAGTAAATAAGAAAAAAAGACATAGAGTTTAAAGTACTTTGATCGTTAGTAAAACTTTGCAGTTCATGTATTAAAGTAGTGCGGCTATATATTTTATATTCAAGAAACAGAGTAAGAAATTTCAGGTTTGTGTATACATAAGTTTGGGCATCAATAGGTTAAATAGAGCGCGTTTAAGTCCACTTGTTACCCCATGCAAAGATGATTATCGCCTCACTTCACACCTGAGTACGAAACTTCTAAAGCCGCTAAAACTTGCATCAAAACCGGTGTCCAGTCGATTATAAATTCATTTAACTCTTGTTGAACTAAGTTGGTTAGTTGTAAATATACCTATCGTAGTTTATTGATTTTTTTTCACTGAATTAGAAAAAAAAGATTATCTAGTGAATGCATTACCAATGGTGCAGAGAACACAATTGAATAATTACGAGGAGGTCGAGAGAATTAAAGAATAGTCAAACCAAATCAAATAAATTCCAACATAGCTAATCGCTGTATGAAGAAATCTATAAAAAAAATAACTTATTGAAATATGATCTGATTCTCTGTGTTTGCTTACAACATACCATCCCTAACAAAACAGGCAGTGGTGGAAATTAAAATCTAATTAAGTCGCAGCGACTCGATTGTTATTATAATGGTGATCGCGAACTATTATTAATGTTGACAAAAGCACGGATAAATGTCCTGGAACAATCACCGACAGAAGTAGGGCAGTCAGTTCAACTGGAAGACCGGTCCCAACAATCACCGACAGAAGTAGGGCAGTCAGTTCAACTGGAAGACCGGTCCCAACAATCACCGACAGAAGTAGGGCAGTCAGTTCAACTGGAAGACCGGTCCCAACAATCACCGACAGAAGTAGGGCAGTCAGTTCAACTGGAAGACCGGTCCCAACAATCACCGACAGAAGTAGGGCAGTCAGTTCAACTGGAAGACCGGTCCCAACAATCACCGACAGAAGTAGGGCAGTCAGTTCAACTGGAAGACCGGTCCCAACATTTAAGTTTAGAAAACGAACGGAAATAGGACACGCGCGGTAAAGGCCTTTAGAGTCTGTAACTCTACACAATGGCCACGGGCAAACCCACATTAGTATTCGGTAACGTCAGTACTTAGTTCTATGTATACTATAAGTAAAATAACTGATTATGTCTGACGTGAGTAGGGAGCTCTCCGATTGGCCAATAATCTCTACTAGCTGGCTACAGTCATGCTAGAGCGAACCCTCTCTCCATGGTCCCGACATGGAGAGCTATCGAAAATAGCTTTAACAGCACAGAAGTACAAATGTGTCAACAACAAATTCACAGACAACAAATAAACCTGCTTGTATACCTGACCAACGCTGCTCTATTCGGTTTCCTTGTTCAAACAGATTTTGGCACGTAGCAATAGAAGCATTGCTTTCGGTATTTGTTTTGCTATTATGTACATAAATCAGTAACTCGAGCACTATTGAATGATTACAAAATAAATGTAGACTATGTATGTATGTTTGTCCAAGCGGGTGAAATAATGCTAAAGTCGTGAAATTCACCTACATATAGTGATATTATAAATATATTTAGAAATTGTCTATAGGTTTTAAATGTTTACACATGCTAAAACTTATCATCTAGAGCTAGCATAGCGAGAATAGTATATGTATTTAGTTGAGAAGTGCATCTGTGTCTATAATGAACGTTATCATCATCTGACAGTGGGATTGCGATTGGGATTAGCCGGCATTTTTGCCGATACTGTGCAGCAACATTTCTATCATTACAGCACAGGGGCACTTATGAGGTGCCCAGGGACTGAACCCGGCCGGTCCATTATACTGACACCGACGAGTCAGGCGTAATGCTGTCCCCGTAGCCCCGAGCGTTAGGAGGAAAGCCACTACTACCAACTTTAAAGTCTTTGGTATGACCCGGCCGGGATTCGAACCCACGACCTCCCGATCCGCAAGCCGACGCTCTACCATCTGAGCTATTGCGGCCGGTTCTGACAGTGGTAGTTTTACAAAGAGAGAGTGCAGAGAGTCCGGGACTCGAAGCCAGGACCCTTTGCTAACAGGACGAATGCTCTACCGACTGAGCTAACCGGACCGCTCGAACATTCTCTTCTTATCACCAGCTACAGTAGTGTGTATATAGAGTTATAAACTATTTCTATGTCTAATGTTACAAAGCCGTAAATAAAGAGTTATTAACCATTTCTATGTCTAATGTTACAAATCCGTAAATAGAGAGTTATAAACCATTTCTATGTCTAATGTTACAAATCCGTAAATATAGAGTTATAAACCTTTTCTATGTCTAATGTTACAAATCCGTAAATAGAGAGTTATAAACCATTTCTATGTCTAATGTTACAAATCCGTAAATAGAGAGTTATAAACCATTTCTATGTCCATTGTTACAAATCTGTAAATATAGAGTTATAAACCAATTCTATGTCTCATGTTAAAAATCTGTAAATATAGAGTTATAAACCATTTCTATGTCTAATGTTACAAATCTGTAAATATAGAGTTTTAAACCATTTCTATGTCTAATGTTACAAATCCGTAAATATATAGTTATAAACCATTTCTATGTCTAATGTTACAAATCTGTAAATATAGAGTTTTAAACCATTTCTATGTCTAATGTTACAAATCTGTAAATACAACATGATATCATTTAAACTGTCACAGTGCCAGAGAACGACAGCACATGGTCTAGGTTTATCGTTTACAACGTGGTACCACATAACAAGGTTATGTTTTCGTTGACAAGCAGCTTTATCACAGGTGTTTTGCATGGCTGTATATACAAAAACGTAATTTATTGTAAAACTAAACAATCTTTTAACGCTTACTATATGCACGTGACTCTGATGTGATTTGTTGTAGGCCTATTCAATGTACATTAGAGATGGTATCCGGCAGTTTGGACTAAAAGTTCTTTGCTTAAATAACCAAAATAAGTCTACCTGATAATATACTACAAAATGCTGTTCATTGATATCCTAGATATGTGTGAACAGTCAAGCACAAATCACCACTGGTCATTGCAAACAGGTATTTCCTATCCGGGCCACGCCGAAGAGATAGCTATATTTAGACTTAGAAAAACATGTGGCCACCTACTTTTGAGATCACGTTAAATAGTCATCTGGAGAATCCGCTCTGACGTCGATATCTATTTTTAGCAGAGACCCCTATCAAGCTTGTTATACACAGAGTACACATTTAGAGTGACTGTTTTTAGCGATTAGTTCTGTCTAACAATTCAGTAAGCGTTAAAAATCGTATTTTTAAGACTAAAGTATATGTTTGTACAAATTTATACCCAAATTACTCAAAGTAGTCGTTCGATATTGTTATATTGGCAAACTGCCGGATACCAACTTAAATGAATGCTGAAACAATTCAATGTCGAATTAAGAAACATACTCCGGCCAGATTCAATGCACAAGTATATTTGAAGATTTCTATATGTTATTATCTGATAACTGGAATCAAAACAACAAAAATAAAACAACATCCACAATCAAGAGAGATAAAAAAAAGTTCTGCTGGCTTTTTTGTTGTTGTTTTTGTTTTACCGAATTGTCACAGTGATCTCCAATAATGGGGGAAATAAATGTATTGTATTGTATTTTATTGGTGATATTGACGACGTCCAGCTAAAATGGGTTGAGACATGTGTATGAGTGGATGCACTGGCGCATCCCAGGTAAGCTACGGTGCTTAATAATTGATATTACTTACTCTATAGGTTCCTTTTCCGATGTGAGCACCTTATAACGGTCCTTGGACACGACATACTCGTTTCCAGCAACAATATCCTCCAACGTTTTCACTTCGGAGCCTTTGGGCGTATAAAGCCGTCTGTAACATCCCCCAGTCCTGTTCGGAATCCGCTCAGTCAAGTACTGGCACAGGGTATCAAACTCGGGTATCTCGTGCTGGTTAAATGTGACCTGCTTCCCGCTCATAAAGCGGTCCCCTGCCACATAAACTTTTATCCTTTTCCCGCGCATCACCGGCGAAATCATGACTTCGGTCGTCTGCTGATCTTTTCCTTAAGTAGAATTTTCAGACAGATCCGGGGCTAAAAGGATCTATTCGTGCGGTCTGGGGATCCGCCAGCAATAATCCGACACTAACACTTAATCCAGAGTATTTGAAATAAAGACAACGTTATTTTTTCTTGAAGAGAAACTGTACGACGTTTGTTACTCCCTTCCTTATCGCGACGTTACTAACAGAACGCAAGGCATGATGGGAAAGTAATTGTCGATGACGTCATGTATGTAAACAAACTTTTCGCACCGTTATTTGATGAAGTGCGACGGTTTGTACATAGCGTATGCTTTTATTTAAAAGGAAGATTTATCCATTATTAGAGCAATCTACCCTGGCTGCCAATACAAAAGATTGCCGATATTCGAACTTCGACAAAGAAATTCAAACACTTTATTTGAAAGAAAGTTTGAATGAATCTAAAGGTTGTTTTCGGACTCAGCTTGTTAGATTCGGAACTGAATGTATATCCATTATATGAATTTCAATTGAGAATTAATAAAATCCTTCATTGGCAATAGACCCCACTAACCTAACAACCAAACAACTTAGGAGAAACACACACACATCTCGCACTGAATTCCCGTGGTCTCGAACCATCCAGGTGTATATATCTCAAGGAAGACACACTAAGACAACGGATTGATTTGAAACTATTAACGTAATCGATACTTGCCTGCTTGTGATTTTATACCTGTTAGTGAAACATGTACATTAAATAATTTATTTCTGATAAAACCAGTGGGGCTAGCTTAAACAGACGAGATAAAGTGGGTAAACAAGACTCGGTCTACTTTACTTGACCAAATTACCGCCTTACGTGTCAAACATTGGCACATTCCAGTCATGTATGAATATAACATTTAAGATGCGATTTATTAATTAAACATATTTTTAATATTTAGTATCGCTAACAACAACTAAAGACGCAAACAACAGTAATGGGACTAATTGAAACATAATTGTAATGGTCACATTTATATAGTTGATGTATAATACGAAGGTATTCAAGCATACAGACAATTTTTATAGGTTAGAAAGTGACATCTGACATTTTGAGCCATTTTTTTAAAGAAAATGCAAACAATATGTAGCTAACTTGAGATAGCTAGCTAAGAGCCGATCGTTATTCTAGACCTGTGTGAAAAAACAACAACAACAACTTGGTTTCAGTGGCACGAATCCCGCAACAGAGCTATATTTGTACAGGCAGCATGGCTTTGCCTGTATATACAGCATAGCTATATTTGTAAAAAAAAGCAATATAGCCATACTCGTATAGTCCGCATAGCTACATTTGTATACGAAACATAGTTACATTTGTATATGCAGCATAGCTATATTTGTCTACACCGTATAGCTATATTTATCTACTCTGCATAGCTTTATTTGTATAGGCAGTATAGCTATATTTATCTACTCCGCATAGCTACAATTATATAGGCAGTATAGCTATATTTATCTACTCTGCAAAGCTATATTTGTATAGGCAGTATAGCTATATTTATCTGCTCTGCATAGCTATATTTGTATAGACATCATAGCTATATTTGTATAGGCTGTATAGCTATATTTATCTACTCTGCATAGCTATATTTGTACACACCGTATAACTATATTTATCTACTCTGCATAGCTACATTTGTATAGGCAGTATAGCTATATTTATCTACTCTGCATAGCTATATTTGTATAGGCAGTATAGCTATATTTATCTACTCTGCATAACTATATTTGTATAGGCAGCATAGCTATATCATTGTGTATATCAATAAATGCAGATAGTTAATGCTTTACACAATAAGTCGCATATCTAACTATTCTGTTTCTGATGCGACAAATAATCGTTCAACGTATTTCCAAGAGTCGATGTGTAACAAGAGGTAGAAACACAGAGTTCAAAACCCGCAGCAAAACAATATCATCAAATGTTTTCTTTATTGTGTGCAATATGTTTCAACAAAATGCAAAATGTAATTATAATACATAACTAAGTGACAAGGAGTTTATAAATACATAATTATCCAGATGGCGCGGCGACACAACGGTACGTGTACGTGAGACAGTGACCTAATCTCCCGCGGATAAATAGGGTCAACCAGCCTTAATTCTCGATTCTTATGTTTCTGCTTAAATCCACTACATTTAAAGGAGAGTTGTAAAGCGAAGACGGAACAATTCATCCAACACACACCCACAAATCATGAAGGTGTTGATCTGTTGTCATTGTGACTCCGGTTTCCGATTTTAAACAAGAAGACTGAATTCTATTTTTGGTGCCTAAATCAACTAGTAGGCTGGTCACCAGCAATTAGAAAATTGCCTGTATTGTCCTAGTACTTATCTTACTAATAAAAAAGATCCACATCGTTTTATTAAATAGTCACAAAAACATATTTATAGCACTTACTTTTCATTTTTGTTGTTTTTACTTAAAAAATCAAATACCGAACAGTATTAGTTGTTATAGCTCCACCCCAAATATATTATCTTAAGTGATACGTAGATATCTCTCAATGCGCCATTAGATAGATCTATATCTCCACGCATACACGTGCTTTCAACATTGGATTTATGCTTCTGCAACATTGTACTGTTCTGGCAAAACATCATTTATTTCAGTGTATCAAATTTTAACTATATTATATATTTATGATTATTTTGCATTAATTATACATAGTTTTCTTTTTAAATGACATTTAAAACAATAAACACATATCTTGGACACATAGGTGATTAACATCATACACACTTTTAATTACTATTGATCACTTTTTGGGTAAAAAGAAACGTTTATATGTCGCCTTTTTAGATCTTAAGAAATTTTATGATGATATCTATAGAAACGGGCTCTTCTATAAACTGTTCAAATCAGGATTTAACGGAAAAGTGTTACAAATTTAAAAGACATGTATGCATCTGTACGATCTTGTGTTAAACTTTTTGGTTGTATGTCCGATTTCTATGATAGTTTTGTCGGTATAAAACAAGGGGAGACAATTTCACCAATTATAGCATCTCTATTTCTAGAAGATCTAAAAGCATATATATTCTGCAGAATGGTGGTAAAGGTATTAATATGCATGATTTTATGTTAACTGCAATTATTTTTGCAGACGATATGGTATTATTTGCGGAAACGCCTGATAATTTGCAAAAAAAACCTCGATGTGTTTTATGTCTATTGTTGTAAATGGGGACTGGAATTGAACGGTGATAAAACTAAAATCGTAGTTTTTCGGAAACGAGGCAATTTATTGGACAGCGAAACCTGGACATACAATGGTAGAGTTATTGAAACAGTCAATGACTTTATATATTTAGGAACTGTTTTTAACCATACAGGGTCCTTTGCATTACATAATGAGTATATTACTGGCAAATCATTAAAGGCGCTTAATGTTTTATTATTCAATTGTAAGCAAGACCCTGTTAAGCCAAAAAGTTTATGCGAGTTGTTTGATGCATTTGTTGGATCATTGTTAAACTATGCTACAGAAATATGTGGTTTTACTAAAGCAAAATCAATTGGAAGTACATCTTTAATTTTGCAAAAGGATTTTAAATGTCCGTAGCAGTAGTAGTTCAGCAGCAGTGTACGGTGAACTAGAAAGATATCCTTTATATATATCCCGTTATGTTAAGATTATCAAATACTGGAGTAAGCTAGTGAAAAGCCAAAAGTCTATTTTAAGAAAATGCTACGAAACAGCTTTTGAAGATTGTAATAATGGGAAAAGAAATTGGGTATTTGATTGTAAGAAGTTCTGGAAGAATATAAGAAGTTCAAAAATATTTTTTTAAGTATGAAGTATATCTTGATCTGCTACCTTCGACTTACGATTCTTTTTAACAAGATTAAGAATATCATCTCATTTCTTTGAAAATACAAACAGGTCGTTTCGAAAATAAATTTATACCTAGAAACGAACGATATTGCCCATGTTGTAATACAAGGGATATCGAAGACATATATCATTTTGTACTTATATGTCCATTATATAAAACCCTGCGTAAAAAGTATATTGATTCTTATTTTAATAATAGACCACCTGTTTACAAATTTAATATATTATTGTCAACTCAAGTTAATACAGCTCTTTTTAATATTGCTAATTTTATAAAGCAAGCCTTTAATATAAGAAAAAACTACCTAACTATGTAAATGCTGTTTTTCTTTTATAACGATAATATCAACTATACACTGATATTAATGATTTACTCTCCAAAAGTTCCATGTTATTTGTTATATTTGTAAAATTGTGATTGTATAACATGACTTTTGTATTTTATTGTGTGAATGTATGTTTGTATCAGATGATGTACGTATGTACAAATCTCAATAAACGATGTTCTGTTCTGTTCTGTTTATTGTTGACACCATATTTTTGTGCATGTATTTATTACAAAACATTGATGGTCTACTGCAGACACCTGTAGAACTAATTTCAATAAGTGCCAATTAAGTTTATTGGCAAACTTACAAGTAAGGACTGTCCCAGTTCCTAAGAAGAGAATATTTCTACTTTACAAATTGCTTACATGGTGTACGGTTGCCTTAAATTCCATTTTAAAAGAAACTAATGAACCATGAATCAGAGACTACATATTCATCTTTATCAATAAAGCTACGTGATGAATTTTATTACAAGATATTTCAAAACTGTATAAAATTAAAATAAAAAAAATATTTAGATGGGATCATTTGCATTTGTGTGTCAATATATCGCCAGTGGTGTGTGCAGTTTTAATTAATGTATAAATTAGTGATAAAGATGGATCTATAGAAATGAAGTCAAGCGGAATGTTTATTAGGTACTGAAATATCTTCAGAGGCATGCAATTGAATATTTCGTCATAAAACATCGGGCGAAACTTTCTGACCAACAACTGAAATCGACACAAAATCAATCCTCCCTTTACCACCGGAGCCAACATGTGCGAAGATAAATTCAAACTTAAAATTATTGTTAAATTAAAAAAATAAGTCATTTTCTTTTTCTATACGCATTTCTATACGTTAAAGCTTTACAACGGACAGTTGCCATAATAGGTCACAACCTTACACCAGTTTATGTTTTTCGGTTGTTGTTTTTTTCTCGTGTTATTTTAAAGTCGCACTTACTCCAATAAGGATTGCATTGCTCCTTCCAGCTAGCGACGGTGAAGACAGTTCTAGATAGAACCACCGCGCATCACGGCTCATCTACCGATCATAAGATAAGTTTTTTCGGCTCAACTATGACCCGTACCAGTGCGTTGTAGCTGTGTGAGTTTAAGTCGGCGACACTAACCTCACGGTGACTGCCCGCCTTCTATTTCCATACATTCATTACACTGGGTTAGTTATCCTAAGTGAAGGTATTTATATAGGGTTGAATTAACCTTCTTTAAATGATCAATATGTTTTGCTTTTTTCATATTTAAATAGTAATATCATTATCATAGATTGATAATTATAATAGATACGTGCTGACTTCCACAGCCTCCATCAACCGATATGTAATGGTTCAATTACAGATTAATAAAACCGTGGTGTCACATACAAACTGGTATAAATACGTTGTGTGGGGTACAGTTAGTGAATCAGTCATGCTCGACTTTTCGTTGGAGTTATTTCTTAAAATGGAGTCGATCGTCGTGGAGTCGGTGATTCCACTGTTAGCATAGCACCAGTCGGGAAGATCTCCAGCATTAAGGTATTGCACATAAGTGACGTCCTTCGTATTGGCTGTTTTAAAATGGGAAGTAGGCTCAAACAACGTGTCATATTCATGCAAAAAGCGCTTGCAAGTACGATATTTAAATGTGGTATCCAACAGTTGGGAGCAACATGTTGTTGTTTTTTCTCAAATATTTGTAACATGAAAAGGTCTGGCATAGTGCTGTTCACTGACGCCCTAGATCTGTGTGAATCATCATGCATAACCATTACAGACAGGTATTTTCTATCTGAGCCACGCGGCAGAGATATGTAATTTTAAACCACGTGACAACTTATTTGCGAGATCACGTTATACCGTCTTCTGTTTAATCCGCCCTGACGTCGATATCTATTTTTAGCAGAGAATGTGTTATTGCAGGAATTATGTCCCAAACTCCCCAAAAGCAGTAGTAAAGCATTGCTACATTTGATAAAGACAAACAGAATACCACCTTTAATAGACTGTGTATAAGGTACAGTGTGTAATTTAAACACTCACTGACGTTTTGACTGATTCTTCTCTTGTATAGGACTAAACACACAGAACACATCAGCATTACCTACGGAATAGACCGGAGCTATACGGAAAGCGACGAAAAGTGCTGATGTTATAAATTTAAAGAATTAACCAATTCAGTGTAATAAAACCTTCCTTGAAGATATAAACCCTTGATCTCTATCGACCCAGTAACCGTGTTATATTGACATTAACCAATTATCACAAATGGTGTAAATCACCTGATAAGATTAGATTTTTATATCTATTATACAGAGAATATTTATGTCCAGAAAATATATGGACGACGACCACTTACTACCTAATCTTGTTTTTTATGACCAAGTTTACTTACACAACTTAGAAAATCCATTTTCTCAGGAGAAATGCATGCAGCTTTTTATATAATCTCAGTCATTTTTATTATATTATAATAGTCGTACAACACTAGTAAATGACGCATCACAAGTCACAATAAATAAAGGTTTGGGGAATGTATATTTCCATTTTACTGGTGCTTTAAACATTATATACAAGCTTCTGTTCCGGCACAAATTACTATGTATTTCATGTTAACAAATTTTTTGAATCTCAAATGAAAAAAATATGCATGCAACCAAGTGCGAATTGTAACACCAATCAAGTCTGCATCGTCGGACACCTCCGTTCTGTGACTTGCCCGTGGGATATTTAGTTCACTATTCGCCGTTTCTGGAAATGGTATTTCATTGGGGGGGGGGGGGCGTTGTCAGTCAACAGTTTAACTTATAATGACCGTAATTATTATTATCATCCCCATAGATACGTCCTTTAAAACCCTAGCAACCAAACAACACAGTTCTTGTGTTGAGAACTATGACAATTATTGTGGTTATTCTAAACAAACATTATGATGATGATACCAAGAGTTCCAAGTCAAGTTGGAATCTTCCAGGATGTTTTCATTTAGCAAACGAATGCGGAAATGACACGGAAACCTGGGATTTATGTTCAAACAAAGGTCCCCAGGGATCAGTCATTATTTACACAAACCAAGCAGCGTTATGTTCCATTATAGGATGTCCTATGAATACAGATAGAACATTTATCCAGCAGCAAATACAGGATCAATTAAACATATGTTGACAATGACACCACGGTGTAATCAAAAGTAAATAAGAATTATATACTAATTTAGGATAACGTGCACCGTAGGAAAATAGTGTGCGATTAAACGAGACATAAACAATAAATCTTATTCTTTGCAGAGGTTGACTAATTGTGACTCTCGTCGAATTATCTGAAGCAAAATTAAAAATAGTTATATAAAAATTAGTTAAAATTGCAGAAATATAAGCGACTCTCCCATTGCTTAAGGCAAACTATGAATACAGGAACAAACTGATTCACTAGGGGAGACAACTGCACTTGTAATGGTATATAGGGACGTTAGCTGTTGACCTATCTTCAAACAGATCAGAACTGACTATAGTAATACAAGAATTTGTGTGTATGGAGGCTATCGATTCGCCATTGAGTCAATCATAAGGGTTTCAAAAACGGTCGAGTCGTTCTTCTATAACAGACGTATTTTAAGCTGGGCATTTGAATTGATGAAACTATTTTCGTGAACTGCATAATCGAGATTTAAATAAGAATGCGCACACGTTGGTTAAGTACACGAGTCTCGTGGGACACATAAAAAAATAAATCAGGCTGGAAAATCGACTTGCAATAAATGCAAGTCAGACGATTGAATAACACACATTGGTGTCATTTTTATTTAGCGCCAAGAAACATTTACCACCATGGATCTTGATGTTCATACTGCGGGTCACGGACATTACCCTTCAGACAAATCCCTTTCAGCCATGTTCCTTTCAGGGAATGCATTTTTATGGCGACGATAGTGTAGCAAGCAATAACAGGAAACCGCAGCTGTTCTATGAGACCTTTTTCAAAGAAAAGAATCGAGTATTCCACCTTTAACAGTGTATCTTGCAACAATAAAGTGTAGCTTGTAATTATAAAAAAAGGATGCAGGCGTAATAAGAATTCGTACTTGTTTGGCGAGGTCTTGTTTAACAGCAGAAATCGAGACTGCCGATGTTAACAGGGTAGCTTGTAATTACAAATGTAGCAGACAAGAAGGAAGAAAGCAAAGTAATTGTCTAGTTCCCATCAGAGTTACGGTTCGCTTTACTCACATATTTATGTTATGAATTGACTGGGTCAGAGAGTGTCTAGTTCCCGGGATATTTATCTGCTTATTCTAAGTCTATGTTCTCTGTGGCACCTTGCGCTGTGAGGTTGTACAGTTTTGAAGTCTAGTTGAAGACTCTAAACAATTATTATATTGGTAAGATTTTAAATCCTACCGAATTCTACCAATCAGATACAGAAGCATACTCGTGAAACTTTTGACCAGCACCATGGCGACGAAGAACCATCTTAGAATCAGTGGACGAAAATTTAACTCAATGCATTTTTAATATATTAACAATGCAGATAACCGAAGTGCGGTATCAATGGCACCACAGAGAACATGAGCTTAAAGCAAGATAAATATACTGGAAACCAGGCTATCTTTGTTTGTTCACTTGTTGTCTGCTACATTCTTGTTATTGTAAGCTGCATCGTTAACTTCAGCAAACTCGATTTTCTTTATGAAACATAGCCTCGTCAAACACAACTGCGAATTGCTCTTATTGTCCGCTCCCTTAGTGTTCCCTTCCACCGAGTTATTTTATTAAATAGTAACCAAGGGTATGCGATTTTCAAGTGTACAAAAATACACACAATTCTGCAAAAGCACATACATAATTTTTAAACCCAGAAATCTATCATAACAAAGCAGTTTGTTTAAAAAAACGAAGACACACTTGTAACAATGTTTAAATTTTCTGAAACTGAATTTCAACGTAGATCACAAACGAAACTCTCAGTGGGTGGTCGAGAGGAACACACGTATATGAGATTGTTTGTACACATGTCACCTATCTATTGTTATTGACAGCAGAAAGTAAATCGCCCACTTCAGCCCTGCATGGAGCGGGATAAACGAAGTGAATTTAAATATACTGTCGTCCCTCTCCAAGAAGCCTTCGAGTGTATGTGGTAACCAACCTAACATGAGAATGCGGACCAAAGAACTCTTGCTTAACACGACAGTCAGCGAGATACAGGAAGAGAGAAAGAATATTTATGCTTTTCTTTTGGAAATGTGTTTAAATAAAAGCCATTTTGGTCAAAAGGGCTATATTAATAGAAAATAATTATAGAAAATAATCAAGCTTTAAAAAAATCATTTGTTCGCCTGTGGTAAATATGATTATATTGTTCAAAATCAAGTCAAAACTATATGAAGGGAAACAACTCTTAAACTGCAGAAAATCATTCGTTCCGGATAAATTGTGTCCCTTGATTGTTTTTCGATTAATTGGAATTTAATATTTTAGCAATATCAAAAGAAATATAAAATAAAAAATAAAAACGTAAAATCAGGTTCAGTTTCAATTTACGTGGTTCAGGGGTAAAGATAGTTTAGCTGACACAGCTTAACCCAATAGCATAGGGACTTGCGCCATCGACGAAAAACTTAAATTGTACATTTGTCGCTATTCTGGTTCTCTCATATACAGAGGCAATGTCCTGACAGCTCGTTCATGAGAAAAATGTGTAGGCACAACGAGCTATGTATCTGTGAATAAAAGGAACGATAACCCAGAAACGGATGTAGGTGAGTGCCGTCGACATGTAAGTTACCGCAGCTTCTCTTCATGTGTGTTCCACTGCCAGTTGAAACTTGCTTGTAGGAATAAAATCCCTGCAATGCTTCAATGGATATACACAGAATTTGCAATCTTTCTCCAACGTTAATAACTTAAAAGTGACCAGTGACTCTGTATCTGTGCTCGTGACATCAAACAGCCCAATCACCGAGGTTATTGAAACGTGCCTCTAATGTCTCACTCAGACTGACCCCGCTTAATTAAAATGGCCTCCGCATTTTAACATAATCGGATAGAAGAACAATGTCCTACTTTATGATGTCTTAATTCTGTGATAGCAGGTCACATTTCGTTTTGTTTTGTTTGTTTGTGTGTTTGTTGTTTTTTGTTTGTTTGTTTTTTGTTTGTGTGTTGTTGTTTTTTTTTGGTTCAACAGTTAAACATCTTGGTGGCCCTTAAAAAGTATAAGTAATGACTGAATAGCTAACATTACTTAAATTTAATTTATGACGATAAAATATTAACACTGTCACAATCAATAAGACATTATATTTGTTAACGGCAACGTTCAAGTAAAAGATAAAATAATAAGATATACACGTTTGTTGTTGTTTCTGACGAAGAAACATCAAGGTGCGGGTGGGTTGTTTGAACATGCTTTAGGTTCCCTGTTACTAGAGAACGTTTTGGAGCAATGTGGACAAGTTTTATGTTAAAGGGTCAAGGAATGGGGTGGGGGGATGTGTGCGTGTGTGTGTGCTGTGTGTGTGTGGACGAGGGGAATGGTATAACTTGGAGCTTGAAATCGTCTCTGAGTGACATCATAATGATAATGAATAATACAAGACAGGTTGTCAAAAATGACGGAAAACCCGAGTTATAAATCCTTACTTGATCTAGAAGGAATCATGACTTAGCTGTATAAGTCTTATGCAACCTTGAATCTGTTTACAATGCACCGAATGTAAATAGTCAGGTATATGTCCACTTGTTCAGATCCGAAATCTACCGACACCATCACGATCCTACCCTTGAATAAAAGACTATCCGTGCAATAGAGGGCTTGTAAGGTATTTTATACCGCACTGTTATGTCACATAAAGAAAACTGTTCGATTATTGAATAAAAACGGCCATGTAAAGAAAACTAAAATATATTCGTATATTATGATCATATCAAAAGTGTGCATAAAAGGGCAGGAGACGGCAAAACAAACATCTCAATGCACGTATCAGCGCTCTTTGAACACAATTGAAACGTGTTTTGTATGGAAAATTAAAACGAAAATAATTAAAATGGAGCTGAATTCGGGATAATTGTTCTATGTATTGATTTAAATTAGGATCCCCTTACATGGAGATTACTTCAGGTAACGACAAATCTCGATGACTCACCAGATCTATTGAACCTCAAATAAATTCAGTATAAAGTGCAAATAAAATATCAACTGAATGCCTACGACGAAAAATAAAAAGGGACGGGGTCATACGAAAACATTTCTTACAGTTTCCCGAGGGTCATTTTCCAAACGTTCTTATGTAGCCCGAGGTCATTTGATAACTTTTTTAAAAGTACGGAGAGAAACTTGAAATGCTTTATGTCCCCATGTGGAAAAAATAATTGGTGGAAGGGTATTTTTTTAACATTTCACGTTCCAAGAGCGGGGAATCTGAGGACGTCTTCATGATTCCGGGGGACAGGCCTTGCATTTTGTGCGGGGTAGAGGGTATTAAATCGTCCCATCAGTACAATACGCATGATTTTGTGAGTCATACGATTGTTATACGTGTAAAATCACTGACAAACTGACGTCACAATAACTATATTCAATGTGTATATTTGACTTTTCTGTGTCCATTACCTCAGCAATCAACACATACAATGTGTCATGACCATTAGAATGACTTCGCAGAGAAAAGCAATCATATAGCATATACTTCTATGTGTATATCAGCGTCATTTATAACGATATTAAATATCACATCACAAAATGACAAAATGCATGTGGTTGTCCGCAAAATGTATAATGTGGCTTGCTAATGGACATGGACGAGGCATGTATTAATTGTGGTCGGTTTTATTGGTAAAATTCTAGATACGTGGACTTTCATTTTTTACATAATATTATGAAATGCAAAAATTTTCCATTTACTTTCACACGAGCCGTTGAAACATCTTTACATGAGCTTTGATTTGTATAAAGGTCATTATATGGTTGTTAAAGGTGGTATCCAACAGTGGGCCGATATGAAATTCATGTAACAATACCGTACCACTGCTTTGGGGAAACAGGACATAGGGGCCTACTTGCTGCATAAACTCATACTTTAATATAAGTAAGGACGGTTTTGAACACTGACTACATTGTTGGACAGTGAGTACATATCGCGACAAAAACATTATAAAAGTTCAATCATTCCAAATCTCTGAATAAGCACGATGGTGATCTCTGTTTAAAATAGATACCGACGTCAGAGCGGATTACCCGGATGACGATATAACGTTATCTCAAAAATGAGTTGTGACATAGTTTTCCTATTTAAAAATAGCTATCACTGCAGCGTTCCTTAGAAAGGAAATATCTGTTTGCAGTGAGGAATGAGGATTCGCTTCACTGTTCACACTGATCTAGGACATCAATGAGCAGCCTTGTACAAGATCTTTTCTGGTAACACTGACTTATTTGGTTATATGAGAAAACTAGTTTGGTCCGAACTGTCTGATACCACCTTTATATCTAACATTCTCCAAATACAAGACTGGAGATTACTCGGAATACATTGTACGTGTTGACAACTTATCGAGTTATAACCTTGACCCCTCTCGACTCTGTGGGATTAATGTTACACGGGGGTTCGTGGCTCTAATCCGGGTTTACGATCATCGGGCTTTTGTTATCTCTGAAGTTTACTCTGTACAACCATGAGTAAATATGAAGAATTTCTCAAGTCGGGTTTTATTCCCATTCAAGTGTCATCCGGTCTAGATTTATGGATACATATCTATCCCAATGACAGTTTGTTCCTAAATTGTTCCGACCATGTGTAAGTTGTAAAGTTTCAAAGTTGTAATAAAAGTTGTCTGCACTGTTGTTCTGCTAAACACAAGAATGGTTCATAAAATACTGATGTCGGAACACGGAATCGACACTGCAGCTATAGGCAGAATGATGATTCATTACCAGCAGAAACTATCAAAATAAGCTCTAGACAAAAAGTTTAGAAAACACATACCCTGTCATGTAAGAGTTTTATAGCTTTAACATTATAATTAAACACGTTGTTGTTCTGTTCACTATAAGAACGGAGAATGTATCTATGGACGGATGGCTGACGGCAACTCGAAACAAAGATAACAACACAAAGAGTAAAGACGGCGCCAACAGTTAAGTTGTGTAAATGATTAAATTATACATGTATGTAGCCAGACACAATCTGTGATTGTTACATTTCAGTAATAATAACAGAAAAAGACAAAGACAGCTGATCACTCACACAACGCACACAACCACGCATTCACACTCTCACACACAAAATGAAATGTATATTCGTGCATATAAGGCGAGTTTTCATTTATATCGCTGAATTCATTTATTAACTTTTAATCGAACACAAACCCATACATCAGGGAAAAATTACATTATGACACAACCTTACATGTATATAGTATTGTTAATATATACAGGTTATACAGGTGCATGGAAACGTGTATTAATGTCACCAATTGGGTGTGAAGAACCCCTTATGGCTGTTAATATGCTCCCTAATCCGTGATTTCAGCACAGTTTACCTCACGCCCTCGATTCGTTTCCATGGTAACGGATAAACAACAGTCCGGTTATTATCACGTCTGATTAGAGATCAAGTGGGCGACCTCAGCAAGCTGCGAAGCACGATAAATAATAGGCGGAGGATGTAGATCCAGATCACAGTTTACATCTGCTCAGGATATACACAGCTGCCATTTGTTGATACTCAGTGCTACCTGTGCATGCAACTGGTGGCAAATAACTGGATTGGACTTTAGTCTGGGTTAATAATAAATTGAAGGTAAATAATCATCCTCAGTAGTACCAGCAGCCGCAGCAGCATCAGTCTACATTACATACTGTTAGTGTAACAGAGACAAATCGAGTCGGAACTAAATTACATATATGTTGCACTGCAACTGGTGTTTATCCTGATATGATACTAAATCTTGTAATGGCAACTGAAATCCTAGCGTTACAGAAAAAAATCTCGTAAAACTTTCGCCTTCCTCCTTTAAATCATGATGTTTAAGCTTTTTCAGACCAGCTATTGTCTGGTTGGGTCCTTGTCGAGATGAGTTCTTTTTCGCATGAGTTACTGGCCATGTATGTCTGCCCAGGTGAGCTTCTGTCCGGATGAACTATTGTCCAGGTGAGCATTTCTCCTGTAAACTTTTTTGTCCCGTGTAGCTTTGTCCAGGTGAGCTTCTGTCCGACACTTACTCTTCATACCATATTTTAGCACCATTTAAGACAAGCATGACAAACTAATCGACAAATTGAATATTTTCATGAATTTTATGTTTCACGGATTTTGTTTTGTTATATCTTTTCCTTCTTCTTCGATATTTTAGGTGAACGTACCCATAACTTTATCGTCATATTTACATAATAGTTTCAAAAATTGAAGGTAACCTATTGCGTTTCTAAAAATACAATAAAAGAAAACAAAAATATTTGAAGAAAAAAAAGATTTGTCGTGACTTTCTGTTTATCGTGCCAAATGACTGGTCAAAATCAGCCTTAGTAACTAATGGCTTCGCGGTGACAGCCAAATTTACTTTCAAAGACATCGCCACAAAGTTAGCAACTCAATTTATTCATCATATTTCTAGACTTACCCTGCAATAATTGTATGTACAACTTATTCATGTGTTGTACACCCATTGGGAGACTGTAATTAATAAGTGATTGAGTTTAATTGGATTCCCATAACATACTGTACTTCTACTGGCTACTCATGAATTAAGTCAATATTTACACAAACTATCACCGGAGAGGAGTCTTCAATAGGAGACAGACCAGTAGTGATAAAGACAAGATTAAGTGTTATGTTTGTCCGTTTGTCCATCTTATCAAGATCGACAAAAGCAAGGACCTACCACCCAAGATCGACAAAAGCAAGAACCTACCACCCAAGATCGACAAAAGCAAGGACCTACCACCCAAGATCGACAAAAGCAAGGACCTACCACCCAAGATCGACAAAAGCAAGAACCTACCACCAAGATCGACAAAAGCAAGGACCCCTACCACCAAAGATCGACAAAAGCAAGGACCAACCACCCAAGATCGACAAAAGCGAGAACCTACCACCAAGATCGACAAAAGCAAGGACCTACCACCCAAGATCGTCAAAGCAAGGACCTACCACGCAAGATCGACAAAAGCAAGGACCTACCACCCAAGATCGACAAAAGCAAGAACCTCCCACCCAAGATCGACAAAAGCAAGAACCTACCACCCAAGATCGACAAAGCAATGACCTACCACCCAAGATCGACAAAGCAAGGACCTACCACCCAAGATAGGCAAAAGCGATGACCTACCACCCAAGATCGACTAAGCAAGGACCTACCACCCAAGATCGACAAAGCAAGGACCTACCACCCAAGATCGGCAAAAGTAAGGACATACCACCCAAGACCAACAAAGCAAGGACCTACCACCAAAGATCGACAAAAACAAGGGCCTTCTACCCAAGATCGACAAAAGCAAGGACCCAGAGAACCGCCATAGTTCCGTCTCACTTAAACGTCACATGTAGCAGTTACAATCCAAATGAAAAAGTTGCTTTTTTCAATATTTTATTTTTAAAAAATGTTAATGTTGTCATTTGCGCAAAATAAATTAGTTGTATTAGTTCAATGACTGTTTAACATATTTCCAAATTTCTAGGGAATTACATGTGTTTGGAAAGTTCAATTTATTAATTAGCATACACATACAATTGGCTAATAATGAAGATTGTTAAATGCCGGCTGGTTTATTATAAAGATTGTTACATGCCTGCTTGTTTATTATGAAGACTATTATATGCCTGCTGGTTTATAATGAAGATCGTTACATGCCTGCTGGTGTATAATGAAGATCGTTACATGCCTGCTGGTGTATAATGAAGATCGTTACATGCCTGCTGGTTTATAATGAAGATTGTTACATGCCTGTTTATCTATCATGAAGATTGTTAGATGCCTGCTTGTTTGTAATGAATATTGTTACATGCCTGCTTATCTATCACGAAGATTGTTACATGCCTGTTGGTTTATAATGAAGATTGTTAAATGCATGCTGGTTTATAATGAATATTGTTACATGCCTGTTGGTTTATAATGAAGATTGTTACATGCCTGTTGGTATATAATGAAGATTGTTACATGCCTGTTGGTATATAATGAAGATTGTTACATGCCTGTTGGTGTATAATGAAGATTGTTACATGCCTGTTGGCATATAATGAAGATTGTTTCACACCTGTTGGTTTATAATGAATATTGTTACATGCCTGTTGGTTTATAATGAAGATTGTTACATGCCTGTTGGCGCATAATGAAGATTGTTACATACCTTATGGTTTATTATGAAGACTATTACATGCATGCTGGTTTATTATGAGGATTGTTACATGCCTGTTGGCGTATAATGAAGATTGTTACATGCCTGTTGGTGTATAATGAAGATCGTTACATGCCTGCTGGTTTATAATGAAGGTTGTTTCATGTCTGCTAGTTTATAATGAATATTGTTACATGCCTGTTGGTTTATACTGAATAGTGTTAAATGCATGCTGGTTTATTATGAAGATTGTTACATGCCTGCTGGTTTATAATGTAGATTGTTACATGCCTGTTGGTTTATGATGAAGATTGTTACATGCCTGTTGGTTTATGATGAATATTGTTACATGCCTGTTTATCTATCATGAAGATTGTTACATGCCTGTTGGTTTATGATGAAGATTGTTACATGCCTGTTGGTTTATGATGAATATTGTTACATGCCTGATTATCTATCATGAAGATTGTTACATGCCTGTTGGTTTATAATGAAGATTGTTAAATGCATGCTGGTTTATAATGAATATTGTTACATGCCTGTTGGTTTATAATGAAGATTGTTACATGCCTGTTGGTTTATAATGAAGATTGTTAAATGCATGCTGGTATATAATGAAGATTGTTACATGCCTGATTATCTATCATGAAGATTGTTACATGCCTGTTGGTTTATAATGAAGATTGTTAAATGCATGCTGGTTTATAATGAATATTGTTACATGCCTGTTGGTTTATAATGAAGATTGTTACATGCATGTTGGTTTATAATGAATATTGTTTCACGCCTGGTGGTTTATAATAAAGATTGTTACATGCCTGCTGGTTTATTATGAAGATTGTTACATGCCTGCTGGTTTATTATGAAGATTGTTACATGCCTGCTGGTTTATTATGAAGATTGTTACATGCCTGCTGGTTTATAATGAAGATTGTTTCACGCCTGTTGGTTTATAATAAAGATTGTTACATGCCTGTTGGTGTATACTGAATAGTGTTAAATGCATGCTGGTTTATTATGAAGATCGTTACATGCCTGCTGGTTTATAATGTAGATTGTTACATGCCTGTTGGTTTTTAATGAAGATTGTTTCACGCCTGTTGGTTTATAATAAAGATTGTTACATGCCTGTTGGTGTATACTGAATAGTGTTAAATGCATGCTGGTTTATTATGAAGATTGTTACATGCATGCTGGTTTATTACGAAGACTGTTACATGCCTGTTGATTATTATATTAAAGATTATTACATGCCTTTTCATTTGTGCATTTTCATGCTTTTCCCGTGTTTGTTGTTACAAGATTTGTTGTATTTTGATTGTGCACGCGTTTGTAAGTAAAATGTTCAATTTTAAAATGAAATTTTAACAAATGGCAAATCCGACTTACCACACTACAATGCGCCTCTCTAATATTGGACCATGTTGCTCGCACATCAACACACATATTAATAAACTGTAATACAACATAGTGAACTGCAAGAATGGAGGGAGCGAAAAGGAATTGACATCTTCATTGTCTTAATGTTGCGTTAGCTTCTGGTGATTTATAGTCACAGAAGTACTGCCGATAAGACGCCAAAGGTTGGTGATTTCTCGTGGCGACATTTTGGCTGTTAGGCGTCCTGGTAAGATTGCTTTTTTAATTGTAGCCATTTATTTTTGCTTCCATGGTTAACTTTGGCTAAAACATGCCCAATTTACATATAAGTCTATAACGTATCATCGTTAAGTGTACACAATTGTGTGTGGATGATAGCTACATATAAGTCTATAACGTATCATCGTTAAGTGTACACAATTGTGTGTGGATGATAGCTACATATAAGTATATAACGTATCATCGTTAAGTGTACACAATTGTGTGTGGATGATAGCTACATATAAGTATATAACGTATCATCGTTAAGTGTACACAATTGTGTGTGGATGATAGCTACATATAAGTATATAACGTATCATCGTTAAGTGTACACAATTGTGTGTGGATGATAGCTACTTTTAAATGCTGCAACGTCGTTATGGTTAACTGAAATGAATTTATAAGCAATTTCATTCGTATCCCGAAGAAATATTGAACGTTATCCTGAATCTTTATTAATTAAAAAACTATTTTTAATTGGCCATCAAATTTGCATTTATTATAAATGCTGTTGTTGGCGATGCTCAGATCAGTAGGTGTGGCTGTATTATCTTTTCAGGTTCTATAGATTGTAAGTTTTCTAACCATGGAGATAGTGAGTCATGTCTATTGTGAATGTCGAAAAGTCTGGACATGTAGGTTCCTTCATGTATACATAACTACAACGAGGCTTTCTTATACAGTCCTTTCTTTTAACATGTTGTATAGTACTTTAACATCGGGACATCGCCTCTGAAACACGCATACACCAATAGTTATAAATCAAAGCTCAATACAATTGTGAGAGTCCAGCGTGTTATTATCTCGCTGACAAAGGACACCATAAACGGCCTGATAACCCCTCGACATTTTTGTTAAGGGCTACGCCCGTTTCAGTTCCTGAAACCGGTTACCTTTTTTAATGGTCAGCTTAGAAATCCAACAAACCATCTTTAACATAATTTAATATAAGAGATAAATAACATGTAAGTGCCTGCTTATCCTATGTTGTTAATTTATCAGACAACGGCCAGGTGGTAGATATAAGGGGCCCTATATCTCCATCAAAACTGTCACAACTATTGCAGGTCTAACACTGCCTAATAACATATCAAAAGTGTCGATAACGGGAAAATTGTTGATAATCCTTCACATAAACTAACTGGAAATGCAACACTGAAAACAAATGTTGGAAAATCGGTCAAAACTGACTTTAAGTCCAAGGTAATTTTAATGTATTGACCAATTTACTGACTGGATGCCGACATATATGTTCGTGTCGTACTCGACGTATATCTACTATCTAAGACAGCATTACATTTTCTGCCTTTTGTATCATTCTCTATAATAACCTGACACTTTTTAAACGGTATTTAACACCTGAAGTTTAGACGATGGTCCTTAAAGAAATTATTTATTGTCCATTTTCCAGGTTGACTCTATATATTAAAAGACTGCAATAAACGTAGGCTTCTGTGCTGCTATGTTTCTATTTCTACGTTACAAGTTATACTCATGTGCAAACAGTTTGAAGTAAGTGTACACATTTAGAAAAAAATTTACAACTTTCTCGCGTATCTGATAAACTGCAATAAAATCGCCCCCCTATCAACCAGTGACAGCCTGATAAATTGACGACGACAATATATTGGTCAATAAATTATGTCTCATCTCAAAGTTTTTGATGTTGATAATTTGAATGGACAGAACAGTTCGGCATCCATGAACCTTAGCATAAAAAGGGACATCGCAATTTGTTACTCAACCTACAAACGTGGCTATCTGCCCATTCAAGGTTGGTGTTTGTTTATTCGAGAGTATTTTTGTCTTCTGGTTTGTTTATTTGCTAGGCTCATTTCTCATCGACACTGGAGACGAGGAAGAACTCACCCTGTAATATTAATTCCATGACTCAATCCCTAAACATGTTTATATATTAATAATATCTCACACCGATTCATAGCTACTGCCAACAACTACAAACCATGGTATCTTTAATATACTGCTGGGGACATAGAGGCAGTTCAGATCCTGCCCTGACATCTCTATTGTGATACGGATATTAAATACAAACATATAAATTTTAGCCCAAGCTAAAGTGTAATCCAGGCCTACACAACTGCCTACGCCCAAGCAAGGTGTGATCCAGGCCTACACAACTGTCTAAGCCCAAGCAAAGTGTGATCCAGGCCTACACAACTGTCTAAGCCAAAGCAAAGTGTGATCCAGGCCTACACAACTGTCTAAGCCAAAGCAAAGTGTGATCCAGGCCTACACAACTGCCTACGCCCAAGCAAGGTGTGATCCAGGCCTACACAACTGCCTAAGCCTCATTGAACACGTAGCATGTTGTTGTGTGTAGCGAACTTTAATGCAGTGACATATTCATCGCACTATGGATGCAGGAATACATTGTGGTACTATTTACTACACGTAGTTTAGATTGATTAATATGCCCTTTTATATGAACGGTAAGGTTTGTAGGAACAAAGAATTAAAACGATATTATTTTCATTGTAGTTCATACTTAAGTAATGGTAGATCTACGACAGGGATCAGGTTAATGCTGGTGCATTATTCAAGTCTACAAGTACATGTAATATTGATTTTCAATTGAATCTTATCTTACTGAAATAAAGCTAAAGCTTTATTTGATACGACATCTGTTTTATTCGATGCGATTGAAGAGAGTAATAATTTCATTGCATTCTGCCAAAATGATGAACGACGACCTCAAGGACATATATACCTTCATTTCTATTTTCTCTGCGCATCTTTCACATGTTAGTGAAAAACACTTAGCTATGAAGCCGTTAGCTATAAACACTTTTCATGACTTTATAGTGATGTTGTAAATTTAAAATTAGAATTCTCCTTCATGAATTGTCATTAATTTGATAAATTGGACGGTTTAACGACGTTAAATGAGTGCCATCAACTACAAATAAACAATTTCTGATTCACTGTTATTTATTGTTGCTCATTCTTATTCCCCAGCTACCTTTATCTGTCATTGTCCATTCATAAACAACTCTCTTAAAATGATATAAACACCCCCCAGTAACGAGTTTTCTTCCCAGTAACAGTTCAATACACACACACAATGAGGTTGTATATTTGATTTTGAAGTACAACGCTGCAAAAATGAACACATTAACTAAGATAATAAATTGCTTTATTACTGTTATATTACTTAAGTTATTCGTATTAAATACAAGCTTTTAGAACTAGGTATGCATGCCTGTATATATGTTTGTATATATGTTGTGCAAGTTCGACCTGTACCGCTCAGTTACGTTGCCTTTAAAACCATATAAACGTGTCCCCAGCGGGACACAGGAAGGGGAAACATGGCGAAAGGTCGTTAGTTGAGATAAACTTACAATAGAATCAAGCTTTATCCGAATTGAAGAAAGCAGAGAAAATGGTACACTTTGTTATTGAACTGGGTTCAATAAACTTTCGTTTAATGAAACGCATTTCTGTGTCAATAAAACGATGTAAAGAAGATGGTATGTGTCGGTGGATTTGTGAGAAATTTTATTAATCATTCTGGTGGAAGGGGATTGGAGTAAGGGGCGGGGGGGGGGGGGGGGGTTGGCATGTGGCACTGATACACAGGATAAACATGGTATTAAGAAGTAGATGGTGTACTGTGTACTGTGTAAATTATGGCAAACTAAACATAACTTTAGTTTCTAAATTATTATATCTACTAGTTGTTTGTAAACCCTCCTTTAATTTTCATAATGTTTTTGTTCCTACTTTGATTCGTCTCAATGTAAAGAGTTGAGTGGGAACACTCAATACTGTGTTCTGGTGTTCCCCGTGAGAATTATTGGATATGCGTCTGTGTAAAAAATGAACTTCCTTTATATAGAGCACCGGGGTGCTAGCTAGCTTATTATAGAGCACCGGGGTGCTAGCTAGCTTATTATAGAGCTCCGGGGTGCTAGCTAGCTTAATATAGAGCCCCGGGATGCTAACTAGCTTAATATAGAGACCAGGGATGATAGCAAGCTTATTATAGGGTCTCCGTGGTGCTAGCTAGCTTAATGTATAGCCCTGAGATGTTGGCTAGCTTAATATAGAGACCAGGGATGATAGCTAGCTTAATATAGGGACAAGGGATGATAGCTAGCTTAAAATAGCGATCAGGGATGATAGCTAGCTTATTATAGAGGTCCAGGGTGTTAGCTAGCTTAATATAGAGCCCTGGGATGTTAGCTAGCTTTATATAGAGACCAGGGATGATAGCTAGCTTAATGTAGAGACATGGGATGATAACTAGCTTAATATAGAGCCCTGATATGTAAGTTAGCTTAATATAGAGGTCCGGGGTGCTAACTAGCGTTGTCGTGAGACAAGTCCGTGCTCGGCTTTAGACTTGTGCAGATACATGTATGTAGACATGAATGCACACTGAGTACAGAAGTAGAGTTGCAATTCATTGTTTGTGATTTGCCGCCAATATATGGAAGAAAATGGGTAAACAATGTCAATGTTTACACCGATTTACCACACATGCAGAGCATATGAGCGAATATTTGAAGTAAATTTTATCCGATTGTTCTAGCATGTAAGCCTGTCTGCATGTAAATGTTTGAACCTCCAAATGTATTCAGGTGATTAAAATAAATTCAGTTTGGTCTGCTGGGATATCAAAGGAGGGTCGACTTGAGTACAGCTTCAAGAAAACACAATTAACATACTAGGCCTTGATATGCTTTCTGCTTTGATGTAACTCTGAACTTCAATAACAATAAGAGTACGCCATTGATGGATAACATTCTTCCTTAAAAGGAAAATTGCAATATAGCAATCTGCATCTGACACAAACAAGTCCTGTAATTTAAATTAGCAAAATTTTGTATAGCTCTTGTTACGGATCCGTTAAATCTCCGCCTACAACCCCTGCAAGTTTGTGTACGTCAAATAACCTCCTACAACCCCCGCAAGTTTGTGTACGTCAAATAACCTCCTACAACCCCCGCAAGTTTGTGTACGTCAAATAACCTCCTACAACCCCCGCAAGTTTGTGTACGTCAAATAACCTCCTACAACCCCCGCAAGTTTGTGTACGTCAAATAACCTCCTACAACCCCCGCATGTTTGTGTACGTTAAATCTCCTCCTACAACCCCCGCAAGTTTGTGTACGTTAAATCTCCTACAACCCCCGCATGTCTGTGTACGTCAAATAACCTCCTACAACCCCCGCATGTTTTTGTACGTCAAATAACCTCCTACAACCCCCGCATGTTTGTGTACGTCAAATAACCTCCTACAACCCCTGCAAGTTTGTGTACGTCAAATAACCTCCTACAACCCCCGCAAGTTTGTGTACGTCAAATAACCTCCTACAACCCCCGCAAGTTTGTGTACGTCAAATAACCTCCTACTTCCCCCGCAAGTTTGTGTACGTCAAATAACCTCCTACAACCCCCGCAAGTTTGTGTACGTCAAATAACCTCCTACAACCCCCGCAAGTTTGTGTACGTTATATCTCCTCCAACAACCCCTGCAAGTTTGTGTACGTTAAATCTCATCCTACAACCCCTGCAAGTTTGTGTACGTTAAATCTCTTCCTACAACCCCTGCAAGTTTGTGTACGTTAAATCTCCTCCTACAACCCCCGAAAGTTTGTGTACGTTACATCTCCTCCTACAACCCCTGCAAGTTTGTGTACGTTACATCTCCTCCTACAACCCCTGCAAGTTTGTGTACGTTAAATCTCCTCCTACAACCCCCGCAAGTTTGTGTACGTTACATCTCCTCCTACAACCCCTGCAAGTTTGTGTATGTTAAATCTCCTCCTACAACCCCCGCAAGTTTGTGTATGTTAAATCTCCTCCTACAACCCCCGCAAGTTTGTGTACGTTAAATCTCCTCCTACAACCCCCGCAAGTTTGTGTATGTTTAATCTCATCCTACAACCCCTGCAAGTTTGTGTACGTTAAATCTCCTCCTACTACCCCCGCAAGTTTGTGTACGTTAAATCTCCTCCTACAACCCCTGCAAGTTTGTGTACGTTAAATCTCCTCCTACAACCCCTGCAAGTTTGTGTACGTTAAATCTCCTCCTACAACCCCTGCAAGTTTGTGTACGTTAAATCTCCTCCTACAACCCTTGCAAGTTTTTGTACGTTAAAAATCCTCCTAAAACCCCGAGAAGCTTGTGTCGATAACGAATGTCACCTGAGTGTGCAAATGATGTCACAACTCATGTTCCCAATATCACCGGAGTTCTTGGACCACAAAGATTTAGAGGTCTTGGTCACGTGATCATGAGTATAATTGAAACAATATGCAACAACAAATTAACAATAGCGATTGATTTTTGAAGGGCTAGATTTTCAAAGCTCGCCGACTGGTTGATGGGACGATAGAAGGAGTAAAGTCGGTGCTGTTTGGAGTAATTGATCCATTGTTCGACACCGTTTTAACCTTAATCCGCAGCTATGGTAAATGACTCTGTCTTAGTCTGAACTGTCTGCTTATAACTTCTGGCAACCGTAACATTACGTCTTGCTAGATACTCCGTAATGAATAGTGCAGATTCTGACCCAACAACTTCCCGAAGATGTACACCGTTTGTCTATTATGATCAACTTATGTTTGGCATGAAAAGTTCTAAAACGTGTAAAATAGCGATTGAATCAGTCTTATCATGGACAAATCATTTACGACATATCATTAGTATAGAAATATAGTTAACAATGTGTCCCTTAAGACTTAATGTTTCACCGGGCCAGGAGTTTGTTTTCGAGTATTGCTGAGGCGAACATGGCACACAGTCGAACCATCTTTATGTCTACATATGACCAAGCCGTACTCCTACAGCCCTGTTGCGAACAGGCTCGAGAAAATACCAAACATCTTGTTGTTTAATAGTTTCCATAATGCTGAACCGAACCATAAACTCATCAAATGTCACAAGATGTAACATAACGTAATGTCACGAGACGATTCCAATTAGTTCATCAATATTGGTGCTTTTAAGGAGAAATATTGTATTTAAGCATGAAGACAGTTCTCTGAGAAGTCACGTGAGGTTCAGTGATATCACCATTCATTCTATTCTCGAAGAGCACATAATACAACAGAGATAGTTTACCTGTTGTTGATACATCGTCATCATTCTTGGACTAAAAAGTAATAACAAAATGTACTTATATTAGAGAAGACCACACATAGGTTAATGTCGAACCTGGTGCTTGAACTTTGAAGACATTGTAAATATACCGGCTGTGACATATACGTTGTCGTGCCAATAACTATCATATGTTTTTATTCGATTTAAGCCCTTCTCTAGATATACGGTTTTTTTTTTCTAATAAAGAAAATATAGATTTGTGTTGGCTGATAAGCACAACTTATTTATAACATCAAAACGAAAAGTAAAATGCAATAAAATGCAGAAGTTATGTAAGATAAGGGGCAATTTCAAACTTAAAACGAGTTAAAATACAGAAACCCATATGTAACAGTGACAAGCACATTTGCCAAGGAAAACATAAACACCAAACACAATACTAAACACAACAATATCTGATAGGCTTCAAACCACGACACCAGAATCAAGGTCAGAAACAGTAAACATATGCTTTAATAGCCCTTATAACCCATCGCCGTTTTTTGCTGAATTCGATTTCCAACCCGCAAACGTGACGCCTCTATAATGATTGCGTCAGCACTGATAACAATCGGAACTCTTTGGGTAATTCAGTCCTCGGGATAATCATCCCTCGGATGTATCTGGTGCAATGATACTTACAGAAATCACGATCGTTTTGTTTGCCGGAAGTCGGAAGAATATGCTCAAAATGTAGTTCGCACAAAACATGAACAATGGCGTTTTTTGACAGCGGTGTCTTTGCTGCGCTGTGTAAATTAAACTCGGATAATTTAAATTTGAAGAAGCCACAAAGTAAAGTTTACAGGCATCGTACTAAAGTGAGCTGTCATCCGAGCTGCCATCTTTGTTTTGACGTCTGTCACAAAAGAAGTCCCATTCAGGGAAATGGCCGAGGTGATCCGACTACCTACATACATCCGAGGGATAATTCGTGAATTATCCGAGATGTTCCGATTGCACTGATACTGAACACAATCGTAACAACTCTGCCATTTCCGTAACTTTCGGAAAATAACCGAAGAAATCGCCGAGGGGTCCCGATTGATAGTGAACAATGACGTCATTTTTCGTTTAAATCGCAAACCTGCGAACACTTACTTCCGGAAGAATTAACATTAATGAGAAACGTCCTCATGCGAGTTATTATTTGGTGGGGAATCGTACTCAAACAAAACAAACAAGAAACCGGAGAAATATTTGTGGTGACTACAATGTATCATTCAAACACTGTAAGATGCGCCAGTGTCAATACCAAAAGTAAACGATTATGTATTCAAACAATCCAGAAGCACTTGTGTCAACTATAGTTTCGATTCCACACAGATAAGTTGATACACTCGCTGAATGCCAGTATGTAAAACACATAATATGAAATGAAGGTTCGACAAATAGGTTAGCAAAACTATTCTAACCTTAGACCAACCGTTAGGGGCTTTATTCAGCGATGTGTTTTTTCTTTCTTTCTGAAAAGCGGTATGTGCTTTGTTATTAATTTGACGAAGATAAAAGGTTCGAGCAAATGCAACATTACCTATTAACGTGATTTGGTCACTTTTTTACTTACAGGACGACAAACCATACCGTGTCCTATCCTACCGCATAATCTTATTAAGGATAAGCAAAGTTTCGATGCCTTGAACAAACCATTTCTTTAAATATTAAAAATTACAACTTGAAAAGACTTTTTTTAAGATTACCTGTGTTTGTAGACGGTTATTTTTTAACTGTATATTCACTATGGCTGGCATCGATAATTACTGTTAACTATTATTGCGCTGATCATTTTCTTGACAATTAATATTATTTACTGTTTAGTATCAATGAATTGATATTTATTTTGACATGCAAGGTTTGCTATTGTTTTGTTGTTTCGTTTTATTGAACTGATGATTGTTTGATATTCTGTTGTTATGTGCCCATACTTGTCCTGACGTGACAATGGTCTTTAATCAACACCAGTGTCTTTACCATATAATGGGCTTTGTGTAGTTGCTGTTTAACATTATGGACAGTTCTGGTTACATATGATCTCTATTCTTCTTAAACTGACGATGTTATCGGCTTGCCATTGTTCTAAGACTGAAATAAATAGTAGGAAAGCTATAAACCCTTGAATGATAACAAAATTCACCAAAAGGCGGCTAGATGTAATAGAGAGCTTACTTTAAAAGCAGAAAAATGTGAATTGATGTGTTTTATCGTGGATTTATGCCGCCCAAATTCTCATTATCTGAACACCGAATCTCATTAGACTGCCGTTTGTTGAAAATAGATTAGCCCTAGCTAACATCAAGATGGTAAATAGACCATCTGTCACTCTATCGAGACGATAACATGTTAATATATTGATGAGTATTTTATTATCACGAGCGTATCCATAGCTTATGAATAACATGCGCTGACAGACGTGTGTTTAAAATACATTAAAATCACTTAGGAAGTATAAATTTGTCACACAATAAAGCTAGCTGTACTTTGGCCAACTTACCGTTAATGGTTCTTCTCTGGTGCGCTAGCATGCCACCAACATTCAGATTCTCGATTTATTATAAACACTTTTGAATCAGAGTGATTGTAGTGAGTATATTGGACATGTAGACGAAACATACTGAGACGGACACTCGCCTATGGTGCCTATGTAACGTTTCATTACACCGCATTTAACTGACGTGTATGAAGACATGTGGACGAAACATCCTAAAAACCGACATCCGTCTATGGCGCCTATGTAACGTTTCATGACAAGGCATTTAACTGACGTGTATGAAGACATATGGACCAAACATCCTGAGACCGACACTCGCCTATGGTGCCTATGTTACGTTTTATCACGCCGCATTTAACTGACGTGTATGAAGACATATGGACCAAATATCCTGAGACCGACACTCGCCTATGGTGCCTATGTTACGTTTTATCACGCCGCATTTAACTGACGTGTATGAAGACATATGGACCAAATATCCTGAGACCGACACTCGCCTATGGTGCCTATGTAACGTTTCATCACAAGGCATTTAACTGACGTGTATGAAGACATGTGGACCAAATATCCTGAGACCGACACTCGCCTATGGTGCCTATGTAACGTTTCATCACAAGGCATTTAACTGACGTGTATGAAGACATATGGACCAAACATCCTGAGACCGACACTCGCCTATGGTGCCTAAGTTACGTTTTATCACAAGGCATTTAACTGACGTGTATGAAGACATGTGGACGAAACATCCTGAGACCGACACTCGCCTATGGTGCCTATGTAACGTTTCATCACAAGGCATTTTACTGACGTGTATGAAGACATGTGGACGAAACATCCTGAGACCGACACTCGCCTATGGTGCCTATGTAACGTTTCATCACGCCGCATTTAACTGACGTGTATGAAGACATGTGGACGAAACATCCTGAGACCGACACTCGCCAATGGTGCCTATGTAACGTTTCATCACAAGGCATTTAACTGACGTGTATGAAGACATATGGACCAAACATCCTTAGACCGACACTCGCCTTTGGTGCCTATGTTACGTTTCATCACGCCGCATTTAACTGACGTGTATGAAGACATGTGGACGAAACATCCTGAGACCGACACTCGCCTTTGGTGCCTATGTAACGTTTCATCACGCCGCATTTAACTGACGTGTATGAAGACATGTGGACGAAACATCCTAAGACCGACACTCGCCTATGGTGCCTATGTAACGTTTCATCACAAGGCATTTAACTGACGTGTATGAAGACATATGGACCAAACATCCTTAGACCGACACTCGCCTTTGGTGCCTATGTTACGTTTCATCACGCCGCATTTAACTGACGTGTATGAAGACATGTGGACGAAACATCCTGAGACCGACACTCGCCTTTGGTGCCTATGTAACGTTTCATCACGCCGCATTTAACTGACGTGTATGAAGACATGTGGACGAAACATCCTGAGACCGACACTCGCCTTTGGTGCCTATGTAACATTTCATCACGCCGCATTTAACTGACGTGTATGAAGACATGTGGACGAAACATCCTGAGACCGACACTCGCCTTTGGTGCCTATGTAACGTTTCATCACGCCGCATTTAACTGACGTGTATGAAGACATGTGGACGAAACATCCTGAGACCGACACTCGCCTTTGGTGCCTATGTAACGTTTCATCACGCCGCATTTAACTGACGTGTATGAAGACATGTGGACGAAACATCCTTAGACCG
Organism: Sinonovacula constricta; assembly: GCA_007844125.1. Classification (NCBI taxonomy): domain Eukaryota; kingdom Metazoa; phylum Mollusca; class Bivalvia; order Cardiida; family Solecurtidae; genus Sinonovacula; species Sinonovacula constricta. Next base: position 52,261,192 of record CM017564.1, on the reverse strand, counting down.
ACACTCGCCAATGGTACCTATGTAACGTTTCATCACAAGGCATTTAACTGACGTGTATGAAGACATATGGACCAAACATCCTGAGACCGACACTCGCCTTTGGTGCCTATGTTACGTTTTATCACAAGGCATTTAACTGACGTGTATGAAGACATGTGGACGAAACATCCTGAGACCGACACTCGCCTATGGTGCCTATGTAACGTTTTATAATCAGGCATTTAACTGACGTGTATGAAGACATGTGGACCAAACATCCTGAGACCGACACTCGCCTATGGTGGCTATGTTATGTTTCATCACGCCGCATTTAACTGACGTGTATGAAGACATATGGACCAAACATCCTGAGACCGACACTCGCCTTTGGTGCCTATGTTACGTTTTATAATCAGGCATTTAACTGACGTGTATGAAGACATATGGACCAAACATCCTGAGACCGACACTCGCCTATGGTGCCTATGTTACGTTTTATAATCAGGCAATTAACTGACTTGTATGAAGACATATGGACCAAACATTCTGAGACCGACACTCGCCTTTGGTGCCTATGTTACGTTTTATAATCAGGCATTTAACTGACGTATATGAAGACATATGGACCAAACATCCTGAGACCGACACTCGCCTTTGGTGCCTATGTTACGTTTTATAATCAGGCATTTAACTGACGTATATGAAGACATATGGACCAAACATCCTGAGACCGACACTCGCCTATGGTGCCTATGTTACGTTTTATAATCAGGCAATTAACTGACTTGTATGAAGACATATGGACCAAACATCCTGAGACCGACACTCGCCTATGGTGCCTATGTTACGTTTTATCCCATGACATTTAACTGACGTGTATGAAGACATATGGACCAAACATCCTGAGACCGACACTCGCCTATGGTGCCTATGTTACGTTTTATAATCAGGCATTTAGACGAAACATCCTGAGATCGACAGCCATCTATGGCGCCTATGTTACGTTTTATAATCAGGCATTTAGACGAAACATCCTGAGATCGACAGCCATCTATGGCGCCTATGTTACATTTTATCCCATGGCATTTAACTGACGTGTATGACATGTGGACCAAACATCCTGAGACCGATACACATCTATGGCGATATTATTATGATATTTGTTGTCATGACCGTCCACCGGAAACCCAGCGTGTCCAACTTTGTCATGAACCTCAATCTGACATCCTAGCGCAATAATCTGATTGGTTAAATTTTGGTAAAAATTAAAATTGATCAATCAAGTGCTTAAGAATAATCTTGGATGCAGTTCACAGTTGTACACGGTCGACTGCAATCTCCAACGCAGTGATCTCCACCTTTCAGTAAGGAGAATCTCTGCTTCCACACAGAAATCCTTCCAGATCTGGAAGGATTTGATTCTTTTACTTTTAACTTTTGTTCAGTAAAATGACAATCGGAATGAATGTGTATGTTAGAAAAAGGACTAATAATGGATGAAAAAACAAATTCTAACGATAAAGAAGAAAAAAAGAATGTATTTATCACTACAATCGTAACAACTCAGGCCATTTCTGTCCTTTCGTTGAGGGCAAAATTTCAGTGTTACACCGGTTCAATGTAAACAATCAATAGATACTGTTGAAGAAGTTCACAAAGTAATAACGGAGTTTGACTCCTCCATAAAAGCGAAACCCAAACAGATCGAGTGTCTGCAGTCTCTGTTGGCAGGCAAAGACGTCATAGCTAATCTGCCTGTTGGTTACTATCGTCACGTGATTTTGTATGATGGCAGTGGTTTTAAGCGAGCGTAGCGATGTCGTAAACCCTGTGCGGAGTTTGGGTCGACTGTCGATCCTTAGCGAGGGTTTGAGAATAAACAAGTACACTTGCACAAGTGGCTTACATATTAGGCAGCGCTTTGTACATGTTCTTACAGACACCATCTGACAAATACTAAACACAACCAACATAAAAGGAATTCGTCCGGAGATGTGAGTTAATCAGACATGGTGCTGACCTCATAGACACACACACACACACACACAATAGTACGTCTTTCCATTTAAAAAGTACACATGTGTATGCCTTGCTACGCATTCTGATATAAAATATTCCATTTTTACAGAAAAAGCAGTGGCTTAGTATACGTCTTTAAACATTTACAAATTAACGCTTCTATGCAATTCATCTGAAAATCGTATGGAGTTGCCATCTTTGATGGCTGCCTACATAAGGGATCTTCACTGATGTGGAAACTATCTGTACTTCGTGTGTAAACGTCAGCCATAAACAATGCGCTGATTGGCTCGATTGTGACGTCATAACCTCGTATATATGTTGGTGGTGGTGGTGTGTGTTTGGGGGAGTGGATAAGGCGCTTCTATGTTTCATGAATCTGAACCAAACGGCGACCAATTCTCTTTAAGCATGTACGCAGTATTTATCCGCGCCCACTGAATACCTCTCTTGGGTCCTTCTCAAAATAACTGAACCATTCGTGAATCTTTTAAGACATAGTGAAAACTGCAATTGATCTATTTGCTCACGTTAATCCATTTCATAACTTGGCATTTATCTGCCATTTACCTGAAAGGTGATTACGTCCGAAGAAGAGACTGCCAACTTATACTCATATGTATGCATGGATTCACACATAAGCACACATACGCACACAATATCGCCCACGAGTCAGTTGTGTGCATTTAGTGCTTTTAATATACATATAAATATGTTATATATAATATAATATTAATTTATAGTATATATTAAGTTGTGCTGACTTGTGCTGAAGATTTAAATGTTTCTAATGTTATGATTTTGTGTCTATATGATCCTCAGTTGAAACAATGCATTGTAGAACGATAAGATTTAAAAACCTTGTGTCTGTCCGTTTTACCAAGCAAAATTAACTTAAAATAACGTTCACATACTCGTATCCTTTCATTCATGAACGCATAGTGACAAATACTCGCGCACACGCAGGTTTATATACGCAAACACACGCACACACACACACAATGTACATGCCTTTCGCAAAAAAACAACAACAACAAAAAAAAACCCCAACAACAACAATATCGCCATTAACCCACAAACAAAAACATCCGCGCGCACACCAACTCACTCCCGCTCGTGCTGGCAATTTGCGTTATTGATCTAATGAAACGTTAACACATTTTTTATGAACATCAAATCTGATGGAAATACAAAATATTAATATATCGACGATCATGCAGATGAGTGAAAAGGATGTGATATGAATATCGGAATATATATATCGGAACAGGATAAAGGACGCGTGAAAACGTTCTTCGATACCGTATCCATGAGGACTTCTGTCTCAGTATTTTCCATTTCCTCCGATAACAAGAGAAACAGGAGTCGCTCTTTCGACACTTTTTCCCTTTAATTGCCTTTCATAAGTTTTTTTTCATTTTGCAAAACAAGTAAATGGAAATACAATCAAGGATATGTATTTAATGGGATTTTTGCCACCCCTTCTCTTTTACATTGTGAATATAACATATCTGAAATGAAGAAAAAGAATCAGCTTTCTAATGTACAGGTACTGGGTGGGGGGGGGGGGGGGGGGGGTTGCGGATAAAAAAAATGTTGGGGTGGGGAGGGTATTTATCAAGATCCATTCAACTTTATCGCAGTAAATTATATATTCACTTCACAGTAAGGGGCCCTAACTTTCGACCTAAGCAGTCAAGAAAGCATATATTGGGAATAAGTTAGTTACAAGGGCTGAAATAAATGTAAATTATGAAAATCTCGGTTGGGTGAGTTAGAGAGAAGGAGATATATAACTACACTCTATATCTTGCTGATCTACCCATACGCAAGTTTCATATTCTCTTCTTCGTCAGTTAACAGCGTGTTAATTCCATCTATGACAATGTATCTAGGGACATAAACACATGTGACTGCTTGTAAAGACAGAAATGACACTAGAAATACAAATGGTACAATACGAGTAGTCAGGTGGGCAAAGCGGAAGTCGAAAAGCAGTTACTGATATTGTCATCAAAGTTCGCGTAAGGTGAAATGCATTAATTGCATCCAACGCGTAAAAAAAAAACGAAATCTCTACCAAAATATAGGTGTTTGAAAAGATGAAGTAAAAATGGCACCAGAAATGCAAAGGGAATCAATACCTGGGGTACATAAATAGGTTTAAAAAGTTTAATAAACAACTTCCAGAAGTAGACTTACTTGAGCGGTTTGAACGACTCGTTTCCTGCCACGACGTACACCTTGTCTGGCTGAACCTGCTGCAGTTGATCAATCTTCCGGCCGGACTTTGCCGAGAACAGGCACCGAGCTCGCCCGAAGTTTGGCTGCATTAACTTGGTGCAGTCTTCCAAAAAATTGTCGAAACTGCTGACCTTGTTTGTCTGCACGGTCATCTGTTTCCCTGGCTCCCATTGGTTGTTGTTAACGTGCAGTTTGATCCGGATTGCTTTTGGCGGCATGTTCATATACGAGTGCGTGGCTTGATATGAGTCGTGGGTGTCGTATTGTTCCATCCCTTGACTATGCCTTAAGCCAGGCTCTCGGTGCTGCCTTTGACTCGGCATGCTCGTCTTCATATCCTGTCACAAAAGTTGTGTTTGGCTGGCTTTAGAGGCAGATAACCGCATTTAAAAAATGATCATTAGAAACAATTGAGTTAGTTCGAATCGATCACGAGTTACGGATAAGCCAGTCTTTAAAGGTGGTATCCAACAGTTCGGACCAGGATTCTGTTTCTCTCAACGACCCAAATAAATTGTCTGAAAAGATCAGACAAAATGCTTATTATGTCCTTTCTGAGGCACTCTGCACAGTTAGCTATTTTTTAAACTAAGAAAATCACGTGACCGCTAACTTCTTATACTAATTCGGGTAATCCGCTCTGACGTCGATGTCTTTTTTTAGCAGAAATCCCAATTATGCTTAATTATTGTTTTAGAAAGATTTGGCAAGTAGAGCGATTTATTTCACGATTTCTACTGTTTGACAATTTAGACAGTGTTCAAAATCGCCTTTTTTCAGAAAATATGTCCAAATTCCCCCAATCCAGATTTACGTGCATTTGATAAAGACAAGCTGTTGGATACCACCTTTAACAAATTGTTAACTAAAAGTTTTTGTAATTGTACTTCAGTTGACATTTTGATAAACAAAACTCATTTAGATGAAATCGTGTTTGAATAAACGATAAACGAACCATTTTAAATAGTTGTGTGTTCATTTTCACGTTCCGACATTCTAAAAAAAAACTGATTTTCTTGGACTTTTAATATTGAAGTGACAAGTCAAATTATTATTTGGCTGTGCTAAGGTAAATCGGTCTGAAATCTTGGCCGAGCTGTTCAGAATGTTGCGTGTTCAACATCTTCTACTCTTACAGAATATGTTTACGTACTACAAGGATCGGACTTTTTCATCCGGGGTCTTCCAGCTGACATGGTATTCTACCAAAGGGCCAATGAGAAGTGCACGTCATATTTATGTTATATCTCCGCATGTAATATAAATGTAATATATCTGTTTGTCATATAAATGTGATACATCCCCATGTTATATAAATGTGTAATGACCGCATGTCTTATAAATGTGTAATGGCCGCATGTCATATAAATGTGTGGTGGCAGCATGTCATATAAATGTGTGATGGCCGCATGTCATATAAATGTGTGATGGCCGCATGTCATATAAATGTGTAATGGTCGCATGTTATATAAATGTGTAATGACCGCATGCCATATAAATGTGTTCTGACCGCATGTCATATAAATGTGTAATGACCGCATGTCATATAAATGTGTAATGGCAGCATGTCATATAAAAGTGTGATGGCCGCATGTCATATAAATGCGTAATGGTTGCATGTTATATAAATGTGTAATGGCCGCATGTCATATAAAAGTGTGATGGCCGCATGTCATATAAATGCGTAATGGTTGCATGTTATATAAATGTGTAATGGCAGCATGTCATATAAATGTGTGACGGCCGCATGTCATATAATTGTGATCTTTCCGCATGTCGTATAAATGTAAACATATTCGTATGCCACTCAAATGTAACACATCAATATGTCATATAAATGTAATTTATTCGTACCTAAATAAATGTAATATTTCCGCATGCCATATAACTGTAATGCTTCCGCACGTCATGTAAATGTAAAATTTCTTCATGTCATATAAATGTAATATTCCAGAATGTCATCAAAATGTTGTGTTTCTGATGGTCATATAAATGTAATATTTCAGAATGCTATATATTTTTAATATTTTTGAATGTCATCTTAAAGTAATATGTCTTACCTGAAGCGAATCTGACAGGAAGTCTTAGTATAAAAGTCGGTTCCTTGACAACATCAATAAGGGGTACTGTGTCTGCGTATAAAATCCCTTACAAATAATCCCAAACATACAAACGCAAGTTAACGGTAAAACAACTGGCACACAACAAATTTTAAATCACTCAAAATATTACAAAAATAGATGAAAAAAATAACACGCACTCGAACACTGTTTTACAACGATTGTGAAGAAGAAAAAAATCCGCAGCAACGAACAATGGTCCCCAATGTGTCTCAATGATCCCGAGGTATCTCCTACACATCCATCTGTGTCACTCAAGGTCCGCCAACAATGCTCACAGGTAAACTACTATAACGATGACTGAATCAACTGAATACAAGCTTATACCTCCGTTACATATTCAACATATACCCTGATACGACAGAGAACCCCTCACTATATCAGTAAGCAGGTCGATAGGCCCAATACCTGTTGCACTGTGCTATTTATTGAATTAGCTGTGATTTTCTTGTATTAAATCTATAACATCCATCACCAGAACCAGATTATTTGGATGATCTAGGTGACCAATCGCATATGTTTCCTCTCCACGCTCGACTGATCTATAATTAGCAACCCCCTCTACAGAAAGATACCTGCTGTTGTCATGCACTCATAAGTCCGTTACTATGCACAACAATACATTGTATCTTAAGCAGACCTGAAACGTATTAAACTGACTTCGATGCGTGTAAGATCCGAAACAACATACTTCCTCAAAACGCTACTTCCGAGTTAAACATACGCATTTTCATTTGAGCGCGAAGTTGTATAAGAGTTGCGGAACGCAGTGAAAACGTTTCAATGATTAAGTTTTGCCGAGTTGAAACAAAACACCGATTACATTCCACTTGTTTTGGAAATCAATCAGATTGTATGGAATGTTGCCCAACTGAACAACTAGAGCTGTTATCTATATGTTCGCATATCTTGTTTCAGAGTTGACCCGAGAGGCACCGACGGGACCGGCGATCAGTCAGAAATATGTTTCCAGTTGACACGTGCAATTGTTCAATAACATGGTCAATATTGTTACCTCCGTGGTAGCAAGCTTGTAATTTAATTTGTAATTGGCAGATCAACCCATGTAGAGGAAATTTATTATGAATCCACATTTCATCCGGCTGCTGAATATATGGAATCGTTTAATTACTAAACACAGCATATTAAAATGAACCAATTGTTAAATTAAGATACAATACCCTTTAACTTTCATAACTGAATGTAGACACGCAATGACGTCTTTCATTCGACAGACGTAGTCGAAAGTAAAAACATTTGTACAGATCGATCAAATTTAATGCATAATAGTGAGACATGTTTAGAACTATTGTCCTATTGATGCATTTTGACTAAGATTCATTAAAATATAAGATATTATACAATGGAAGTTACTATCGGACTATCGGAATTTGTCACACTTACCGTTTTCAGGCGGTTACTGATGTGGTTTGTCTATTCGTTTCATGTTTGTGTTTTTCGTCACATAGTTTACTTTTTTCGTGCATTATTATACGTAGGTCTATTGTTATTGCAAGTTTTGAAAACTGTTTTAAAACGCATCAGACATTGACATATTTTCGTGTTGTGCCTGTACGATGTTGAAACAATCAGTTTTTGTTGGGTTTTAAATGTAGACATTTGAACAAAATTTCATTTGTTAAACTTTCCTAACGTAAATATAAATTGTATGTTATTAAAATAATTACCACAGATCACCACTTCTTATTGTACGCATGTTGTGGTTATTGTTTTATAAGGTTTGGGAGAACCCCGATCTGAAGTGTGACTTGGATTTTATTCTTAACCTTATCGCAACATGAAATTGGTTGGGGTTTCATTCTTAACCTTATCGCAACATGAAATTGGTTGGGTTTTCATTCTTAACCTTATCGCAACATGAAATTGGTTGGGGTTTTATTCTTAACCTTATCGCAACATGAAATTGGTTGGGCTTTCATTTTTAACCTTATCGCAACATGAAATTGGTTGGGGTTTCATTCTTAACCTTTTCGCAACATGAAATTGGTTGGGTTTTCATTCTTAACCTTATCGCAATATGAAATTGGTTGGGACTTCATTCTTAATCTTATCGCAACATGAAATTGGTTGGGATTTCATTCTTAACATTTTCGCAACATGAAATTGGTTGGGGTTTCATTCTAAACCTTACCGCAGCATGCAACTGGTATTTCATTCTTAACCTTATCGCAACATGAAATTGCTTGGGTTTTCATTCTTAACCTTATCGCAACATGAAATTGGTTGGGGTTTCATTCTTAACCTTATCGCAACATGAAATTGGTTGGGGTTTCATTCTTAACCTTATCGCAACATGTTATTGCGATTTCATTCTTAACCTTTTCGCAACAAGAAATTGGCTGGGGTTTCATTCTTAACCCTATCGCAACGTGTAACTGGGATTTCATTCTTAACCTTATCGCAACATGTTATTGGTTGAAATTTTATTCTTAACCTTATCGCAAAATGTTATTGGTTGGGATTTTAATCTTAACCTTATCGCAAAATGTATTGGGATTTCATTCTTAACCTTATCGCAACATGAAGTTGGTTGGGGTTTCATTCTTAACCTTATCGCAACATAAAATTGGTTGGGATTTCATTCTTAACCTTATCGCAACAAGAAATTGGTTGGGGTTTCATTCTTAACCTTATCGCAACATGTTATTGGGATTTCATTCTTAACCTTATCGCAACATGTTATTGGTTGGGATTCCATTCTTAACCTTTTCGCAATATGTAATTGGGATTTCATTCTTAACCTTATCGCAACAAGAAATTGGCTGGGGTTTCATTCTTAACCCTATCGCAACGTGTAACTGGGATTTCATTCTTAACCTTATCGCAACATGTAATTGAAATTTTATTCTTAACCTTATCGCAACATGTAACTGGGATTTCATTCTTAACCTTATCGCAACATGTTATTGGGATTTCATTCTTAACCTTATCGCAACATGTTATTGGTTGGGATTCCATTTTTAACCTTTTCGCAATGTGTAATTGAAATTTCATTCTTAACCTTATCTCAACAAGAAATTGGCTGGGATTTCATTTTTAACCTTATCGCACCATGTAACTGGGATTTCATTCTTAACCTTATCGCACAATGAACCTTATCGCAACATGTAACTGGGATTTCATTCTTAACCTTATCGCAACATGTTATTGGTTGGGATTCCATTCTTAACCTTTTCGCAATGTGTAATTGAAATTTCATTCTTAACCTTATCTCAACAAGAAATTGGCTGGGATTTCATTTTTAACCTTATCGCACCATGTAACTGGGATTTCATTCTTAACCTTATCGCACAATGAACCTTATCGCAACATGTAATTGAAATTTCATTCTTAACCTTATCGCAACAAGAAATTGGCTGGGATTTCATTTTTTAACCTTATCGCACCATGTAACTGGGATTTCATTCTTAACCTTATCGCACAATGAACCTTATCGCAACATGTAACTGAGATTTCATTTTTAACCTTATCGCAACAACACGAACTATTTACATTGATGCCACAAACTTTACTAATACGCTGTGCATTTCTTTTAAATATACCTGTCAGCCAATTGTTTTCTCGTCATTAGTATACTGAAGATGTGGAATGCTTGCATTAAAAACTGTTCACCTTTGGCATTCCAATATGTATCTCACACGTGTGTCTCGGGATTATAAGGTCTTAACTGGATTTGTCACAACACTGGAGACATCCTTCGCGATGAAATGTCGATATAATTGATATGAGAGACTGTGTCAAGAAGATAACAACAATACTTGTCACCTATTGTACCGTCGCCAACGGTCAAGCCAGGAATTAAAGGGTTCTAACTAAGTCAATTATTGACTTTGATAAATACAGCGACTTTATATAAATCAAATCAGTTTCTATGCAGATTTAACTGATTTTCTAAAAATTGGTTATAAGTGATCCTGTTAAATACCCTGATAGAAGATTGGGATTTCCACGTGTCTTGACACATTTCTGTGTATGATTTCTGGCAAAGAAGCATTGACTTCAGTACTTGACTCTGTAAGATGTCATGTTTGATTTAATTTACAGCCAACTTGTCTTAAACAGCCAATATTGGGCTGTCCTTTTGGGTGGCTGCTTAACACAGTATTCACTCTAATGCCGAATTCCATCATTTTAATGTTAATTGCACGAGACATAAAACGACAGCTTACTGAGAGTTGCAAAACCTTATTTGAATCGAAAATTATATCCGTATAAGTAAATAAATAAGTCATAAATATCGTATTTTCACTATACCGGAATACAGCGGTAATATTACTGTTGTTAGCATTTGCAAAGGTTAACCGGTAATTGATTTCGTTAACTGTTGACATCCCTATTTTCAAACGGTACACTAAAAGTGTTACACAGTTTTATACCCTGTAATATTCTTAACTTAATAGTTTCTACTACTGAATAGAATAGATTAGTACACATTAGAGCACGTCAGAGAGGGGCGGATTCAGACAATTTTGGTGGGGTGGGGGTATGAATCAAGATCCATTCAACTTTATCGCAGTTAGTACTGGATATACATACACAGGTAGGAACTCTAACGTCGACCCAAGCAGTCAACAGAGAGAAGTTACTTTAAAATATTAGTATGTTTAAGCTTACCTGTATGTGTTTTCACAAATTTACCCTTTTACCTGGGAGAGGGGCGGGGTGCATCCCCCATACCACCCCCTGGATCCATTCCTGTCGTCAGCATGTTTTCAATTTCTAAAGTTTCTCACATATCTACTTGAGCATCTTTTAAAACTACTCCAATGTAACTTCAGTATTTTTTTTATTATTTATAAATCGCGTCCTGGGAATCGTACCATGACTTAGCCACAGAATTACCCGATGAGTGTTGACGGAAATACACGATGAAGTCCGGGTGTTAACGACATGGCTCTTCCCTTTTGCGCCCCCATACTTGAATAGATTTAGAAATACTTGTTGGCGAAGAATTGACCTGGGAATGTTTAAAACAAAAGATCTAGTCATTAGAAGCTTAAGGTAGGTACATTGTCTGGTATTCCTTACCCTTACCCTGATTGCTCATATCGTGCAGCTTATTTGCTTCTCAACAAAACATGTCGGAATAAAGTTATTTAAATGTATAAACTAGGGACTCTGTAGTAACTAGATCAGGAACAGTCATCTTCACGCAAGACCTCTGTAGTCTGGGGCTACACAGTTTGCATGTCGTATGTATTAATGCACGGCAGGTTCACAGATAATGTGTTCAAGACTGTCCTTTGTTTCGTCCAACCGCTTAGGACTGTATCGTACAATCACAATGGTTTATGCTTGATTAGATGGTCTACGGGTACAAGTATCTCATGTGTGCCGCAGGTGTGTGGCGGTGGTGCCCGAAATGTGCGCCATTACGTTTCCAGACGCACCATGCCCCTTCTCCGGTCGGGATATAGCCTACCATAATCAACATTTTTTTCTCATATAAAAACAACGAGAAACACTCTACATGTATGTAGGAATCATACAAGATTGATTGACGTATAGCAGTGATTTTGCAAAAAGCACCTACGTTGTTATTAAATATATTAACGCGAATTAAGATAACATAAATATAAATGACATGTAGCAAGTTGATACTAGTTGGTAAAGCTTACGGTTAAAAAATAGTTCAATGCAGTTTAATATCGGAAGTTCACAAATAAGAGGTTTTTTTCTTTATATCTGTGGAATTATCATTTGATCCGTCATCTTACATTCAATTTATTGTCCAGAAGTAAGGACGTGTTTTCTTTATTTGGCCAATAACCGAGAAGATTTTTTATTAACTGATGTGTATTTTTGTTTAATTGCTATAACATAATATTACTGTTTTATAAGGTTTTCTAAGTTGCACCAACTAAACTTTCCTTTCTCTATGCGAGTTTAGTTGGTAGTTAAATTGGTTTTCCTAAGTACACTTCGAAAGCAAATGTTAGAAGGTGGTTTAATTGCTAATTGTATTAAGTACACGTAAGTGTTTTAGATGGAGCTGGCGATCAAATTGTTTAATCTATAGATACTTCGAGAGAACACATTTGAAGGGTAATTATGAACTCTGCAAGGTAATGTACGTTGGTATTTTATGATTGAAACTGAGACAACAGTACAATTTAATCCATTTTTTCTTTCATACACAATAGTAAACCATGGTGTGTCAGCTATACAGCCAGAAGAGATCATCAACATAAATAAACCTTTATATCATACCTATACATGTTTTAAACCTTAAGTTTAATTAAAACGTGTAATTGTGAATGGATATTGCTATATCAGTGATTGTATGTACATGTTTGCATAGTGCTTGTCTTAGTATTTAGATAGTATCAGTTCTCGTTTGGTGCGATGTGTCTAAACCAAGGGAACTCACTGTCGAGATTATTACTTCTCGTTAAATGAACAGTTACGTCCCCTGAATAAAGCCTCTTTATCATGCTGCTGTTCCTTGTATACATACCTCCACTAGTCGGCGTCCGCTTAAAATGGCTCCAATTAAATAGGGTGGTCCTTTTCCATCCGCACCTTACCGCACTCTAATGTCCAGACAAGCTAGAACAGTGAAAGTACAAACAATGATTTGGGGAGATTGTCAATAATGATCAGTATGCTGAGTCTGGAGTGGTGTCGGTGTGATTATCATCTCTCGTTTAGAGAGCCGTCACCATTGGCTAGATAGATTTGGTGAAAATAGAACACGTCTCTTCTGCCATTAAATAGCCTCTCCATGTGTTCTCTCGGCGATGCACGCACAATGAGTATCTTGTGGCTTCAGGTTATACTGCTAGGGACTCGAAGCGGGGTTGACATCCAGACCGGCATGCCGACCGGCGTGTGGATGCGCTCTAGATTGTACCCACGACTTAAACCCCAAGCTAGGGACCAAGAACGCCCACCTGACTCGTGGATGTCCAAGAAAAGCCAAAGGCTAAGTAAGTAAACCCTAACAGAAAATCTAGAGCTGAGCACTAGCGGCGATTTATTGCCATACACTTCACCTTCAAACTGCTCCTGCATTCCGAATCGTCCCTAGCCTACAAAACCTGCACTGTTACTGGATCAGACAAATACGGACAAGAGAGTAACGCTGATCCTGCGCTAGTTTTCCCTTAATTTAATCATAGTTTCATGAAAGCCATGATATCAACATTCCAGAATACACCAAGCCCTGTGGCGATGGGCGCGTGGCAGGTGAGGAAACATTGGAACCTGTAATCACAAATCTGCATACAGGCAACACAGGGCAATGAATCGCTCTTTACTGAACCAGAGCAACAGTGGAATATAGCACCCTCTGAGTGACCTAGCAGTCCTCTTAAGGATTGCTCTGCTTGCATCCCAGCCAGTCTATGGGGGATCCTAAGGATCATCAGAAGACAGAGATTTTTTTTAGAACTCGACATCACGAAGGCTGACTTACTCAAAAAAAGAACTGCACTCGTCGACATAGCAGCTTCCAGCGCGAACCGCTATCCAGTCTTAGGCCAGCAAACTGAGATTGGCGGTTGCACCTCGGTTTGGAGTGGTCGCAACTGTGACTGACGACATGGAGCTCTTTAATGAAACTGGAGTATACCTGTAGGTATCAATGACTTCTGGACAAAAAGTGATATACCTGATCATTGAATATACCGCCATGATCAGGCCAGAATAAACCATGTAGAAACAAGAAAGAGCCAGGATGTGAGACATCCAAGGCGCCGTAGAGAGAAAGGCTACGTTTTTATGCTACTTTTTATAATTACAAGCTACCCTGTTAAAAAACAGAACACTTAGTTCTTTTCCCTGAAAAGTGTCTCACAGAACACCTCCGACATCGTGTTATTGACTGCTACACTATCGTTTCCATAAAAAAATATGCATTCCATAAAAGGCACCGCTCTCAAAAGCTGCCACAATCATACTAGGATCAGGAACTCTTCTTCTCTTGCTGTGCCACACATAAACAAACTCGTCATCTTTCTTAATGGGCACAGAATTCTCGTGTTGGCATAGACCAACAAAATCTGGGAATGAATCATTGAAACGTGGAGCAGAAAATATCAATGGCCTCCTGCTATTCAGAGCGTGTTTCACACCTGATTTAGCCATTATAAACGCACTGTGTCTTCTCCACAGTAAGCCTTCTTGGATACACCCTCGCCCCAGATGATGGCACCTCATAGACTGCACCCACGTCCCAGATACTGGCATCTCATAGACTGCACCCTCGCCCCAGGTACTGGCATCTCATAGACTGCACCCACGTCCCAGGTACTGGCATCTCATAGACTGCACCCTCGCCCCAGATGATGGCATCTCATAGACTGCACCCTCGCCCCAGGTACTGGCATCTCATAGACTGCACCCTCACCCCAGATACTGGCATTTCATAGACTGCACCCTCGCCCCAGATACAGGCATCTCATAGACTGCACCCTCTCCCCAGATACTGGCATCTCATAGACTGCACCCTCGCCCCATATGATGGCATCTCATAGACTGCACCCTCTCCCCAGATACTGGCATCTCATAGACTGCACCCTCGCCCCAGATACTGGCATCTCATAGACTGCACCCTCTCACCAGATACTGGCATCTCATAGACTTTACCCTCGTCCCAGATACTGGCATCTCATAGACTGCACCCTCGCCCCAGATACTGGCATCTCATAGACTGCACTCTCGCCCCAGAAACTGGCATCTCATAGACTGCACCCTCTCCCCAAATACTGGCATCTCATAGACTGCACCCTCGCCCCATATGATGGCATCTCATAGACTGCACCCTCTCCCCAGATACTGGCATCTCATAGACTGCACCCTCGCCCCAGATACTGGCATCTCATAGACTGCACCCTCGCCCCAGATGATGGCATCTCATAGCCTGCACCCTCGCCCCATATGATGGCATCTCATAGACCGCACCCTCTCCCCAGATACTGGCATCTCATAGACTGCACCCTCGCCCCATATGATGGCATCTCATAGACTGCACCCTCGCCCCAGATACTGGCATCTCATAGACTGCACCCTCGCCCCAGATGATGGCATCTCATAGACTGCACCCTCGCCCCAGATACTGGCATCTCATAGACTGCACCCTCGCCCCAGATGATGGCATCTCATAGACTGCACCCTCGCCCCATATGATGGCATCTCATAGACCGCACCCTCGCCCCAGATGATGGCATCTCATAGACTGCACCCTCGCCCCCGATACTGGCATCTCATAGACTGCACCCTCGCCCCAGATGATGGCATCTCATAGACTGCACCCTCTCCCCAGATACTGGCATCTCATAGACTGCACCCTCGCCCCATATGATGCCATCTCATAGACTGCACCCTCGCCCCAGATACTGGCATCTCATAGACTGCACCCTCGCCCCAGATGATGGCATCTCATAGACCGCACCCTCGCCCCAGATGATGGCATCTCATAGACTGCACCCTCGCCCCAGATACAGGCATCTCATAGACGGCAGCCCGCCCCAGATACTGGCATCTCATAGACTGCACCCTCGTCCCAGATACTGGCATCTCATAGACTGCACCCCGCCCCAGATACTGGCATCTCATAGACTGCACCCCGCCCCAGATACAGGCATCTCATAGACTGCACCCCGCCCCAGATACAGGCATCTCAATGTTCTTTTACGTAGTTTCTGTTTCTTTTTGTGGGTCAATTTTACGAAGGGTTAGTTTTACGAAGGGTCAATTTTACGAAGGGTTAGTTTTACGAAGGGTCAATTTTACGAAGGGTTAGTTTTACGAAGGGTCAATTTTACGAAGGGTCAATTTTACGAAGGGTTAGTTTTACGAAGGGTCAATTTTACGAAGGGTCAATTTTACGAAGAATGTTTTGCTTTTCGACCTATTCGCGACCATGAGGAAATGGACATTTTAGCTCTTAAACATTTTTCCACTTTCGGTCATTCAATATAAGCACAAGTAGTCTACACTTCTAATGTCTAATTCTTGACTTTGTCCGAATGGTGTGTTGTTTTGTTGTTGTGTTTTTGTACGGATGAATTTTGTCCACTCCAAACCCAGGTCAACTTGTTAACGTTGCTTTCGTTTCTATGACTGTCAATGTTTACTGGCCCTGTAATATCTTCTCTGTACAGGCAGTACGATTACTCTCTTTTGTCTTCAGTATTACATTTGTCCATTTGCCAGCTAGCTACTGTTCGACTCAAGTTTCATTTGAAAACGGTACTTACAAGCACACGTGGTCTTTCTTACAAATCGTACATTTCCTTTGCCCTCAGCGTTTACATATCTTGGTTAAATCAACTGTTAAATTAATGTGCTTTCGTGTAGGCAAAACATTTACTTTAAAATTTAAGAGGGTAATGTGATATCTCTCGAGTAGATTAAGTTTCTGATTGTTTTGGTTACAAAGTTATTTGTTCGTAAAATATTTCCATGCATATTTTCTGATCTACTGGACAGGTCTTGTTTTCCTCATTTACGTGCCCAGTACTTTCGGGAAAGATTCAGAGATAAAGTAATTTTATTTATAATAATATATTATATATATTATAATAAGTATCAATATTGAAAATAATATAATTCCCCATTAGCTTTGGAGGCGCCAATCGAGCGCGGTGCCTCTTATTAAATGCATTTTTTATGGGGACGATAGGGTAGCAGTCAATAAAACGATATCGGAAGTGTTCTGTGACACAATTTTCAGAGAAAGTAAACAAGTGTTCCATTTTTTAACAGGGTAGCTTGCAACAATAAAGTGTAGCTTGCAATTATAAAATAGCATAAAAACGTAGCCGTTTGGCGAAGTTTTGTTTAACAAAAGAAACCGAGTATACCGATGTTAGAAATGCAGCTTGTAAATCGGGGTGTAGCAGAGAACAAGGAAAACAAACAAAGTAGCAAAAATACTCCACTTCCCATCAGAATTATGGTTCGTTACTGTCCAATGTTTATGTCATTAAACAACAGTTTAGGAGAGTTTAGTTCCCAGGATAGTCATCATCTTATTTAAAGTGCATGGTCTCTACGTCGCCTTAGATGTCGCACATCCTAGCTCTTTCTTGTAGCAAAATGACTTCGCGCGCGGAATAACAAAATCCAGCTTCGTTCTGTTTAGCAAAAAGAACAGAAATAGACGGAAAAAAGCCATGAAACCACGGAAAATAACAGCTTCGGTTACCATTGGTAAATATTACCAAATAAGGTCCCCTAAATTATTTAAACTTGGCGAAATCGCTGCAATCAGACACGACTAATGACAGAAGTGCGGTCATATGAAGCGTACTTTTCACCGAAGGAAAATGCCACTGGCAATAACGAATCAGTTTGACCTTTTTGCACCAATTCCTGTATTATATAATAGTACGAGTTTTGTTTTGTTTTCGTTTTAAAAAGCGAAAAATTACTTGGCGACTTAGGGGTTTTAATAAATTGTACATAATGTTTGTGGCATAATATATATTATAAATTAGGCGTTTCGTTTTGTAGCTTAAAAAAATCCAATGTGCATCCTTAAAAGTTTCCAAGTAATGTCGTAGGCATTGTTAAGACCGCTAAAGGCAGCCATCTTTGAAGGCAGAAGCTAATGCAGGCCGAAAGCTGGAAATATGTGCTGTATTAAACTCGCAGCTGTGTTTTTAGTTTTCAGTCTATTTTACTGAATTTAGTATCAAATTTAACAGCTTTTATGAAGTATTTTAAATATGAAAATTACATTTTGATGGTTTAAAAGGTAAAAAAAAATACAACCAAAAAAGTTACACTTTTCATTCTGTTTAAGGATGAGCCAATAATTGTATTTATTTATGTGAAATAATTCTTTGTGCATTTATCAATTTAAAAAATATTGCACTCTAACGATATGAATTTCAAGAGCTTTCCAATGGTGTATCGTTTTTAATTTTTGGACCACAAATGAAGAAATTACAAGAAAATAAAATTTACGCTTCTATACATTCATCTGAAAATCACTTGAAGTTGCCATCAAAGATGGCTGCCAAGATAAGGGATTACTGATGTGGGAACTATCTAAAGCTTTAGCATGTGAAATGTTGGGCCAGAAAAGATGACGACATGAACTGGAAACCTTATCTAAGAATGGGTCTGAAGTGAGCGAAAATTAGAGCAAAAGGTTGGGACCCAAAGTATGGCGTTGAGTTGTAAGGGAGCTAAATCCATCGACATACCACATCGAGTAGTTGCAAGTTTTCATATGTATGCTCCCTTGATTTATTTTTAGACACAGACACTCTGAATGACGTCACGCAAAACTCCTCACAGGGAGTTCCCTTTAATGAGTGTCGGTAGCTTAGCTCGTTGAGTGGTTCATTCATATGGGCTTTTGTTTAGTTCACGTTTTACTGGATTAGCGTAAAGTTCACTGGAAGTTGTGTCGTGTTTATATCCACCGGGGAATATTTATTCTAAATGTGACATTTTCTGGAAATAATCGATGTTGACAGCAGGGAAAAACACACATGGTTTTACAAAAACTTTTTAACATCGAAATGAAAAATGGCGGACGCAGTGTAGGTCTGTTTTTATTTTGAGGGTATGAACAACGCCATGTAAACGGCAAACTGTGATTGAATGTTCAAAGGAGTCAGTGAGGTCCACAATAATGGAATAATGTCATTAAATATCCCATGCAGGCGAAGAAACGATATACAACCGCAGTAATATGTGGTTTTATTCTGCTGTTTGTGTATTTTCTATCTAAAAAGCTGCCAAATTATCATTTTGTAAAAAATGGAAAGCACATATCCTTCGAGCATGACCAGTTCATGGCATTCCTGGAGTCCAGCGACTTCATATATGGGGAAGATCTCCATGCATCACCTCGAATGCGTCGAGCAGCAAACACAGTGGAGGATTATACCAAATGTCGCATGGAGACGTGTTTTGATGTGTCACGGTGCCAAAATGGATTTAAGGTCTACGTGTATCCAGTCGATGCGAAAGTGTCGCATAGTTACAACAAAATCCTCACATCCATATTGGAGTCGAACTACTACACGTCAGACCCTAAAGAGGCTTGTTTGTTTGTCTTAGCGATCGATACGCTTGATCGTGATGTGTTGAGTGTAGATATGGTACAAGATGTAGAATTAAAAATTAGCAAGCTTTCCACATGGAATAATGGAAAAAATCATCTTATTTTTAATTTATACTCTGGTACCTGGCCTGATTACGTTCTAAACGTAGACTTTAATATTGGCCAGGCTATGCTAGCTAAAGCTAGTATGTCAACTAACACATTAAGGCCAGGTTTTGATATATCGTTTCCCTTATTTGCCAAGGACCACCCTCAAAAGGGCGGAGAAAAGGCCCATTTGTACACATCATCCAATAATATTCCTCCTTTACGGTACTATTTGTTAGCCTTCAAAGGAAAACGGTACCTAACTGGTATAGGCTCAGAAACAAGAAACTCTTTATATCATATTCACAACAAAAAGGACATTATTCTGTTGACAACTTGCAAACATGGGAAAAACTGGCAGAAAACTGCCAAGAAGCTCAATGATACGAGATGTAACAAGGACAACGAAGAATATGACAAGTAAGTGTAAATGTCTTATAGTAGCAGTTGTTCTTACTTAAAGAGAATACGTACGGGCCTGGGCATATCTCTGATTTCACACGTCACCCTTCAGGGTTATCCTGTGTAAGGCATAACACCTCTAGCATCGTTTTTTTTTCTTTTTTGTTAAATTTTTTTTATTTTTCTATTTTTGTTGTATTACATTGTTTGTCATGTTTTATTCTATATCAGGTATGATGTCAAATATTTAGACAGCTGAACATTCACAGAAGGTAGATACAGATTTCCTAAATGAACATTGGTATAAGACCGACACAATGTCGTGTACAGTTCAGTTCACTCTAAAATGCATACTTCTAACAAGTTTATTTAACAGCACATCCATCCAAACTTGGGTGTGACCCTGCCATGTTGCCGAATCATGACTTCAAGGTAATATGCCACACGGGTCCCGCCGGAGATCATCTTGGCCATTATTTTATTGTTGAGCCATTGGAGCAGTCAAATCTATTGTTTGTCACTCCATGACTTTTTTTTCCTCCTGAAGTAGGAGCCATTTGCAGGTGCCTTCCCTTCAGAAAATTTTGTTAAATCATGCAGTTTTCCCCAAAAAGTAACTTTTTTTTTCATTTCCCTTTAAGGACGAAATCACACTATTTTCCCCAAAATTATAAAGCATGTACCCCTTCCCCTGGAAGTAAAAAAAAGCCTTGCACTCAATAACACAGAGTGTTTATTGTATCCAAGACTTTAAGTTTGCACACACTGATAATATATGGTCTTAAGTTAGTTAGATGTCTATAATTGTGTTCGAAAGAATTGGTGATTTGCTTTTTATTAAATTATTTTGCTCTACCCAGATTAAAAAACCCCATCCCAAGACAGACTCAAATTTGACAACAAAGATTTCTCAGATTTAAAGCCATAGTCACATGATAGTGTAGCTAAAAAAACAACAACATTTGTACAAACCCTTTTAAAGTCAGAGTTATATCGCAGACAGACAGACGAACACAACAGCAATAGGTCCATCATTGGACCTGGAAATAAAATCCATTTGAACTGAAAGTGACATTGAAACATGTCCAAGTTGTAACTTAGGTTATGTTGTGATTTAAATGTATGCATTGTGCTGGTCTGCCTGGTCACAATATATAATAAAACTACATAAAACAAACATGTAACGTGACTCAAGGGCACAGTCAGTTGAGCACTATACTGCCTTACAAGAAGTCCACAGTTCAAATCTTATAAAAAAAAGTACTTGTATATTCATGGTTTAAGTACATTTTGTCTTTTTTCTTCTGTTTGCTACTGACCAACTAACTACCACTAACTGTAGAGACAAATTAATTGTCAGCATTGTTGGTTAACTGCATGCCAAATGATGGATTTGGCAAAGAAACATGTCTGCCAGCGATAGTATGGCTTTACACCTCCAAGTTGATTCAAAATTCGTCTGGCCTTAGGTAAATAGAATTAGATCCAGATCAGCCTTTGAGCTTTCTGACCATTGCCTTGTGGAAAGCTGATCTTCGCGTTGCTTTTTCACGTTGTTATTATCAGCTGAGACTTAGTTTTTATTGACAAACGTTGCAGAGCAAGTCATGGACGGGAGACAAGGTCCCTCATTCCTTTCACATTAGGATATATTTACTAAACTGAGGTGCTAAATGTTTTATAGAAAATAAATCTACACAAATAATAATATTTAATGTTATTGATTGAACCTGTTGTGCTGACAGACAATTCCCTTGTCAGACTAGACCCTACAATCACCACTACCATAGATTGGTATAACAATGGCAGGCAGAACTGGGTCATTCATTGCTTGCTTCTTGCCAACACCTTACCAGGACATTCTTTCTGCTATAACAGTGGTCCACTTTTGACTGAAACCCTAGCCTGAATAATTAATTTATTTACCCATGCGATAGTCATTTTTATAAATTGTCAGTTAGTAGCTGCATATGTTCATGTAGTAAAATGTGTTTCTTTCATTGTTAATACTTTGAGATTCACATCGATTATTTTACTTACTACATGTAATATCTAAAGAGTTATAATTTTATAATGGTGTTAAGTATTTGAGACAACACTGTGGTGCCGAGTGACTTTTGTTTTGTCATGTATATTGGATTGGAAGTAGCTGAAGTTCTGTCGCCTATTGCATTGTTTTTTTTCCTCAGTATTCCTTCTCTGTGTGGTTCCTTGTCAGGAAAGTAGCCTTAATTAATATTTACAAGTGGTAATTGTTATGCCATAATTGGCCCTATGTGACATTAATATGCATGGACCTGACATTTTGTCTGGCACTGAAGGATTCCCCCACTGCCAATGTACAGTGGGCATCAATATACTCAATATTCTACAATAAGGGCCTTATTAGAGAACATCAGGAATTATTTAATACAGCAAAAATATTATTGTCACTGGTGAAATATTGTCAAATATTGTGTTGTTTTTTGTAATATATATATATATATATATTTAACTTTGCTCATTCTCAAGTGAGAATGAACCAATAACACTGTTTTTGTGACAAATGTACAGGTATATAAATGAAACCAGTAGGTGGATTCACTTAACCCTTTCATTTATAGTTTGTCTATAATTTTGAAAACTCTCTTGACTTTTTTTTTTTTTTAAAAGAGATAAAAGGATTTTAATAAATATATGTTTAACTTGTAATAATAGATTTAAGGCTGAACCAGTCTACACATAAACCCTTAGTCATGAGGATTCTGGTTAGGGTTGTGAATGGTTTATAAAGGCGTAAAATGGCATATGTGTGTGAATGGTTTATAAAGGCGTAAAATGGCATATAATTGTGAATGGTTTGTAACGGTGTAAAATGGTGTATACATGCAGGAAAGGGTTAAGGTCCTTGAGAAAACAACAAAAGTTTTAAATTAAGACATGTTCAACCATACTTTGTCAGTTAAGTTCATTTTATTGAAGAAAGAAAATAATGCTTAATTTTTATAACATTAATTCTAGTGAGGGTATTTAAAGACACATCTCTGACAAGTGGAGAAAAGAACTGTTCAGCTGATATTCAGTGATACTCCTCTTTTAAAAGCTGACTGGCCCAGTTTAATATAGTAATTTCAGCATCTTTACAATGGAGCAGACATAATACTATAACTGTGTCAATTCCAAAATTGTTTGCTTGATACTGGTGGCTTTTTTAAACTTAAAATTGGTCTAAATATTAAATGAAATTAAATTTTGCCATTATACTATGATGCATTGTACTGTAGCTGTGTATCATAATTTTCGGTGTATTTTGA
Source organism: Sinonovacula constricta (assembly GCA_007844125.1). Taxonomy (NCBI): domain Eukaryota; kingdom Metazoa; phylum Mollusca; class Bivalvia; order Cardiida; family Solecurtidae; genus Sinonovacula; species Sinonovacula constricta. The sequence goes on along the minus strand of CM017564.1, from coordinate 52,238,000 downwards.
TGAATTGTTACAGCTCTGAAATGTTGGTCCTTAGTGCTCAGAGATGAAACGTCGATTCTTAGCGCTCAGAGATGAAATGTCGGTCCTTACTGCTCTGAGATGGAATGTCGGTCCTTAGTGCTCAGAGATGAAATGTCGGTCCTTAGTGCTCAGAGATGAAATGTTGGTCCTTAGTGCTCAGAGACGAAATGTCGTCAATCCTTAGTGCTCAGAGACAAAATGTCGTCAATCCTTAGTGCTCAGAGACAAAATGTTGTCGGTCCTTAGTGCTCAGAGATGAAATGTCGGTCCTTAGTGCTCAGAGACGAAATGTCGTCAATCCTTAGTGCTCAGAGATGAAATGTCGTCAATCCTTAGTGCTCAGAGACAAAATGTCGTCGGTCCTTAGTGCTCAGAGATGAAATGTTGGTCCTTAGTGCTCAGAGACGAAATGTCATCAATCCTTAGTGCTCAGAGACAAAATGTCATCGGTCCTTAGTGCTCAGAGACGAAATGTCGTCAATCCTTAGTGCTCAGAGACAAAATGTCATCGGTCCTTAGTGCTCAGAGATGAAATGTCGGTCCTTAGTGCTCAGAGATGAAATGTTGGTCCTTAGTGCTCAGAGATGAAATGTCGGTCCTTAGTGCTCAGAGATGAAATGTCGGTCCTTAGTGCTCAGAGATGAAATGTTGGTCCTTAGTGCTCAGAGATGAAATGTTGGTCCTTAGTGCTCAGAGATGAAATGTCGGTCCTTAGTGCTCAGAGATGAAATGTCGGTCCTTAGTGCTCAGAGATGAAATGTCGGTCCTTAGTGCTCAGAGATGAAATGTTGGTCCTTAGTGCTCAGAGATGAAATGTTGGTCCTTAGTGCTCAGAGATGAAATGCCGGTCCATTGTGCTTAGAGATATTTCATAAAACCTGTTTGCTGTATGTATTTCTATAGCTAGTTTTGATGTGCTTCATAACTGTCACACTCCTAACATTGTACATTAGGTGCAACATTATGCGAGTCTTTTGTCAATGGGCCAATTATCTGTCAGGGATAATTAACTACTGTGGATAGTTTGCTACTCTAGTGAAGACTTATAAACATTTTACAATGAATATTACATGCTAGATTGAATACTTGGACATCTGATTGACCTCTGCTGTTTTAACTTGTTACAAGCTAAGCATAAAGTTATCAAGCCAAGGCAAATAGCATACTATATTATTAATTAATTATTATTCAATAGCTTTGGCTGATCAGAAGCTATGCCATAATAATAATTAATTAGCAAACATTAATAATAATTGGCAAATAATTAGTGTGGGTTTATACCAAATGTAGCCGATACATGTGGCTTACTTCATGTTAACTCTACTTGTTACATTGTGTTACATGGTCTCTGAATACTCATGAAGTTTCTGGACATGCAAGATTTGCCTGCTGACAAACATGGCTAAACCATAACATTTCATGCAGTTGTTTTCTGTTGTTGAATATTCCAGGTTTAATACTGTAGTACTTATTTATAAAATCATCAATACTGTGCTGATTCTCCAACTCCTTAGCTTTTGGTCAGATGTTGTGGAGAGATTAACTTGCAGTGTTCACTGGAGACTGCAGAGCATACAGTTTGATAGGAGGAAAAATCAGAAACAATTTCCAGTAAGACAAACACATGAACAAAAAACAATTAAATCAATCAATACAACAATAAAGTCTACTACTGGAAATAATTTTGTTACCCTGGATATATCAGGGAAGTTTTATTATCATACAAAAGCTTGGGACTTTAATCTTGCTGGCCTTCCTGATATCATCTTTGAGTCTGATCCCAAAATCATTACTGACATACTGTGGCATGACATGTACATACATTGTGGAGAATTTGTTACGCCCAAAGATAGCCTTTGTCAATATATACAGGAAATAGCTTACCAGAGATGAACTGCTTGTCTTGATATCTGTATAGTTACCTTAGAGTGAGTAACATGGTGCTGCCTTTACTGTGATAGCCTTCCTTAACATTGTGACCAGTACATGTAAAGTGACCAGTACGTGTAAAGTGACCAGTGACCAGCACTGTGTCGGATATATCTGTTTCAAACTAATGGCCATGATAGACTATCAATAACTATAGGAAACATTAGCTGACAATAGACTTGTTCTTAGACTGCTTTTGATAGACAATCAATAACTATAGGAAACATAAGCTGACCATAGACTGGTTCTTAGACTGCCTGTGATAGGCAATCAATAACTATAGGAAACATTAGCTGACCATAGACTGGTTCTTAGACTGCCTTTGATAGACTATCAATAACTATAGGAAACATAAGCTGACCATAGACTGGTTCTCAGACTGCCTGTGATAGGCAATCAATAACTACAGGAAACATTAGCCGACCATACACTGGTTCTCATACTGCCTGTGATAGGCAATCAATAACTACAGGAAACATTAGCAGACCATAGACTGGTTCTCAGACTGCCTGTGATAGGCAATCATCAAATAAAGGAAAAGGTAGCTGACCATAGACTGGTTCTAAGACTGTCTGTGATAGACAATCAATAATTACAGAAAACATTAGCTGACCATAGACTGGTTCTAAGACTGCCTGTGATAGGCAATCAATAACTACAGGAAACATTAGCTGACCATAGATTGGTTCTCAAACTGCCTGTGATAGGCAATCAATAACTACAGGAAACATTAGCTGACCATAGAATGGTTCTTAGACTGCCTGTGATAGCCTCCTTAACATTGTGACCATTGTGATAGGCAATCAATAACTACACATTAGCTGACCATAGAGTGGTTCTTAGACTGCCTGTGATAGGCAATCAATAACTATAGGAAACATTAGCTGACCATAGATTGGTTCTCAAACAGCCTGTGATAGACAATCAATAACTACAGGAAACATTAGCCGACCATAGACTGGTTCTCAGATTGCCTGTGATAGGCAATCAATAGCTACAGGAAACATCAACCGACCATAGACTGGTTCTCAGACTGCCTGTGATAGGCAATCAATAACTACACGAAACATTAGCAGACCATAGACTGGTTCTCAGACTGCCTGTGATAGGCAATCAATAACTACAGGAAACATTAGCTGACCATAGAGTGGTTCTTAGACTGCCTGTGATAGGCAATCAATAGCTACAGGAAACATTAGCTGACCATAGAGTGGTTCTTAGACTGCCTGTGATAGGCAATCAATAACTACAGGAAACATTAGCTGACCATAGAATGGTTCTTAGACTGCCTGTGATAGCCTCCTTAACATTGTGACCAGCACATGTAAAGTGACCAATATATGTAAAGTGACCAGCACACGTAAAGTGACCAGTACATGCAAAGTGACCAGTACATGTAACGTGGCCATAACATGTATAATGATCAGTACATGTAAAGTGTGATAGGATATATACTGATCAAGATCTAAACTGATCAGGAAATACACTGATCAAGATCTACACTGATCTAGATCTACACTGATAAGGATATAAACTGATCAAGATCTACACTGATTAAGATCTACACTGACCAGGATCTACACTGATCATGATACACTGATCGTGATATACACTGATCATGATATACACTTTTGCAGCAAAGTCTTTATCAGTAAATCTTTGTTTCCTCAAGTTGACAACAAATACCCAAGAATGCCAGTAATTGTTCTTTGAAGTGTACCATGATAAGGAATAAGAGAAGGTATAGTGCTGTCTTTACCATGGTAACCTGCTATAACTTGGGATTTATTTTGGAATAATGGCCCAGAATTAACCTGCAGTACAAAATCTGGTTGTAAAATCATCCTTTTGTCCCAGACATCTGTTGGGTTACTTCACTTTACATGTACGTTTACAGCAGTTCTAGTGCTGCCTTTATCATGATAGCATGCCATGAACACAACAAATGGCACCACACTCCTTCAGTCTGTTACATTTGTACTGATCCTAGAATGGCTCACATATCTGGTATGTTCATTACTTATCTCAGGTGTTTATTATAATTTTTTAGTCATCCATGATACTACTCATATATATGTATAAAGTATTCAGTGTGTTATAATCATGCTTCTTTCTATAATGTAACGCAATCGGTAGAGCGTTGGCTCCAGGCACGGGAGGCCCCAGGTTGGAACCCAGGCTGCGACATAACTTATAAAAAATGGTAGTGGTATAGCTCCTTTGCTAACACTCAAGCAAATATAAGGGTAGTTCCACGACTGGTTGGCACAGTGTCAGGATAATGTGACTGGGTGTAGTATCACGTCAAGTGTTCACCACATGCTATACACAGTGAAGCAACACTATATCTGCTTCAAGTGAACACCATCTCCAGATATACTGTTCGTGGGACAATAAACCCAATAAACAAACAAACATATGACATAATACCTAAATGTGAGCTATTAGTCCACACATTTTGCACGCACATTGTGGACTACACCTGGTATTATAACATAACATGACAGCGTGACATAACGTAACATAGCATTATGTATTCTGACATATAATCTTTTAATACATAGAGATTAGTACAGAATAGAATAGAACTTCATTAAGAATACGACATTACAGCCCATTGACTATGAGCTACTAAATACAACACATAATTGCAATAAATGAAATAAACATGTAAAATAGGAGCATTATGGTTTACAAACAAACAGTTTAAATAAACAATGACTATATTATACAATGTTATAAATTGTTACAGAGGGAATTGTATTAATTATATTTTTTCTAAAAATGCTTTCACTCAAATTTTCGACAAATTGCCCTTTTCAGATTTTTGAGTGAGAGCGTTTTTTTGGCTATATTATATATATAAGCAGATTTCTATGCAATTTTGGGTGTAATCTGTATGCAGAGAGGTGAAGATGATGTAATGGGGGTTGTTATCTGTGGGGCTTGGTCAGGTAATCCTTCAGGTAAGGGGGCACCACAGACAGCAGTCAAGTATAGCAGTGGGAGCCAAGATAGGGTAACATGTAACATTACATAATCCACACATACCTCATGTCACTGGCTTTGTTTATGTCTGCTTCTGATAAAAGATGCCTGTGTTAGGACACACTGCACTATACTGGCCAGCCTGTGGCCAAAATGCAACAATCTTTCAGACTAGTTGTCATTAGATACATAGCATCATTAACAAGGGACATCCTGCTATTATTGGTGTTATAAGACCCAAGACTAGTGTCTTGGCAGAACCACAAGCATTTTACAGTTCAACTTGAAGACCTCCAATGCTCCAGATTGACTGTGTTAGGCTTAGTTGATAAATGGTTTGACTGGAAGTTGCAGGTTTAATTTAAGTGTGTCGCCAATGACAATAGTTTATTAGGTTTATCATCCAACCAACAGTATTTCAGTTATCTGGAGACAAGGTTCAATTGAAGCAGATATAATGCTGCCTTCACCGTTTATAGCAAGCCGTGAACACCTGGCATGATACCACACCAACCACATTGTCCTGACATCGGGCCAACCAGTCTTGGATCTACCCTTATATTTGCTGAGTGTTGACACTGGAGCTATACCACTACCCTTTTTAACAAATTTGGTATGTCACAGCCCAGGATTCTATCCCAGCCTCCCATACTTGGACCTGACGCTCTACCGACTGTGCTACCAGGCCCGGTTTGAGCAGACTTATTGAATCATTTTATAATGTTAATTCTTGGCCTACATGTACCAAGCAGGATGTAGGCAAACAGTGCAGCTATATAGATCAGGCAGCTCCAACTGGGTAATTTATGATCTAGATCTACACCTTTTTTCTATGTATTATCTTTTACTGTGTCTGTGTCAGCTTTAAGTAAGTAATAAACAAGCAACTTAAAAATGCGTCTGGTTTGTCGACAGATATAACAGGCTAAGGACAGCATCACCCTTCTATGTTTATTAGTAACTCCTATTAATGTTAGAACATTTTCAAACAGGAGCTGCCTGATCCTGGCCTTCCCTATCTGCCTAGACCAGATCAGTTAGCAGTAGACAGAAGTACAAAGCCTATAAAATGGCCCAGACAAACCCTGATATAGGACATGTCATGTTTTAACCACATGTGTATATGATTGGTTAAGGAGAACCTGGGGATGATTCATTTGAGAAGTTTGATTCATGGGTTCCCACGTTATGTCCATGATCATGATGGATTGGTAATCAGTTATGCTGCAGTGATCCCACTGTTGTGTAGCTTTCCTGCTTTTGTATACATTAAATATCTCTTACCTGTAATTAAACGCAGGTGTGATATATAATAGACTTAATTTGATTCATGGTTTCATGTTGCATTTAACTATTAATACCTTACATAAATGTTCATGTATTTATAAAAATGATGGCTTAGTTAGGTGTCTTAGTGCAGGAGGCCTCAAATACAAGACCAAGAGGTACCATTAACCTCATGAAAGTTGTTAAAATAGTGCTGGTATTGCCTCTTTGCTAAATGGCTTAGCTTGTACCTGTCAGCAGTCATTGTGGCAGGTTGCTGTAATCTGTCAGCTCACAGTATGCTACGACATTCATGGCAAACCTACATCAGCTCCAAGTTGACAACATCACTAAAGTATTGAAAGATTGATAGTTGGACATTAAACCCATTGCATCAAACAAAGGCAGTATTTTTTTTATTTTGTATTTTTTTAAATGTTTTTTCAAATTGTTCAATTGTTTTTTAATTGTTCACTGATTGTTTTTAGAGATTTAAGATTCCTAATTTTGCTTGGGTCATGCTGACTTTGTTTTTTCTGAAAAGAAAAATCAGCTATAGTTGTTGAAACGGTGATACTTTCTTGTAATCTAGAAAGATTTTGCAAACAATTAGTCATTGTGGGGATAAAAAAAAATATTAAGGTAGGGCTATGATGAATGTTAGCTTTAAGTCATGTGTGTGTTTATATTTTAATGTGTTGAGGTTATTCCACATACATGAGTGAATGTTCATGTATGTATAGTTATATGTATAGTTATGACTGTGGAGGGACAGGACACATAGACAGAATGAAAATGATATGATAACTGGTTTCACTAGGGATGGGACACATAGACAGAATGACAATGATATGATAACTGGTTTCACTAGGGACGGGACACATAGACAGAATGACAATCATATGATAATTGGCTTCACCAGGGACTGGGCACATAGACAGGATGACAATGATATGATAACTGGTTTCACTAGGGCGGGACACATAGACAGAATGACAATGATATGATAACTGGTTTCACCAGGAACTGGACACATAGACAGAATGACAATGATATGATAACTGGTTTCACCAGGGACTGGACACATAGACAAATGACAATGATATGATAACTGGTTTCACTAGGGCAGGACACATAGACAGAATGACAATGATATGATAACTGGTTTCACCAGGGACTGGACACATAGACAGAATGACAATGATATGATAACTGGTTTCACCAGGGACTGGACACATAGACAGAATGACAATGATCTGATGACTGGTTTCACCAATTGGAACACCTCGGATAATTCATGAATCATCTCTCGGATGTACGTAGGTAGTCGGATCACCTCCGCCAATTCCCTAAATGGGACTACTTTTGTGACAGGAGTCAAAACAAAGATGGCAGCTCGGATCTAATGGGACCTCCCCTAATCCTATTTTATCTGACAATCAATTGTTGTTCTCCTGGTTGTATTGTATTTGTACAGTCGAAGAACCAAGTTTTTATTTCTTTGTTTGAATTCCAGCTGTAAAGATCAATTGATGAATAAGAATTGAAAGAAAGGCAATCATGTTAAGTGAAGCTAAGCTACAAGAATGTTTCGAAAAGTGTCTGCATCAACAGGTTAGCACCTTCAGTTTTGATATAGTGTTTAAAAGTAAATAATATTCATTGGAATTGAAATGTAAAAAGTTTAATATGTGTTCAGATTTCAAACAGAACATCTTTGAGAATTATTCATAGTTTTGAAACAATGACACATTATCATGACACATTGTCATGTATAAAATATGAGTCAGTGAGTCTTAGAGTATACTTGTATTTCTACTTAAACAAATGTTTATATGAATAACAAACTTCCTGACAAAATGTCAATGAGTTTAAATAGAGGATCTGATAGGAGTGTTCGTTAGATACTGAAAATATTAAAACGAGTTGGATGAAATTATACGAAACTGTTTTGTTTACAATGCATCAGCCATGCATCTGCCAGGTGTGTGTCATTGTGTGCTATGTCTACTTGGAGAGTAAGTCTGCAAGGTGTGTGTCATTGTGTGCTATGTCTGCTTGGAGAGTAAGTCTGCAAGGTGTGTGTCATTGTGTGCTATGTCTACTTGGAGAGTAAGTCTGCAAGGTGTGTGTCATTGTGTGCTATGTCTGCTTGGAGAGTAAGTCTGCAAGGTGTGTGTCATTGTGTGCTATGTCTGCTTGGAGAGTAAGTCTGCCAGGTGTGTGTCATTGTGTGCTATGTCTACTTGAAGAGAAAGCCTAGGTTGGCATACTAAACAGCAGACCTTATTTGCAGCTCCTACCTGAAAGGATTTTAAGCTGTTCTATGGTAAATTTGTTGGTATCAAAGGTTTAGGCTGATCAATAGCACATTAGTGTCTGTAAGTGGCAGTGTTTTTCTTGCAGCTGTTGATAACAATGGTTTCCTTGATACTGCAGGGAAATGTTTTGTGTTGCCTCTCCTCTTGGGGTACATGTTCAACCAGGATATATATGGACTGTAGAACAGTTTGAATACCAAATAGGAGCTGTTGTCATGACCTTATCATGACCTCATCATGACCTTATCATGACCTTATGGCCCTTTCATTGGTGGTTCAATTTTTTTAAGGTTAAATTCTTGAAAACCAAAAATTAAAGACATTCACTTCAAACATAGAATACTTATTCATTTTCAAAGCAGAACTCATTTCAAAGGGGCAGGTTACTCTAAAAATGAGTTTGAAACAGTAATGCCCCTTTGCACTACATAGTTACATCATCATAGTTTCCAGCACACAGACAAGTGGAGTGCACTGTCTATAGACAGCTTGTTCTGTTATGCTTTGGTTGAATGTCCCCACCACATAAATTGTTCTCTCACGGTACATACTGTGATACTATCGTAGTAAAAAACATTTTATCATTACTTTATCTCTTGCAGATAAAATTATGATTATTTTAGTTGATAATGAGAGTGATTTATAACATGTAGACATGATACTAATTGCCTGACATCAGACATCTATATCAGACATCATATTCTGTCACTTTGACACTGATTGTTATCTAACTTTGGTTTCCATGGTAACTGTACTCCAGCTGATTATCAAAGCTAATCCAACTGATCCATAGATAAGGGGAGTGTGTCTACTGTCTGGATTTGTGTGTCAGCCTGGGTATATTACCTTATATAGACAGAGCCATTCAAAGGCTCATTCCCCTTGGGAAATAAGCATAATTTTTTCCTTTAAAATGAAAATTCGCCTCCCAAAAATTTTGATATTTCATAGAGGAAAATAATGTGAAAAAATCTTCTTTTCTGTTGACCCTTAAAGGTGGTATCAGACAGTTTGCCCATATTAAGTACACATAGTGCATACTAATATCTAACCACCACTTTGGGGAATTTGGTCATACTTTTTGCATAAACCTATACTTTAACTGTTATAAAAATGATTTTGTATGCAAAAAAATATAACTATCTCTGCGGCATGGCTCGGATAGGAGACACCTGTTTGCAATGACAAGTGGGGATTTATCCTATACAGTTCACACAGATCTTTGGCATCAATGAACAGTATTTTCCATGACCTTTTCAGTCACCAATGACTTTTTTGGTTGTTTGAGAGAAAAAAATGGACAAAACTGTCGGTTACTACCCTTAAAAATGCAGACTAGTCTACATCTTCATGTTTACTAGTCTTCCAGGCTGCGACATATCATAGTCGTTAAAAATGGTCGTGGTATAGCTCCTTTACTCAAGCAGTTATAAGGGTAGTTCCACGACTGGTTGGTCCGGTGTCAGGATAATGTGACTGGGTGTGGTATCATGCCAGGTGTTCACAACATGCTATACACAGTGAAGGCAGCACTATATCTGCTTCAAACGGACACTGTCTCCCAATAACAGAAATACTGTTAATGATACGATAAACCCAATTAAGAAAGAAACAATACCTTGACACCGATATTTAAGTAAAGAATCATAATCCTCACATACTTCTTGGGATAGCAGTGGGGTTACTGTCACATAGTTTGTAGGTGTGTTTGTAGGATAAATGGCTATTTTGCCTCCCTTTGAAGACACCAAGTTCAACATCCCACACCCTGGCCTTTGGTCCTTAATGTATGTTGTCAGGTCCAGTGACCCCACCCTCAGTCATCAGTCAGTGGTACACTGCCCATAGCATATGTTCAACATGGGAAGTGGTAACATCATGATTATCATCATCATCATCATCATTATCAACATCATCATCATGATTAACAACAACATAATTGCTTATTCACAGTAGTTATTATTACGATACTTTTACATTTGTTAATTGTTCAGAGACGGAACATTGGCAATGTTTTAAGATAGAACAGCGTCTATCAAAATATAATCCCTGTGCATATTTCTTCATATTTCTTTTATTTTGTTTCCATCTTATATTTCTGTACAACCTACCTGTTGTATTTATTTAAACATATCTGTTGTGTATATTTGTAATGTTCACAACCTCTGATATATATCACCGTATAAAGTTGTGTAAGTTTACCTGCTTCTTGGTTATATAGATTTGATATTTTTCTATTTGTCCTCAGGCACATCTTTTGTTACTATCCCTAATTTGGAATATTTGCATTTTTTATCACTATTACCTAAATACTAAATCTCTGAAATAAAAGCAACAACATCAAACACCATTAATAATCCTTGCAGCCACACTTCTCTACTAAACCTTCTGATGAAGCTTCTGAAAGGTGGTAACAGTTTGCCTATATCAAATATATATAACAATATCGAACCACCGCTTTAAGGAATTTTGGCAAAATTTTGGTATGAACCCATACTTTAGTCTTAATAAATATGATATTGAACAATAACTGAATTATTAGACAGAACTAATCGCAAAGAAAATCACTCTGAATGTGTATTTTTTCCAACTGTATAAGAAGCTTGATTGTGGTCTCTGCTAAAAATGGATCTCAATGTCAGAATCTATTTCCTGGATAACTATACACATGATCTCAAAAGTAAGTGCTCACATGGTTTTCTTAGCTTTAAAATAGCTATCTTTGCAGTGTGGCTCAGATAGGCAAATACTTGTTTGATGAGTGCTGATTTATGCTTGACTGTTGACACAGATCTAGGACATTAATGAACAGCATTTTCAAGAACCTTTTCAGGCAATAACGACTTATTTGGTTATTTGATAAAAGAGATTTTGGTCCAAACTGTCGGATACCACCTTTAAATACAATTATTATGACTCTACCATGGCATGTCTCTCCATCCAGCCAGCAACTCTACACTGACTTGTCTCTCCATCATACCAGAAACTCGACAATGGCATGTCTTTTCATCCAGCCAGCAACTTTACCATGGCCTGTCTCTCCACCCAGCCAGAAGCTCTACCATTGCATGTCTCTCCACCCATCCAGAAACGCTACCATGGCCCGTCTCTCCATCCAGCCAGAAACTCTACCATGGCCTGTCTCTCCACCCATCCAGAAACTCTACCATGGCATGTCTCTCTACCCATCCAGAAACTATACCATGGCCTGTCTCTCCACCCATCCAGAAACTTTACCATGGCCTGTCTCTCCACCCAGCCAGAAACTCTACCATGGCATGTCTCTCCACCCATCCAGAAACTCTACCATGGCCTGTCTCTCCATCCAGCCAGAAACTCTGCCATGGCCTGTCTCTCCATCCAGTCAGAAACTCTACCATGGCCCGTCTCTCCATCCTGTCAGAAACTCTACCAAGGCCCGTCTCTCCATCCAGCCAGAAACTCTGCCATGGCCTGTCTCTCCATCCAGCCAGAAACTCTATCATGGCCCCTCTCTCTGTCCAGCCAGAAACTCTACCATGGCCCGTTTCTCCTTCCAGCCAGAACTTACCATGACTTGTCATTCCACCCAGCCAGAAGTCTTGTTAATTGACTGTTACTGTAAAGTAGCAAAGCAGTAGGCTTTTTTCTGCACAAACCTGTAGTGTTTAGGGTGAAAATAAATTATTCCACCTTTTATAAGTGTATGTAAATAATGATATCAAACCCAACAAAAGAAATCAAATAAAAACAGCAGCTGCAGATCATTATAAAACCCAGTTTTTTATTTAATATAACCTAGCTTTGCACAAATCTGCAGAAATGAAATAAAACAAGCTGTCCAAGTTGATTACAATATCATGCCGGTATGCAGTTCTTGAAAAAAATAAAATTAAAAAAAAGACAACTCTTCTTGTAACCCTTTTAAGCACATGTCCATTGTAGACAAACATGCATTGCATTGCCAGATAAAATATCCTGTCCTTACATCAGCAAGTAGTGTCACCCCTTTTCCTGCAACATTTGTTAATAAAACCCCAGTTATATTCTGAAATAACTTTTGCCTTCTAAATCCCAAGATAAAAAGACCAACATTTCCTTGAGACCTGTCAACAATAGTGTTCATGTTGGTCAGACAGATCCATGGAGAAGTTGACTGATCTGGATCTTCACTATCGGCATGAGTGCAATAAGTTCGTGCTAACACAGGTTAAGAGTTACCTGCAAGGGACTGTTTTGTTGACAAAAGGCTGAAGACTCAATCTTGATAACAGGCTTTGAGGGGCAATCATTTTATGGTAATAATTTATAGCTGCATGAAAGGTGCACCAAGAGAAAGGTGGGCCCACCCGTTGTGTTGAACTATAAAGTGGTTTGGCTGAAGCTATGGTGTACCATTGGGGCCATAACTAGACTGGGGTTTTCCGACTTCAAACCTGCAGTCCTTAACAGGTGTGTTTTTTTTTGCACAAGTGTTGGTTAAAATTTTAATGTGGCATGGTATCTAGCTAACCTTTGAGTGTACCTGTGTTCGTACCCCGTTACTTGCTTGGGTTTATCATCTTAGGATGATTAGTTCATGAAAAGTTAATATATCCAGGAAGAAAACCCTATCAGAAATATGGTCCACCGATGCATCCAGATGGCAATAATTGTGTTGGCTAAATGAATTTTATAAAGAATTGGTGAAAAAAGTCACTGGACATTACTTTGGCTCTTTAGAGATACAACCCAGTTGTCTCTTTGGTTTGATTTAATATTTGTACATATCCAACTTATAAGATACTTGGAAATATTTGTTCACCTAAATTAAGTCATGTTTTATAATTCTAGGTCAAGGTAAATCACTGATTGATCAACAAAAACTTTCCATATCCAATGTGTACTTGTGACTTTCCACATTGGACACCCTAGCTGTTATTATGTTCTCTGTGTATGTATTCATGCTGGCGTCTGTGATGATAGCCAGTTAAATCTAGCCAGGTACAAGTTGCATATTGTTAAAAACTAGGGCACTGTGTCAGAGTCTGAATATTGTCAATGATGCTTTATTCTCACTTATTGGCATTTTGTCATTGATTATTACCAGTTCACTGGTTGCTTAGAAGGTAGTGGTATAGCTCCCTTGCTTAGAGGGTTGTGGTATAGCTCCCTTGCTTAGAGAGTTGTGGTATAGCTGCCTTGCTTAGAGGGTTGTGGTATAGCTCCCTTGCTGAGAGAGTTGTGGTATAGCTCCCTTGCTTAGAGGGTTGTGGTATAGCTCCCTTGCTTAGAGAGTTGTGGTATAGCTGCCTTGCTTAGAGGGTTGTGGTATAGCTCCCTTGCTTAGAGGGTTGTGGTATAGCTCCCTTGCTTAGAGGGTTGTGGTATAGCTCCCTTGCTGAGAGAGTTGTGGTATAGCTCCCTTGCTTAGAGGGTTGTGGTATAGCTCCCTTGCTTAGAGAGTTGTGGTATAGATCCCTTGCTTAGAGAGTTGTGGTATAGCTCCCTTGCTTAGAGGGTTGTGGTATAGCTCCCTTGCTGAGAGAGTTGTGGTATAGCTGCCTTGCTTAGAGGGTTGTGGTATAGCTCCCTTGCTTAGAGAGTTGTGGTATAGCTCCCTTGCTTAGAGAGTTGTGGTATAGCTGCCTTGCTTAGAGAGTTGTAGTATAGCTCCCTTTCTTAGAGAGTTGTGGTATAGCTCCCTTGCTTAGAGGGTTGTGGTATAGCTCCCTTGCTTAGAGAGTTGTGGTATAGCTCCCTTGCTTAGAGAGTTGTGGTATAGCTCCCTTGCTTTGAGGGTTGTGGTATAGCTCCCTTGCTTAGAGAGTTGTGGTATCCCTTCCTAAGAGGAAGTTTTATAGCTCCCTTGCTTAGACAGTAGTGATACTGTTAATGGGACATTGATATTTTATCAACCAATCATTTGTTTAAAAAGATTTCTGCTTATATCAATGTGTTGAAACACTAAGGCCACACAGTACTAAAACATGGTGTTTACTGTGTCAGTTACCTAATATTTGAGCTCAAACATGATACTGGCAGGTCATAAAATTGTTAAATTAGAATTGTTCAGACTGTCAACATTTAATCAATCATTTTTATATTTATACTTTAATGACTGAGAACTCTTCAGATAAAGAGTGAAAGGTCTTATGATTGATTGTTTAATGACTTGTGGTCTAAAAATGTTTGTTTTGGAGCAATGTTTGACTGTTTTTGGTTGATTTGATTTTTGGTTTGATATGTATTGGTGTTTGTGGGGGAGACTTACTTTAAGAAATTAATTATCATTGTGTTATCTTTTAGATGTTTGCTTAAAAAAACTAACAATGTGGGTGCCAATCTTCTATGTAGCTGGCACTTTTGGCTGATTGGAGTGCAGTATGACCTCAGACTTCCATGCAGTTGGCACTTTGGCTGATTGGAGTACAGTATGACCTCAGACTTCCATGTAGATGGTGCTTTTGGCTGATTGGATTGCAGTATGACCTCAGACTTCCATGTACCGGGTAGCTGGCACTTTCAGCTGATTGGAGTGCAGTATGACCTCAGACTTCCAAGCAGTTGGCACTTTGGATGATTGGAGTGCAGTATGACCTCAGACTTCCATGTAGTTGGCACTTTCGCTGATTGGAGTGCAGTATGACCTCAGACTTTTATGTAGTTGGCACTTTTGCTGATTGGAGTGCAGTATGACCTCAGACTTCCATGTAGCTGGCACTTTTGCTGATTGGAGTGCAGTATGACCTCAGACTTCCATGTAGCTGGCACCTTTCGCTGATTGGAGTGCAGTATGACCTCAGACTTCCATGTAGATGGTGCTTTTGGCTGATTGGAGTGAGTATGACCTCAGACTTCCATGTAGATGGTGCTTTTGGCTGATTGGAGTGCAGTATGACCTCAGACTTCCATGTAGCTGGCACTTTTGCTGATTGGAGTGCAGTATGACCCCAGACTTCCAAGCAGTTGGCACTTTCGCTGATTGGAGTGCAGTATGACCTCAGACTTCCATGTAGCTGGCACCTTTCGCTGATTGGAGTGCAGTATGACCTCAGACTTCCATGTAGATGGTGCTTTTGGCTGATTGGAGTGCAGTATGACCTCAGACTTCCATGTAGCTGGCACTTTTGCTGATTGGAGTGCAGTATGACCCCAGACTTCCAAGCAGTTGGCACTTTCGCTGATTGGAGTGCAGTATTACCTCAGACTTCCATGTAGATGGCACTTTTGGATGATTGGAGTGCTGTTGGACCTCAGACTTCCATGTAGTTGGCACTTTGGCTGATTGGAGTGCAGTTGGACCTCAGACTTCCATGAAAGGGGCGCTTTTAGCTGGTTGGAGTGCTGTTGGACCTCAGACTTCCATGTAGTTGGCACTTTGGCTGATTGAAGTGCAGTTGGACCTCAAACTTCCATGTAGCTGGCACTTTGGCTGATTGGAGTGCAGTTGGACCTCAGACTTCCATGTAGCTGGCACTTTGGCTGATTGGAGTGCAGTTGGACCTCAGACTTCCATGAAAGGGGCGCTTTTAGCTGATTTCAGTGCCATAGGACCTCAAGACTTCCATGTAGCTGGCACTTTGGCTGATTGGAGTGCAGTTGGACCTCAGACTTCCATGTAGCTGGCACTTTGGCTGATTGGAGTGCAGTTGGACCTCAGACTTCCATGTAGCTGGCACTTTGGCTGATTGGAGTGCAGTTGGACCTCAGACTTCCATGAAAGGGGCGCTTTTAGCTGATTTCAGTGCCATAGGACCTCAAGACTTCCATGTAAGTGGCCCTTTTAGCTGATTTCAGTGCCATAGGACCTCAAGACTTCCATGTAAGTGGCCCTTTTAGCTGAATGGAGTGCAGTTGGACCTCACATAAACATAACTGTGTTAGTGTACCTAAAGTAACATACAAATTTATGAAGCAAGAACATACCTGAACGTCATTTTTAGAATAAAAGCCATTACAGAAAGTTTATTGTATTGTTTAACACAATGTGGTTATTTGAGTGGAATTTAAGGCTAACATTGACTGTGCATGCCTGGTTGGGGGTTGACATCTCTTGATCAACAAAATTGATCACCTGGACATGCATGCTTCACTTGGTTCATACAACTGCTGTTGTGCATATAGTCAAGGCCTGCAGAAATCATTGGCCAGGATACAAATATGTATTGTATGAAATGTTTTTATTAATGTTGATAAATATGAATGAATTAAGCTAAGGCAAATAGTATACTAAATGTAAAGGATTGACTTTATTCTAAGTTTTTTATCAATATATTTTTACATATATGCATGATTTATCTAAGCAAATAACTATAAAATATTTTTTTTACTAGGAACATAGCACAATAAGGATTACTATATGAACAAGGGGCATGTGAACATTATTTTTAACTTTTGAAACTTTTTCAATGCACTGCACAATGCAACAATGTCAATTGTTCAATAATTATTGCAGTATTTTTAGACAAAAAATAATCAACAGACAAAGATTAAAAAAGATACCAGCATGGAGTAATATACGTGAAATTGATGCATGTTTATAGGTTTTCTCTATATTTTCAAAACTATCATAATATCTGATAACTTTTTATGTCAAGTGTATCATATGCTGCAGTCTGTCAGTCCTTCAGACTAAGCACACAAATGGAGACCTTGGGAAAGTTACAAACAGAATGTGTTCTTCATAGCCATTGTTCACTGAGTTCCTATGTGGATTTTTAGATGGCTGAAAGAATAAGAGAGCAGTTTTATTGACACATACATTAAAAGTACTTCAATTAATTTTCATCACCTTACAGAGACGTTCACATGACGTGCTGCTCATAACATTTACAGATGCAATAATAAAAGTCACAGTGATATTAAAGGCCATATTTAATTATGTTTATATTAAGTGGCAACTCTATCATGTCATATGTTAGGGTCACTGTCATGAATTTGCCATTTTCACAGGAATTCAATTAAACTTCACTATTTTAATGACAATATCTTGGTGTGTGTATGATTTATGTTGTTTGCAAGTGCAACCTTCAAGGTCAGGGTCATATTTAAGGTCATTGCATCTTCGTGGTGGGGGTGGAGTTGGTGGGAGGTGGGGGTGGAGTTGGTGGGAGGTGGGGTTGGTTCAGGTGGGGTTGGTGGAGGTGGAGTTGGTGGGAGGTGGAGCAGATGCCAGGTTTGTGGTAGGTTTGTTAGACAATGTTAGACAACAGAAAGTGGATATAAAATGCTGCTGCTTCAAGCAAAGCATTACAATGTTCAATATCCAGGTAACTGTTGTACCTGTAGTCGTCCAGTCTTTTGTTGTTAGTTAAACAAAAGAAGGCGTAGCTATAGTACCATAATACATTGTGTTTTTCTACAAATTTATTACAAACTACCGTAATTATTACAAATTGCCATTTACTTTAGGAGGGGTGCCCGTGGCATAGTGGTAGAGTCACTGATTTGTAACTTCTGACTGCTTAGCCTCTCACTGCATGGGTTTGAGTCTCGGTCGGGGTGAAGGACTTAATTTGGGAAGGTCTTCCAGCAGACTTGTGGTGCACCAGTGGTTCTACACAGACATTTGTCTGGGGTCTTCCTCTACCAGATAGCTGGATGTTGCTTTAATGATCATAATTGCTGCAATGTATTTCATAAAAACAACAAAAAAAACAACATTAACTCTGGGAGTTGCAATGTCTCCTCATGTTATCGTTTCTGCTCAGGATAGAGAAAGTTGATCCCATTTATATGGATTAGTTTCCATTATGGTCTTGATAGAAGAACACATTACAGATTTAGTGACAGACTGACCTACTAGACCCAGTAATCAATGATAACTATGTTTGTTTGAGATTAAAGGATGCATCCTTTATACACATCTCATTGAAACTATGTCTTTGATCTTGTCTTTTTCAAATCAAGAAGCAAATCTAGGTCAGTAGAATAAAATGTGTATAAAATAAAATCATCACTTGAATGTCTCAGGTTGTTTCTTCAATACTGTCAAGACCTAGACAGAGGTAGACAGAGTGTAGTATGAAGGGCTCAACTATATGCCTGATTTATGTCTGCAGACGTCACATGAAAGGCGAGACTTCTGAACCGTGTGCTTCAGAGGACTGAAAAAAACATTAAACTTCCATAAATATGTATCTTCACTGACCAAAATATTGCCTTAGTGCAGTGTTTTTTACTAAAATTTGACATAATTGTTCATAATAGCAGAAAAATGTTTATTTAATTAAGCAATGTGTAGTTTCTTTTGGTTTAGGAAGAGAGCTGACATATGCCTAGATGAACTTCCCACCCCAGGTCAAGTAGCTGGCGCACTTCCAGGTCAGCTGGCTGGTACACCCCACTTCAGCTGGATACCCACATCAACTAAAGATATTAAATTCAAATGGGATTTGAACATTAATAATACTTGCAGTGAATGGCTAAAGCTTACCAGTCTATGACAAGCCCACCATCCAATTGCCCACTGTGTGCCTTACAGTCTATGACAAGCCCACCATCCATTCGCCGACTGTGTGCCTTTCAGTCAATGACAAGCCCACCGTCCAATCGCTGACTGTGTGCCTTTCAGTCTATGATAAGCTCACCATGAAATCGCCCACTGTGTGCCTTTCAGTCTATGACAAGCCCACCATCCAATCGCCCACTGTGTGCCTTACAGTCTATGACAAGCCCACCATCCAATCGCCCACTGTGTGCCTTACAGTCTATGACAAGCCCACCATCCAATCGCCCACTGTGTGCCTTTCAGTCTTTGACAAGCCCACCATCCAATCGCCCACTGTGTGCCTTACAGTCTATGACAAGCCCACCATCCAATCGCCCACTGTGTGCCTTACAGTCTATGACAAGCCCACCATCCAATCGCCCACTGTGTGCCTTACAGTCTATGACAAGCCCACCATCCAATCGCCCTCTGTGTGCCTTACAGAAGTTGCTTGTACAAGTTTTGTGATCATTTAGAAATTTGACCTTTGAAAAATATTTGCTAAATAAGCTTAAGGAAGAGCATTTTAAAAATCTTGATAATGTTTTCCCAGTTTGTTGATAATAAATACCAAATAATTGGACACTTCTGTTACATTTACATAGCTCTGAATAAGCAGATTTCTGACTTTTTCTAGTTCTAGCGAAAAAATGAGGATATCTTGATCTTTTTACCATCTGTTATTGTTGGAAATCTGTCGGGCATTTTTGACACAGTTTGTTGTATGAGGCATATTATTCATTCGATGTTTCCATAAACGAAATATAACACCCACCTTAGCCAAAAAAACTGATTATGAATTTCATGGCTCTGTGATTATTATGCAGCACCTGATTTTTTTGCAGACACATGAATCTGGGCCCTACCAAAACATTTCCTCTCATGTTTAAATTCATTTACAATACATTATTGAAGAATAAAGTACTGGAACAGACAAATGTTCTTAAAGGAAATGTCAAACCTATAAACTAAATACCAATGTTACAGGAATAATGGTACTTTTGGCCTTTTAAGAGAAATTTACATAAGCCTGGCTTATTTGTATGATGTTGTTCTTATGTATGCACAATAAAATTGTTATTAAATGGTGTTCCCCATCCCCGCACACATGCATGTGAACAAATATTTTGCAAAGCTATAGGTATATTCTTCACATATTCACGCTTATATATAGACATATACATTAATGTGATTTGTTCCTAAGATAAACACTCTTTTGCGTGATTTGTTTCTCAGATAAATACACATTTGTGTGATTTGTTCTTGAGATAAATGTACATATGTGTGATTTGTTTCTGAGATAAATGTATATTTGTGTGATTTGTTCCTGAAACAAATGTTCACTTGTGTCATTTGTTCCTGTGATAAATGTACATTTGTGTGATTTGTTCCTGGGAGTCAGTGAGACCCAGAGCCAGGTCTCAGTGAGACCCAGGGCCATGTGTCAGTGAGACCCAGGGCCAGGTGTCAGTGGTACCTAGGGCCATGTGTTAGTGGGACCTAGGGCCATGTGTCAGTGGAACTCAGGACCATGTGTCAGTGGGACCTAGGGCCAGGTGTCAGTGGGACCTAGGGCCATGTGTCAGTAGGTCCTAGGACCAGGTGTCAGTGGGCCCTAGGACCTGGTGTCCGTGGGACCCAGGGCCAGGTGTCCGTGGGACCCAGGGCCAGGTGTCAATGGGACTCAGGGCCATGTTTCAGTGGAACCTAGGGCCATGTGTCAGTGGGACCCAGGACCAGGTGTCAGTGGGACTCAGGGCCATGTGTCGGTGGGACCTAGGGCCATGTGTCAGTGGGACCCAGGACCAGGTGTCAGTGGGACTCAGGGCCATGTGTCAGTGGGACCCAGGAGAATGTGTCAGTGGGACCCAGGACCAGGTGTCAGTGGGCCCTAGGGCCAGGTGTCAGTGAAACCCAGGGCCAGGTGTCAGTGAGACCCAGGGCCAGGTGTTAGTGAGACCCAGGGCCAGGTGTCAATGGGACCCAGGGCCAGGTGTCAGTTGGACCCAGGGCCAGATGTCAGTGGGCCCTAGGACCAGGTGTCAGTGGGACCCAGGACCAGGGTGTCAGTGGGACCCAGGGCCAGGTGTCAGTGAAACCCAGGGCCAGGTGTCAGTGAGAACCAGGGCCAGGTGTCAATGGGACCCAGGGCCAGGTGTCAGTTGGACCCAGGGCCAGGTGTCAGTGAGACCCAGGGCCAGGTGTCAGTTGGACCCAGGGCCAGGTGTCAGTGAGACCCAGGGCCAGGTGTCAGTGAGACCCAGGGCCAGGTGTCAGTGAGACCCAGGGCCAGGTGTCAGTGAGAACCAGGGCCAGGTGTCAGTGAGACCCAGGGCCAGGTGTCAGTTGGACCCAGGGCCAGGTGTCAGTGAGAACCAGGACCGATGGTAAGTTGGACCCAGTATGTCATACCATTGTCTTAGAGAAGGCACCATTTGATCACCTTCAATTGAATGATGTCTTGAGATGACTCGAAAAGATTGTTAGTAGGAATGTGCAACCAATAAAACAACCAATCAAAATATACATAGATGATTAGCTTATAAAAAAAGTCTTCCCGTTTTTGGAATGTGTTACAACAATCTACATCGGGCTGAATCAAGTCTACTGACTTGTAAGTTAGAGCACAGACTAAGTGAAAAATCAGCAATAATAAAGCTAAAAGCATTGCAATCTCCCATAATAAAGTCTGACATTTATGTGTCTTGCAGGCACTCTTGTTTGGATCATTTAGCTTATTTTTCTGTGAAAAAAGGCAGATAAAAGCTACACAAATGTGTCTAGTGTTTCTTGTCTGAGATTAACTGTTCCACATAATCTTGTGTAATGAGATTGCCTTGTGAAACCTTCTAGGTCTGCTACTCTCTCCTACACATCTCCAATCTGACCCTAAGCTGATAAGGAAAGCCATTATACTGATTCAGTTTAGAGTTGGGGAGTGGTAAAATGATTTACACCATAACCAAGTTTGGTAAAACAGAAATGAGTCGGATCAATCAACTCCTGTGATTAAGTTATACTCCTGTAGCAGTTTTGGTTCAGAGGTTAAAGGTGGTATCTGACAGTTTGCCACATCAGCGACATATAACAATATCTAACTATGGGATACAATATTAAACTATGGGATACAATATCAAACTATGGGATACAATATTAAACTATGGGATACAATATCAAACTATGAGATACAATATCAAACTATGGGATACAATATCAAACTATGGGATAAAATATTAAACTATGGGATACAATATCTAACTATGGGATACAATATCTAACTATGGGATACAATATTAAACTATGGGATAAAATATTAAACTATGGGATACAATATCAAACTATGGGATACAATATTAAACTATGGGATACAATATCAAACTATGAGATACAATATCAAACTATGGGATACAATATCAAACTATGGGATAAAATATTAAACTATGGGATACAATATCTAACTATGGGATACAATATCTAACTATGGGATACAATATTAAACTATGGGATAAAATATTAAACTATGGGATACAATATTAAACTATGGGATACAATATCAAACTATGAGATACAATATCAAACTATGGGATACAATATCAAACTATGGGATACAATATCAAACTATGGGATACCATATTTAACTATGGGATACAATATCAAACTATGGGATACAATATCAAACTATGGGATACAATATCAAACTATGGGATACAATATCAAACTATGAGATACAATATCGAACTGTGGGATACAATATCTAACTATGGGATACAATATTAAACTATGGGATACAATATCTAACTATGGGATACATTATCTAACTATGGGATACAATATCAAACTATGGGATACAATATCTAACTATGGGATACAATATCTAACTATGGGATACAATATTAAACTATGGGATACAATATCAAACTATGGAATACAATATCAAACTATGGGATACAATATCTAACTATGGGATACAATATTAAACTATGGGATACAATATCTAACTATGGGATACAATATCTAACTATGGGATACAATATCAAACTATGGGATACAATATCAAACTATGGGATACAATATCTAACTATGGGATACAATATTAAACTATGGGATACAATATCAAACTATGGGATACAATATTAAACTATGGGATACAATATCAAACTATGGGATACAATATCAAACTATGGGATACAATATCAAACTATGGGATACCATATTAAACTATGGGATACAATATCAAACTATGAGATACAATATCAAACTATGGGATACAATATCAAACTATGAGATACAATATCAAACTATGGGATACAATATCAAACTATGGGATACCATATTAAACTATGGGATACAATATCAAACTATGAGATACAATATCAAACTATGGGATACAATATCAAACTATGGGATACAATATCAAACTATGGGATACAATATCAAACTATGAGATACAATATCGAACTGTGGGATACAATATCAAACTATGAGATACAATATCAAACTGTGGGATACAATATCAAACTACGGGGTACAATATCAAACTATGGGATACAATATCAAACTGTGGGATACAATATCAAACTATCAATACTGTGGGATATAATATCAAACTATGAGACACAATATCAAACTGTGGGATACAATATCAAACTATGGGATACAATATCAAACTATGGGATATAATATTAAACTATGGGATACAATATTAAACTATGGGATACAATATCAAACTATGAGATACAATCTCAAACTGAGTCCCAGGAGTTGGAGTGTGAACATGGAGTCCCAGAAGTTGGAGTGTGAACATGGAGTCCCAGGAGTTGGAGTGTGAACATGGAGTCCCAGGAGTTGGAGTGTGAACATGGAGTCCCAGAAGTTGGAGTGTGAACATGGAGTCCCAGAAGTTGGAGTGTAAACATGGAGCCTCGGGAGTTGGTGTGTGAATATGGAGTCCCGGGAGATGGATTGTCTGTGGTTTAAAGGGGGTTTAAACAGTTTGCTGATGTCAGATATATCTGACCTCTGTCTGGAGTATTAGTGCTTAGTTTCAGCAAAGAGATCATGCTTCAGTTTTAGCTTAGACGATTTTCAGTAATATCTCAATTTTGTTACAGTAAAACTCGTTAATCAACACCAAAAATATTCATTCCTTTTAAATCTTTAAATTTGAACGATTGGGATTCCTGCCAAAATTAGACATCAACATCAGAGAGGATGACGTGAATATAAGTGGTCATGTGGTTTTCTTAGTTTAAAAATAGCTCACTGTGCAGCATGGCTCAGATAGGACATACAGGTTTGTAATGACAATTGTGTTGTTATGCTTCACTATTCACACAGGTGTAGGACATCAATAAACAGCATTTTATGAGACCTGTTAAGGTAACAATACTTTATTTGGTAGTTTAATGAAATTTATTTTTGCTCAAACTGTTTTAAGCCCACTTCGGCACAAAGCATTCGTTCTTAGACAAAACTGTATTGTACACAAAACTTAGGAAGTGAACACTTCATGAATATTTAAATATCAGATACAAGAACCTTTTTCCCAATCAGATCTAACTAAGCTAGTCTGTTTAGGGTCTTACAGGTGTCTAGCGGCGAGTCTTATGTAAATTTGTAAGCAGTTCACGAATAAAAGTAACAGAGAATTTGTATATAGAATAATAACTTCTAAGAATTATAACTTCAAAGTTTATAAACATTTTGTTTGGTCAAATCAGCTTACATGACAATGGCAGCTTTGTTTTGGTTAACAGCAGTAAATGGGCTGGTGGAATGAAGAGAGCATTAAGAAACATTGATGCTTGGTTCCTCATGGCCAGCTGGATTTTTCTTTCCCTATATTTTTTCTCATATGTTGCTGCTAGATTTCTTTGATAAGACTGATAAAATGTACAATGCCAGCCATTCAGGTAATAAGATTGTTGGGTGTTGGTTATTTTCCAATGGTTGAGAAAACAAAACATTATCTAAGAACAACAAACAAGCAAAATCTGCTTTATTTATATCTAGAATGGTTCTTTGTTTTTGTTTGAATTTGAAGAATTAGTTAAATTGAATGTAAAAGGGTGTAGTGGGTGAATGTGAACGGGTGTAGTGGGCGAATGTGAACGGGTATAGTGGGCAAATGTGAAAAGGAAAAAAAATATTTCGATTAAAAGGGAGGTATCAAACAGAGCTCAGGGAAAAACATTTTAATAAGAACACTTTGAGAAGGAATGTAGCATAATAAAAGTGTTTTACTTCTGTACTATAAAGTTTGTCTGGGGGCCGTTTGAAACAGAAGTTTTCTTAAAGAATCATTATCGGCTTGATGTGATGTATTTAAATTACACAAAATAAGAATGATGAACAAATAATACATTCAGTAAGGGCAGATGTTAAAATTTTAAAAAAATTGTCCTAAAAGTGAAAGAAATCACGAGATAGAAATGGTAAGTTCTGCTTAAACGGAAAATTGATCAATCGACTGTAATCATTGCTTATTATATTTCATGTATCATTGCACATTGGCATGTAAAGAGCCATTAGTAAATGAACAATTAATGGGACAGCATTGTTTGTGAAAGGTTTGTTAATTTATTTGCATGATAAAACTAGATTTAACCATTGCTTTAATATCTGTGTAATTTGTTGCTATGATAATGTTGATATTTAACTGTATACCAAATGTGTTGCTATGGTAATGTTGATACAGTACTGTATACCATTGTTGTTGCTTATGAACAAGTGTTGATGCATAAATCATTTGATGGGACCTGGTAGCGCAATCGGTAGAGCATTGGCTCCAGGTACGGGAGGCCCCAGGTTTGATCTCAGGCCACGACCTACCAAAGTTGTTAAAAATGGTAGTGGTATAGCTCCCTTGCTAACACTCAAGCAAATATAAAGGTAGTTGCATGACTGGTTGGCCCGGTGTCAGGATAATGTGACTGGGTGTGGTATCATGCCAGGTGCTAACAGCATGCTATACACAGTGAAGGCAGCACTTTATCTGCTTCAAGTGAACACCATCTCCAGATATCTAAAATATTGTTGGCGGGATGATAAACCTTATAAACAATAACTAGTTGTTTGACTGTATCTTCCACATAAACAAAGTTTATGGTGATTCTAGCCATTTATCTCTGATAAATGAAGCAGACAAAGGAATCCAGAATGCTTTTGATAAAGAAGGCCATCAAAGGTTGTTAAATTGTTTCTTCTAAAAGAGACAAAAGTGATTATTGATGAATGATTGTTGGATTATTAATGAATGATGGATGAATTATTGATGGATGATCTAGAGTTTAGGTGATGTCGACGTATTTACCTCTAACTAACCTCTGCAGGAACATGTGTATTTGTCTGTCCGTCTGTCTGTATACCTCAAAACGTGTTTTAAGAACAAAAAGCTCATAATTTGGCTTATCTGTGTATATTTTAAACCCTTCATGCTTTCAGGCGTTCATAATCTATTTACTGAACCTGTCTCAGAAATGAAATAGAATAGTCCTCCAGCCTACAGTATATACATATTGGTGAGTCTTTCTCATTCTGTAGACTGACAAACCAACTGAGGGTGAAATTAGAAAACAAGCCAACTGTCTAACAACCATGGAAATTGTAGTAGTATCGTTGTATATCTTGTAAGGCTTACACAATAATATCTTTGTCTTGTCTATTACGAGTAGGTTTTATATGTTGTACTAAGATCTGATTACAGTTATAAAAAAACTTTCTTAAAGTGCATTTCACTTCAGACTAATACGTGGCTACTTTTTCATGCTTTAGTGGGCGTCCCCCCACTCACCCACTCACCCCCCATTAATCCAATCAGTGAAGTCCCCTCCAGTGGTTGGAGGGCTCTAGGTGACATTGACTACATTGCCAGTTCTATCTAGACTTAAGTGTTTTCTCTTTATACTGACCATTGCTCCAATGCATGATAGATGCATATATCCTAACAAACTAACTGCTAGAAGTTTGTTGGTAACAGCTCACAGGGAGCAGGCTGATCTTGCCAAGGTCTGATCAGTGCATAATAGCACCTGAGTGAAGCGAGCTGATCTGGATCTACACTGCTTGCCAAGGCCTGATCTTTTAGGGAGCAGGTTGATCTGGATCTACACTGCTTGCCATGGCCTGATCATTCAGGGAACAGGCTGATCTGGATCTATGCTGCTTGCCAAGGCCTGATCATTTAGGGAACAGGCTGATCTGGATCTACACTGCTTGCCATGGCCTGATCATTCAGGGGATCTACACTGCTTGCCATGGCCTGATCATTCAGGGAACAGGCTGATCTGGATCTACACTGCTTGGCAAGGCCTGATCATTCAGGGAACAGGCTGATCTGGATCTACACTGCTTGCCATGGCCTGATCATTCAGGGAACAGGCTGATCTGGATCTACACTGCTTGCCATGGCCTGATCATTCAGGGAACAGGCTGATCTGGATCTACACTGCTTGCCATGGCCTGATCATTCAGGGAACAGGCTGATCTGGATCTACACTGCTTGCCAAGGCCTGATCATTCAGGGAACAGGCTGATCTGGATCTACACTGCTTGCCATGGCCTGATCATTCAGGGAACAGGCTGATCTGGATCTACACTGCTTGCCAAGGCCTGATCATTCAGGGAACAGGCTGATCTAGATCTACACTGCTTGCCATGGCCTGATCATTCAGGGAACAGGCTGATCTGGATCTACACTGCTTGACAAGGCCTAATCATTCAGGGAACAGGGTGATCTGGATCTACACTGCTTGCCATGGCCTGATCATTCAGGGAACAGGCTGATCTAGATCTACACTGCTTGCCATGGCCTGATTATTCAGGGAACAGGCTGATCTGGATCTACACTACTTGCCATGGCCTGATCATTCAGGGAACAGGCTGATCTGGATCTACACTGCTTGCCAAGGCCTGATCCTTCAGGGAACAGGCTGATCTGGATCTATGCTGCTTGCCAAGGCCTGATCATTTAGGGAACAGGCTGATCTGGATCTACACTGCTTGCCAATGCCTGATCATTCAGGGAACAGGCTGATCTGGATCTACACTGCTTGCCAAGGCCTGATCATTCAGGGAACAGGCTGATCTGGATCTACACTGCTTGCCATGGCCTGACCATTCATGGAACAGGCTGATCTGGATCTACACTGCTTGCCAAGGCCTGATCATTTAGGGAACAGGCTGATCTGGATCTACACTGCTTGCCAAGGCCCGATCATTTAGGGAACAGGCTGATCTAGATCTACACTGCTTGCCATGGCCTGATAATTCAGGGAACAGGCTGATCTGGATCTACACTGCTTGCCAAGACCTGATCATTCAGGGAACAGGCTGATCTAGATCTACACTGCTTGCCAAGGCCTGATCATTCAGGGAACAGGCTGATCTGGATCTACACTGCTTGCCATGGCCTGATCATTCAGGGAACAGGCTGATCTAGATCTACACTGCTTGCCAAGGCCTGATCATTCAGGGAACAGGCTGATCTGGATCTACACTGCTTGCCAAGGCCTGATCATTCAAGGAACAGGCTGATCTAGATCTACACTGCTTGCCATTGCCTGATCATTGCATGATAGCATCAGAGCTTTGACATTTAAAGAAATCTTATTAAGTTCTTCAGTATTTTAAACTTCGCACAGTAGAAGATTCATTTGTTAGGCCGTAGAATTTGCATGCAATGTAATTGTGTTGTGTAAAACCAAGTAAAATGTTCACATTTTGTTTTCTTTATTTTGCATTAAAAATGGAACAGATTGAAGAGAATGCTAATAAAAAATTAAATCAGGGTTATATAATGACCTCATTTGAGGAAGTACATGTATGTATGAATTTATATGGTAATAGAATTTACTGTATGCACTGTAATTAGGTTATTTAAAACCGAGTTGTTCACATTACATTTGGTGAAGTTTGTTTTGAGAATAACCTTCACAGCATTGAAGAAAAACCTGTAACAGGACTAAAAGGAGTAAAAACCTGTAACGGGACTAAAAGGAGTAAAAACCTGTAACAGGTCTAAAAGGAGTAAAAACCTGTAACAGGACTAAAAGGAGTAAAAACCTGTAACAGGACTAAAAGGAGTAAAAACCTGTAACAGGTCTAAAAGGAGTAAAAACCTGTAACAGGATTAAACGGAGTAAAAACCTGTAACAGGTCTTAAAGGAGTAAAAACCAGTAACAGGACTAAAAGGAGTGTTATTTTTACGTTTTCCCATATATGTTTAAGACTTCAGTTTTCCCATATATGTTAAAGACTTCAGCTTCAACTTGCGCTGAAATTATCCATTCATTACTTGTCAAGACTGAGGTAAAGTGAAACTAATTGGTTAATAGTCTGCTTCATGAATCAACTAAACTAGATTTGTGTGGAGTTTGGAGGACGTTAATTTACGATATAAATCTGCAATCATTGACAGCAGTCTGGATTGCTAGTTTAATGGTGTGGGATAATTTCTCTCAGCCGTTTATTTCTTTTCATGTTTTTTTTCTGGGGCAAAAATAAAAAACAGGCATAAAATTATTGAAATATATGTGAGCTTATATTTGCTTTGTGTACTAATATAAATGAAAGGTAAAAAGTTGTTATATATGTTTTATGTTATGCTTAAATAGAAGTGTGTTTTTTAAGTTGAACTTTTGTCTGTCCCTGTCTCTGAGAACAGTTACTAATAGCTCATTGTATATAATGTGTATATATTTTGTCTATATGTTTATAAATGTTTTGTGTAATGTTATTTGTGTTCATGTACATCTCACTGTTTATGAATGTTTATCTTTATATGTTGCTCTTCTTAGATGAATTTTGGTGTGCTATATTCTGTTTTTATGCATGTTCTATGTATACACTGTTAAAACATTTGTCACTATCATTCACTTGAATACTGTGAAAGTATCTGAAAGTAACAGGAAGTAAAACAATGTAAAAATCAGAATAAAATAATGTGAAAACAACTAAAGTGAAATAGAAATTGTAGTGTGATTTTCCTACTTTATATTAAAATCATGGTCCTTATCTTGGAACAAATGACATTAGTACTGAATGACCATATAAGGATATGATGCTGTAAGAGGCCTAAGTAGTGACCACTTAAAAGATGAGTCTCCGTTGAAAGTGTTCACATCCAAGATAGATCAGGAAGAACTATAGAAGATACTTATGACTAGGGTCAAAGTTGTATACAGAGACACTTATAAGCAAGTGTAAAAGATAACACAATAGTTAGTTTGCACTTAACAGCTCTTGAGCTTTTCAAATCTATAAGATTATGTTGAGTCATGTTTCATTGAAGATGGTTAAAGATAAAATTTCATGACTAGCTAAGTGTCAGGGTTACGAGATACTATGTCAAGAATTCTTGGAGTGTAATCACATCGAAGGCAGTACTGTAAATGCTTCAAGAGAAACACTATATAATAAAAACCCAAGAACCCATATAGATCCGATGCATCCAAGTCCTCCTCCCACACAGCCCAACCCACCACCTCAAGTATTACTGCTGGCTGCTGGGGTCATGTTATACCACAACACTCTGAAGCTCCTATTCTTAATATAATATCTATAGTCTATAGTGTGTTTGTTTGTGCCTTTATGCCTCTAGCTGGTGTGTTTGTGAATTCAGAACATTGTCAGTGTTTATAAGCTACTTCATAAAGGGATCGGACCTGGTAGCGCAGTCCGTAGAGAGTCGGCTCCAGGTACAGGAGGCCCCGGTTTTGATCCCTTGTCGCGACATACCATAGTCGTTAAAAATGGTAGTGGTTTAACTCCCTTGCTAACGCTCAAGCAAATATAAGGGCAGTTCCATGACTGGTTGGCCCTGTGTCAGAATATGTGACTAGGTGTGGTATCACGCCAAGTTTTTACGGCATGCTATACACAGTGAAGGCAGCACTGTATCTGCTTCAAGTGGTCACTGTCTCCAGATAAATACTGTTAGTGGGAAGATAAACCCAATAAACAAACCCAATAATCCCATACAAACTGAAGTGGGGTGAAGGTCTATCAAGGCCATTACCCTGCCAAGCACCAATAGATCAGGCATAGGCAGATAGTGTGGAGCCAGATCTGTCAGCTCCTAGCACACACTACTTTCGGTGAAGTCCAGAGCAGTCATGTTATCTTTTCATGTACTCCTTAAAAAATCAGTAAAAATTAACTTACACAAATACTAACAGTATCGGTTTATAGCAAGAAAGTTTACAACAAAAAGTAGGTGATATCATTACTCAGAAATTACAGAATAGGCTGAAGTATCTTGGTAACTGTGATAGGCTGAGGTATCTTGGTAACTGTGATAGGCTGAGGTATCTTGGTAACTGTGATAGGCTAAAGTATCTTGGTAACTGTGATAGTCTGAAGTATCTTGGTAACTGTGATAGGCTGAAGTATCTTGGTAACTGTGATAGGCTAAGGTATCTTGGTAACTGTGATAGGCTGAGGTATCTTGGTAACTGTGATAGGTTAAAGTATCTTGGTAACTGTGATAGGCTGAAGTATCTTGGTAACTGTGATAGGCTGAGGTATCTTGGTAACTGTGATAGGCTAAAGTATCTTGGTAACTGTGATAGGCTGAGGTATCTTGGTAACTGTGATAGGCTGAGGTATCTTGGTAACTGTGATAGGCTGAAGTATCTTGGTAACTGTGATAGGCTAAAGTATCTTGGTAACTGTGATAGGCTGAGGTATCTTGGTATCTTGGTAACTGTGATAGGCTGAAGTATCTTGGTAACTGTGATAGGCTAAAGTATCTTGGTAACTGTGATAGGCTGAAGTATCTTGGTATCTTGGTAACTGTGATAGGCTGAAGTATCTTGGTAACTGTGATAGGCTAAAGTATCTTGGTAACTGTGATAGGCTGAAGTATCTTGGTAACTGTGATAGGCTGAAGTATCTTGGTAACTGTGATAGGCTGAGGTATCTTGGTAACTGTGATAGGCTGAGGTATCTTGGTAACTGTGATAGGCTGAGGTATCTTGGTAACTGTGATAGGCTGAGGTATCTTGGTAACTGTGATAGGCTAAAGTATCTTGGTAACTGTGATAGGTTAAAGTATCTTGGTAACTGTGATAGGCTGAAGTATCTTGGTAACTGTGATAGGCTGAGGTATCTTGGTAACTGTGATAGGCTAAAGTATCTTGGTAACTGTGATAGGCTGAGGTATCTTGGTAACTGTGATAGGCTGAGGTATCTTGGTAACTGTGATAGGCTGAAGTATCTTGGTAACTGTGATAGGCTGAGGTATCTTGGTAACTGTGATAGGCTAAAGTATCTTGGTAACTGTGATAGGCTGAAGTATCTTGGTAACTGTGATAGGCTGAAGTATCTTGGTAACTGTGATAGGCTGAGGTATCTTGGTAACTGTGATAGGCTGAAGTATCTTGGTAACTGTGAGGTAACTGTGATAGGCTGAGGTATCTTGGTAACTGTGATAGGCTGAAGTATCTTGGTAACTGTGATAGTCTGAAGTATCTTGGTAACTGTGATAGTCTGAAGTATCTTGGTAACTGTGATAGGCTGAAGTATCTTGGTAACTGTGATAGGCTAAGGTATCTTGGTAACTGTGATAGGCTAAAGTATCTTGGTAACTGTGATAGGCTGAAGTATCTTGGTAACTGTTATAGTCTGAAGTATCTTGGTAACGATTATAGTCTGAAGTATCTTGGTAACGATGATAGGCTGAAGTATCTTGGTAACGGTGATAGGCTGAAGTATCATGGTAACTGTGATAGGCTGAAGTATCATGGTAACTGTGATAGGCTGAAGTATCTTGGTAACTGTGATAGTCTCAAGTATCTTGGTAACGATGATAGGCTGAAGTATCTTGGTAACTGTGATAGTCTCAAGTATCTTGGTAACTGTGATAGGCCGAAGTATCTTGGTAACTGTGATAGGCTAAAGTATCTTGGTAACTGTGATAGGCTGAGATATCTTGGTAACTGTGATAGGCCGAAGTATCTTGGTAACTGTGATAGGCCGAAGTATCTTGGTAACTGTAAAATGTTTATTCCGTTGAGAATATAAACGGATGTTAACTTCTGGTAGATCATGAAATCATCAAAATAAGGTAACTGATACAGTTGATTCCAGGTAATTGAATATCATTATATTCTGTTTAATTTAGTTTGAATAGTCAAATACCAAACCTTTTCTGCTGAACTTTTGTAATTTGATGGCTGTTTGTGTAAAGATGCAATCCCTTTTTCAGTTGCAAGCATAATCAGCCCCCTGTCACTTGTCTGCTGAAACTCACTTAATTGTTTATTTCTAGGACAAGTTTCACACCTTTTCCAGGAGATAAGCCTACACAGTCCCTGTGTCAGCTGCATGATCAGCCACCTGTAAAGCTTATTTTGTCACTCTACTTCCAATGGCTTACTTTCGTATACATCTTCTTGATGAACTTCAAACTTATTGGTGATGATAAAAAAGTAAATGATGTCATGCACAAAACTTATAATAGTTTAATAGCTTATTACTCTCCCTTGGCAAAATAACGTGTCTAAAAAATGTAAGTCCATTGGTTCGGAAAAAAAAGACAAAAATGTTTGCATAATAGTAAATGCAGATCCATTTCACTTTCAATTCATTAAACAAAAGTGAACTGCTGAAATGCACACTTTGCAAGGTGGATTGTTTGTTGCTGGCTCAACTAAAGAGAACAAAATGACATCCTTTACAAAAAAGAATAAGATTTTTAACAGAATGCAATGTATTGAAGGTAAATACAAACTCACTACTTAGCTTATAATAAAAATTATAAATAGACATAAATAGATATATGATTGACAATATTTTAATTAACACAGTCAGTGAAAGTAAATAAAATAAAATATACTGTTGTGGAAACTGAATACCAAATAGGCTCATTGAAAAGGTACTTATATATCGATTTTTTTCAGTTCAACGCATATTGAAGTTATTTGCATAAATTCCTGGGCAATTATGTATGCATGTAAGTGTAATCAACTGTATATGAGATTGATATGTGAAATGTACTTAAACTGATTGGACCAAACAATCCTTATAGTTTTTTGCATTAGATAATACTGCTTACTAAGTATGATGATATTTTATTATCCAGACTGTCATATGTAGCTTAAAAGAAACCATGTGTTAACCATCATGGCCTGTCATATGTAGCTTAAAGGGAACCATGTGTTAACCATCATGGCCTGTCATGTGTAGCTTAAAGGGAACCATGTGTTAACCATCATGGCCTGTCATATTTAGCTTAAAGGGAACCATGTGTTAACCATCATGGCCTGTCATGTGTAGCTTAAAGGGAACCATGTGTTAACCATCATGGCCTGTCATATGTAGCTTAAAGGAAACCATGTGTTAACCATCATGACCTGTCATATGTAGCTTAAAGGAAACCATGTGTTAACCATCATGGCCTGTCATATGTAGCTTAAAGGGAACCATGTGTTAACCATCATGGCCTGTCATATGTAGCTTAAAGGGAACCATGCGTTAACCATCATGGCCTGTCATATGTAGCTTAAAGGGAACCATGTGTTAACCATCATGGCCTGTCATATGTAGCTTAAAGGGAACCATGTGTTAACCATCATGGCCTGTCATGTGTAGCTTAAAGGGAACCATGCGTTAACCATCATGGCCTGTCATATGTAGCTTAAAGGGAACCATGTGTTAACCATCATGGCCTGTCTATGTAGCTTAAGGAAACCATGTGTTAACCATCATGGCCTGTCATATGTAGCTTAAAGGAAACCATGTGTTAACCATCATGGCCTGTCATATGTAGCTTAAAGGGAAACCATGTGTTAACCATCATGGCCTGTCATATGTAGCTTAAAGGGAAACCATGTGTTAACCATCATGGCCTGTCATATGTAGCTTAAAGGGAACCATGTGTTAACCATCATGGCCTGTCATATGTAGCTTAAAGGGAACCATGTGTTAACCATCATGGCCTGTCATATGTAGCTTAAAGGGAACCATGTGTTAACCATCATGGCCTGTCATATGTAGCTTAAAGGGAACCATGTGTTAACCATCATGGCCTGTCATATGTAGCTTAAAGGAAACCATGTGTTAACCATCATGGCCTGTCATATGTAGCTTAAAGGGAACCATGTGTTAACCATCATGGCCTGTCATATGTAGCTTAAAGGAAACCATGTGTTAACCATCATGGCCTGTCATATGTAGCTTAAAGTAATGTGTCATATGTAGCTTAAAGGGAACCATGTGTTAACCATCATGGCCTGTCATATGTAGCTTAAAGGAAACCATGTGTTAACCATCATGGCCTGTCATATGTAGCTTAAAGGGAACCATGTGTTAACCATCATGGCCTGTCATATGTAGCTTAAAGAGAACCATGCATTACCCATCATGGCCTGTCATATGTAGCTTAAAGGAAACCATGTGTTAACCATCATGGCCTGTCATATGTAGCTTAAAGGAAACCATGTGTTAACCATCACGGACTGTCATATGTAGCTTAAAGGGAACCATGTGTTAACCATCACAGCCTGTCATATGTAGCTTAAAGGGAACCATGTGTTAACCATCATGGCCTGTCATATGTAGCTTAAAGGAAACCATGTGTTAACCATCATGGCCTGTCATATGTAGCTTAAAGGGAACCATGTGTTAACCATCATGGCCTGTCATGTGTAGCTTAAAGGGAACCATGTGTTAACCATCATGGCCTGTCATATGTAGCTTAAAGGGAACCATGTGTTAACCATCATGGCCTGTCATATGTAGCTTAAAGGAAACCATGTGTTAACCATCATGGCCTGTCATATGTAGCTTAAAGGGAACCATGTGTTAACCATCATGGCCTGTCATATGTAGCTTAAAGGGAACCATGTGTTAACCATCATGGCCTGTCATATGTAGCTTAAAGGGAATCATGTGTTAACCATCATGGCCTGTCATATGTAGCTTAAAGGAAACCATGTGTTAACCATCATGGCCTGTCATATGTAGCTTAAAGGGAACCATGTGTTAACCATCATGACCTGTCATATGTAGCTTAAAGGGAACCATGTGTTAACCATCATGGCCTGTCATATGTAGCTTAAAGGGAACCATGTGTTAACCATCATGGCCTGTCATATGTAGCTTAAAGGGAACCATGTGTTAACCATCATGGCCTGTCATATGTAGCTTAAAGGGAACCATGTGTTAACCATCATGACCTGTCATATGTAGCTTAAAGGGAACCATGTGTTAACCATCATGGCCTGTCATATGAAGCTTAAAGGAAACCATGTGTTAACCATCATGGCCCTCTTGTTTGTATGAAGTCACACAAGCATATAACTCTTGCATCATAACATGGCTGAAAAATACGGAAGCCCAATGTCCCGGACAAGTCAAAATTCACCTTCAGGCTACTGGTCATTGATCATTAAATAAGAACCTGACAAGTCATAAATTGGCAGTCAGACAAGTGACAAATACACAGGGTTTCCAATTAGCAATAAAGACAATCAATTTCATGCCTGGAGGATTTATTAACAACGGGTTAAGGCTGTTCATGTACAATGCACACACCTGTCCAAAACAGCCAATCATGATGTGATACATTAATGCTTCCACAAAAAAAAATAAAAGAAACAACTTGTTGTTATGGCTTGTTTGTTAGTTGTAGATATGACAAATGTGTTGTTGTGTTCATTAATTGAAAACGACTTAAATTTTCGGACAAGTCGTTTTTGTCCAGGCTACTAGTCCAGGACAAGTTGTTGAAAAGGAAATTTTTCCAGCCCTCATAAACATTAAAAATTAAGAGAAATATTGTAATTTGATTAATCTCATTTTCAATCAGTGACACCAGTTGTTAAATAAACACCTTCATTTATCTTATGGCATTGTTTGCCTGTAAAAGTAAAGCTCTTAACATTTCCAGTTAAAATGTGTTCAACACAGAACAATGGTGAACGATTGAAAGGAGACTGCATTTTATTCATAGTTCATTAATAATTTTGAAAATTTGCTTGACTTTGTTGTTTTTCTTTAACAGAGATAAAAATATTTTAATATTCAGCTTGTAATAATAGCTTTAAGGCTGTACCAGTCTACATATTAACCCGTAGTCATGCAGGTTCTGCTAATGTGTGTGAATATTTTGTAAAGGCGTAAAATGGCGTATACCTGCAGGAAACGGTAAAGGTGCTGTAACAAGAAGTTATGACATTAAAAGAATGTGGAGTAAATGTAAGTAATAACTCCTAATCTGCTTAACTTGAAGTGACAGACAAATAATCTGATAGTGAAATGATTTGTTTGGTTGTAGATGTAAGCCATCAACTATGCAGTACATGTTGGTAGTTACATGTTCCTAGAGGGTTATGGCAAACTAAAGTGGAATAGATGTAAGGAATAAGAGTGCTGGGACAGATGTATGTTAATATTCTAATGGCTTCCTTGGTTCACTAGAAAACAGGGTGTCAAGTGGGTCTCCTTTGGTTGTGGAGTGCAACACACTTGTGGTTGTCTGGTGCAGGGGCAAAAACAATGTGGCTAAACAATTAGTCAGTGTGCTCAGTAGTCTGTTTCTATGTAAATGTCTATTCATGTTATGTAGCAGTGCCACAATCCAGCTATTGTTAGCCAGCCAAATAAACCTTCAATAGAACCAATAACACAGCTCACAGGACAGCTCTACTATCTCCTCACAGGCCATGCTTAAATAGAACCAATAACACAGCTCACAGGACAGCTCTACTATCACCTTACAGGCCATGCTTAAATAGAACCAATAACACAGCTCACAGGACAGCTGTACTATCTCCTCACAGGCCATGCTTAAATAGAACCAATAACACAGCTCACAGGACAGCTCTACTATCACCTCACAGGCCTTGCTTAAATAGAACCAATAACACAGCTCACAGGACAACTCTACTATCACCTCACAGGCCATGCTTAAATAGCACCAATAACACAGCCCACAGGACAACTCTACTATCACCTCACAGGCCATGCTTAAATAGCACCAATAACACAGCTCACATAACAGCTCTTCTATCACCTCACAGTTTGTAGGGTGTCCCTGTATCAGGATTGTTTAAAACATTTTGATCCGTCAAATAACATGGCCATCAAGGGTGTGTCCATTTTCCCTTTATAGGAAAACTTTAAAAATCTTTATGTCAAGAGCTTTGATATTTGGTTTATGTATTCCTTTGATGGCCTTGTATCAGGATTGTTAAAAGATTTTTAATCTGTCAAAAAGCATAGCCACAAGGGCTAAATGTCTATTGCACTCAGGTGAGCAATGTAGGTCCATCATGGTCCTCTTGTTAGATTATAATATTACCTGAATTGTTGAAGTCATGGATTTTTGCGATTTTTTGCCAATTGTAATTTTTTTTAGCCCAACTAGATAATTTGGAGCCCTTGTCTCCATTGTGGAACAGAACAGAAGCAGAGTCACACTGCAGGTCAGCTTGAAGATCTCCTTGAAGTTTTTGTGGCTCAAAATCTGACTAACAGTCACTTCTATCCTGATTAAGAGTGACAAGATAAATCAAACATTTAGATCTGATTAAACAAGCCAGCACAGCTACCACCTTAATAATTATCCTGTGGATCCATGTTAGTCTGCAGTTGGGCCCTCTACTGGGCAGTCTGTAATCTCTTTATCACCTACGTGTATGACAGGATCTGCAAAAATTGTAGATCTTGATCAGCAAGCTTCAATTAGAAGCCCACTGTGCTGTCTGATCAGGGTCTACACTTTTTTTGACAGAGTGTCTTGTCGGTGTTTGGTGTACAATAGGTGTTGTGGAGTCACTAACTACGAGTGTGTTACCGGCTCTAAAGCAGGGTAAGGACTCACATGTCCTGCCTGGCTTTATAAGGTTGTAACAGATTGTTTTGACAAGGACATGGATCTTATGTCTCTGTGCACAGATTGAGGGGACATTCTCAGAGCAAGACGAGAACAGTGTATGATTCAGTAATGTCTTTACACAAGATGAATAAATTTAGCTTTTTGTTCTTTCTTTAAAAAAACAACCATGTTACAGTTTTTGTACAAATACGTTCTTAGCATTTAACTGCAGTACATGATTTAAACCCTTTCTTGTGTTTTTTTAATGATTGATTTATCAAGACTCAAAGTGAATAAAAATAACAACAACAATAATTTTTTAACAAGAAAACATTGATGTTTGTAGATATTTCTGAATATTTGAAGAATTGGTGAAACAGTTTTAAAAATATTTTATTTCAAATATTCAGAGAAGACAAAATATCTGAATTTCGATGGGTAACAGCCACAAAACAACCATTTTATTTTGTCAAGGATATACTATTTCAGAGACTTAACCACAAGGCCAGGTTTTGTCTTGTGTATAAAGCATACTTTATGAGTTGGTTAATTAGGCAGAACTAAACTGGCCGTTTTTTTTGTAAACAGAACTTCAAGCTAAATAACCAGTACAGGACCCTAAGTACCTCTGTAAAATGGATGACATCAACTCTGACAAACTTTCATGACATCATGGAGACCTTCCATGATAACATTCTTCTACTAAGCTACAAGATACTGAGTTAACTATAGCTTATGATATTTAAGGGACAATACTGATATCAGCTTGAAGACCCTTAAAAATTACTGGTACCAGCTGGAAAACCCCATAAACAACAGACACCAGATGAAAGATCCCCACACAATAAAATGGCTAAAGCCTCTCCTCAACTGAAACCAGCTGGAATATCCAGCTGGAAGACCATAGTCACATCATTGAAGTTGGCTGGAATATCCGACACAATAACCGAAAGCAGCTGGAAGTCCCTATACACATTACTGAAAGCAGCTGGAATACCATACACACATTACCAAATTCAGCTGGAATACAATACACACAAAGCTGAAACCAGCTGGAATACCACACACACACACACATAGCTGAAACCAGCTGGAATACCATACACACATAGCTGAAACCAGCTGGAATATCATACACATAGCTGGAACCAGCTGGAATACAATATACACATAGCTGAAACCAGCTGGAATACTATACACACATAGCTGAAACCAGCTGGAATACCATATACACATAGCTGAAACCAGCTGGAATGCCATACACACATAGCTGAAACCAGCTGGAATACTCAACACAGAAGTATCTGTATTTTACCATACCCAATTCACACTGTAACAAATACATTTGATTTACTGCGAAGTTTGTATTATTACCTAAATGAACATAATACTTTTTAACTGATTTTGTTGATGGAAATAATAGACAGAAATAGTTCAGACCAGTGATAATGATGACAAGTTGGTAATACAATAAAAATGCAGTAATTCACTTTTCAATTTAAATAATGAAGCATTTAAAATAGTTGAATAGTGTGATTTGTTGGGTCTACCTTGCAAAATGTCAATTGAAATTGTTGATTAAAACCTAATATAAAACCATTCATTAAGTGCACCTGAAGTAAATGTGATCAACAAGACTTCTGGTCATATATTAATGGCACGTTGTCCCTCTGATCACATTTATCTGGAGATCTTTTGGCTCGGGGTTTCAATTAACAAAAGATAAATGGCTCAATTGCCATTTTTTCTCAATTATGGCAAACCACATGGTTTGTCTCTAATCTAGTATTGTTTAAGTCTCTGTAATAGATACTACCAAACACTTAATTGGGATAACATCTTTAGATTCTGCTTCTTTTGCCCTTCTTTTTACTTTTTTCTTAAACTTTGATTTGTGCCAGCAAATATTTTTTAGTTATTTTATCTGATATATGCTGCACAAACATGATTGTGGCCATTAAAAAAAACTTGCTAAAATCATGATGGGGGAAAGAACCCCATGGCAGATGTCTGGATTGAACAAAACAGATGATACATTTACAGAATATACAGTCCTGTTCATATAGTACACATGATAACCTGACCCCTGACCCCCATTGATACATACCAAAAATGAATTCTCAAATCTGGTAGGTTCAAGTGGATCAGGCTATGGTGAAAAGCATAAATTCAGAACTACCAGCTCCCACACGAATTTGTGTGATCAGAATCTGCACAAATTGCTCGTAAATCTGTTGCAACAAGATATTTGTAAGCAAATAACTAAGAGCACCGGACCTGGTAGCACATTTGGTAGAGGGTCGGCTCCGGGTGTGGGAGGCCCCAGGCTCGATCCCTGAACGCGACATACCAAAGTCATAAAAAATGGTAGTGGTATAGCTCCCTTGCTAACGCTCAAGCAAATATAAGGGTAGTTCCACGACTGGTTGGCCCGGTGTCAGGATAATGTGACTGGGTGTGGTATCCTGCCAGCTGTTCACGGCATGCTATATACAGTGAAGGCAGTACTATATCTGCTTCAAGTGGACACTGTCTCCAGATAACTGAAATACTATTGGTGGGTTGATAAACCCAAAAAACAAATAACTGAGAATTAGTTTGGGATATAAACAAGTGTAACATGATACAGTGGTTTAGGCTCCAAGTGAATACCTAAAGTGTTTGGTCACAGATCAGATTTCTTATGGACAGTTAATGCCTTGTTTCTGATGTGACAGTTTTAGGGGTGAAGGTTGTTGGAGGAGAGGTAAATGTTTCTGTATTTTAAGTAATAACAAATCCACTCACTGTAGGAATGAAAGGCTCAGAAAGGATAATATGCATAACGAGAACAATGTTTAATAAAACTATATAAAACAAGCAGGCACCAAGATAATGGTACAGTCAGTAGAGCACTGTACTGTCAAGCAACATGTCCAGGGTTGGAATCCTGCAACAAACAAGCATTTGTTACATTTTTGTCTGGTTCTCATTCACATTATCCAAGTTTGGTCCTCACCATAAGGGGTACCCAACAAAATTGAGATGTGAAAGAATGTCCCTAGCTTGCCTTGTATGTACCACTGTGTATCCTTACAAGAACACAAGCCCTAGTGTAGATTCAGCATTTCACTGCTCCTGTTGTTCGACTTCACTGATTATCATAATATGCAAATCAATCACTCAACCAGCGCTGTAGTCACTCGATCTCTGTCTGACAGGTGTTTTTATCAGGTCTTTATACTACAATTCATATCTTAAAGTCTATATTTTATGCTCAATGAAATATTTTATGTTGAGCAAGAGCTTTTTTATGCCCCGTTAAGCCCAGATTGAAATAATTTGGGGCCAGAAAATTAGGTTCAGGTATTTCTGTAAGTATTCATGCAGTTTCCATTCACAAAAATCTTGTAAATGAAGGGATGATTGAATATTTTCAGTTTTGAATACATTCATATTTAGGCATTTCGTAGGTTATTATCATTTTTCAAAGGAAGAATGTAAAAATAGATAGATATTCGTAAATGTCATACTATGCATTAAATTTATTTGCCGTGACATAGACATATAGCAAGTGTTAACTTGAGAGAAAGAAATTTTTGACAATTAATTTTAATTGTTACGTCATAATTTAAAAGTTATATACATGTAGTTTAAATATATTTACAATGTATGTCTACCTCATAAGATAACAAGATAAAACAATTGGAATTAATACAATGCTGAAATTTTAATTTCATTAATATTAAGTAATCAAACTAATAACAGAAGTAAGGTAAATTTTGTTCATATACTAAAACAATCCAATAATAGGGGCAACCTTGGCATAGAGTCGCTGATTTGTAACACCTCTGAGTGCTTAGCCTCTCACTGCATGGGTTCAAGTCGTGTTCAGAGCGAAGGACTTAATGTGGGAAGGTCTTCCAGCTGACCTGCGATGCGCCGGTGGTTCTACCCAGACATTTGTCTGAGGATCTTCCTCCACCAAAATAGCTGGACGTCACTTTAATGATCACAATTGGTTGCTGCTATGTATTTAGATAAAAACAAAAACAAAACAATCCAGTAATTTAAATATTTATTTAAACTATGCAATTGAAATAATGAACATCTTCCCAAAATAAGGACTATTCAGAATTTCTCGTTGATTGTTGTCTTTGTAAAGTGCAAAACAGTTACAGCCATCATCACCGAGGGCATAAATATTTGTACTACATCAAACTCTGTCAAGTGTGTCATGCTTTCATAGTTCTTCATCATATATAATGCACTATAAAACTTCACATAGTTATTGTAAATCTAAAATGAAAGTTTAATTGGGAAATCTTCCTTTGAGTTTCAAGTATCTGAGGTCATGTGGTAAAGAAAGGAAGTAAGCAATATTCTAACTCATGAGCAAATGTTCCCTGTTAACAGGGTAAAGTAGACTGTGATTAGATAATAACAAGGATTAGGTTACATTTAATCACCTTGGGGGAGAAAATTAATGAACCAGTCTGTAATATAGACATCTCATACCACAATTTGCTTATAACCAGTCCACTAGTATGTGTCTCATACCATATTTTTTCCAGCTTGATACTAAAGTTAGCTGTTTACCTGCTAAGCACAAATAGAAATGGAAAATTAAAAGTGTAAATTCAGATCAATCAACTTCCACTAGAAGCAGTTGGTTATATCAGGATTTAAATTATTTCCTGCATTCAGTAGCAATGTGTCTAGTTCTTTTTTGCATGTAGATATGATCAAGTAACATACTCTACTAGGAATTATTTAGAAAAATAGCAGGCAATGGGTAAAAACAGTTCACAACATTTTTACTAGTAACATTTGGCCACATGCTGCATCTCGTATACTTGACTGATGTTTAATCTGATATAGACTTCTTTATGGGAATGATTTTCTTATCAAACATTTATTAACCCATTGGTTTTTGTGCTCATTTGAGATTTTATCTGACTTTAATGTGAAAGAAAACAACAGGTGTTTAATGTGATAAGCGGCACTTGGAACCTTTGTATATAAGTCAAGAAAGGCTCTTTTGATTATTGGGCCTTGGTTTCCAGTGTAGAACCAGTGGTCATGTGGTACAGCAAGTTGTCATACATGTCTGTCAGGTCTTCTATCTAGATGTCTACTTGTCTAATGTTCCAGTTTGAGTCTGAGACAGGGAAGGAATTGACCTCCTGTCATTGGGCCACTATCAAGACTGGGTGTGTTAATATTCGTTTGTTATAGCCATAATGATGGTCATTGTTTTTTTATAAGACTAGAGAAATTAATGATAATGGGAAAACAGATTTCCATATATACTGTGACCAGGTGTTACCATATATGCTGTGACCAGGTGTTACCCTATATACTGTAACTTGGAGTGGTATTGTGTTGGGTGTTATTGTCAGGAATAGTGAAGGCAGCACTATTCTGGCTTAGAAGAAAACACTGCCTTTAGATTAATATAAGATTGCTGGGATTTTAGAAATTAAAAAAAAAAAATCTTTAAAAAAACTAACTTACCGCAAAACAAGGAAAAGATGTTAGGACATGTCACAGCTATATATCACACATGCATGAGATCTCGTATCTACATAATGAATCTTGTCTCTTGTATGGCTGTTTAATGAATTGCCAACCAAATCAGCCCCTGGTGGAGTTCTACTTTATGGACATCTTTCATGAGCAAGTAGAGACAGGGCTAGTTATTTGTTTAGATGAGGCAAAAAATATACATAACTTGCCGCCCACAAAAAAGTTAAAATTTGACAGCAAAGTGTAAATTGTAATATTCTGTTAGCAGCTCTTAATATAGTAACGCCTTTAATTTTCACTCAACTTTCCTACTTGTCTTCATGTATGACTCATTCAAGTTGCCTATTTTGTGGTTTATTAACAAGACAAATTTCTATGAAATATG
This sequence comes from Sinonovacula constricta, assembly GCA_007844125.1. Lineage (NCBI taxonomy): Eukaryota > Metazoa > Mollusca > Bivalvia > Cardiida > Solecurtidae > Sinonovacula > Sinonovacula constricta. The sequence goes on along the minus strand of CM017564.1, from coordinate 52,193,312 downwards.
CAAATTGTGTGTGATGTGCAAGATACAGCATGTAATCTGTTACAATGAACAACATTAAAATTTGGTTGATCATTTTCTATTGCATCCCTTCAGTCTCCAGTGCAGTCTCACATCTTTTAATGCATCCCTTTCTTCCACAGTGCAGTCTCACATCTTTTAATGCATCCCTTTTTTCCCCAGTGCAGTCTCACATCTTTTTATGCATCCCTTTCTTCCCCAGTGCAGTCTCACATCTTTTTATGCATCCCTTTCTTCCCCAGTGCAGTCTCACATCTTTTAATGCATCCCTTCTTCCCCAGTGCAATATCACATCTTTTAATGCATCCCTTTCTTCCCCAGTGCAGTCTCACATATTTTTATGCATCCCTCTCTTCCCCAGTGCAGTCTCACATCTTTTTATGCATCCCTTTCTTCCCCAGTGCAGTCTCACATCTTTTTATGCATCCCTTTCTTCCCCAGTGCACTCTCACATCTTTTAATGCATCCCTTCTTCCCCAGTGCAATCTCACATCTTTTAATGCATCCCTTTCTTCCCCAGTGCAGTCTCACATCTTTTAATGCATCCCTTTCTTCCCCAGTGCAGTCTCACATCTTTTAATGCATCCCTTTCTTCCCCAGTGCAGTCTCACATCTTTTTATGCATCCCTTCTTCCCCAGTGCAGTCTCACATCTTTTTATGCATCCCTTTCTTCCCCAGTGCAGTCTCACATATTTTTATGCATCCCTTCATCCCCAGTGCAGTCTCACATATTTTCATTCATCCCTTTCTTCCCCAGTGCAGTCTTGCATATTTTTATTCATCCCTTTCTTCCAAGTGCAGTCTCACATCTTTTTATGCATCCCTTTCTTCCCAGTGCAATCTCACATCATTTAATGCATCCCTTTCTTCCCAGTGCAGTCTCACATCATTTTATGCATTCCTTTTTTCCCCAGTGCAGTCTCACATCATTTTATGCATCCCTTTCTTTCCAGTGCATTCTCACATCATTTTATGCATCCCTTTCTTCCCAGTGCAGTCTTACATCTTTTTATGTATCCCTTTCCTTCCTCAGTGCAGTCGCACATCTTTTTAGTGCATCCCTTTCTTCCTCAGTGCAGTCTCACATTTTTTTTTATGCATCCCTTTCTTCCCAGTGCAGTCACATCTTTTAATGCATCCCTTCTTCCCCAGTGCAGTCTCACATCTTTTTATGCATCCCTTCTTCCCCAGTGCAGTCTCACGTCTTTTAATGCATTCCTTTATCCCCAGTGTAGTCTCTCATATCCTCTTTTGCATCCTTACTTCCCCAGTGCAGTCTCTCATATCCTCTTTTGCATCCTTACTTCCCAAGTGCAGTTTCTGAAACCACAAACATTTTTTCAAACATGGTTGTTTATACATGCTTCAGGCCATTGTAAATTTAACTGCTTAGAGTTGGTTTATGCTGGATTGAGTGGACAGTTTTGAAAAATGATTCAAATATCCACCAATCTAATCAATGCTGAGAAGTTATACATGTATGCAGGCATATAGTAGTGAAAAACGAAATGAAAGTAAAATCTTGCCAATTTGGAATAATTTCAGTAAAAATCTTTCTAGGGCTGTCATTGAATCAATAACAATATATCTTCAATATTGTTTTGTTGATCAATACACACTTTAGACAATCAATATTTTTGGCAGGAAAATAAAATAAAAATTAATTTTCTATATTTTCAAATACATATAATAATAAAATAAATCTGTCAGTAGTCCTATGGTTAGTGTCTTGTTTAGATTTTCTTCTGTTTAATCTGCCTATTTGGTTTACTTTCTGACTTTACATATTACTTGTATGAAACTTTTTAAGTAAATTACTTTGATCGAAAACTCTAGTTTTAAAAAAGACCTGTACTGGTGACAAATTAACAGGAGTAAACTGAACAATGTCATCTGATACATAAAACATTAGGAAAAGAGCTAAAACAGCAGAAAAGGGACAAGGATATAGTTGGAAATAATATAATGCCTGCATTGCATCTGTGGGCAGGCCTGCATTGCATCAGTGAGCAGACCTGCATTGCAACCATGGTCGACCTGCATCTGGGCCGGCCTGCATCGCTACTGTGGGGCAGGCCTGCATTGGAGCCATGGGCAGGCCTGCATCGCTACTGTGGGGCAGGCCTGCATTGGAGCCATGGGCAGGCCTGCATCTGGGCTGGCCTGCATTGCTACTGTGGGGAAGGCCTACATTGCAACCATGGGCCGGCCTGCATCTGGGCCGGCCTGCATCGCTACTGTGCGGCAGGCCTGCATTGCAACCATGGTCGACCTGCATCCCTACTGTGGGTCAGGCCTGCATTGCAACCATGGGCAGGCCTGCATCCCTACTGTGGGGCAGGCCTGCATTGCAACCATGGGCAGGCCTGCATTGCAACCATGGGCAGGCCTGCATCCCTACTGTGGGGCAGGCCTGCATTGCAACCATGGGCTGGCCTGCATTGCAACCATGGGCAGGCCTGCATTGCAACAATGGGCAGGCCTGCATCCCTACTGTGGGCAGGCCTGCATTGCAACCATGGGCTGGCCTGCATTGCAACCATGGGCTGGCCTGCATTGCAACCATGGGCAGGCCTGCATTGCAACCATGGGCAGGCCTGCATTGCAACCATGGGCTGGCCTGCATTGCAACCATGGGCAGGCCTGCATTGCAACAATGGCCAGGCCTGCATCCCTACTGTGGGCAGGCCTGCATCTCTACTGTGGAAAGGCCTGCATTTCATTTGAGATGCATCAGTACAACAAATGGTCTGGTATCTACAGCATACAATTAATGCTATCTCCTAATCTCCACAGGCCATGTGACATGGAATGCATTCCTATGCATCTAGCCATCACAGCCTGTCTGTATCTGTCCTTGCTATTTACGTACTTAACATAGACCTTCTGTGCAATATTTGGGCTGTAAATAGGAAGCTGGAAATACTACTTTAAAACACATTTCTCCAGCTTCCTATTTTTTAAACCATACATAAATTTCACCTTTAGCTGAATTTGGCAACTGTTAAATAGACTTATTTGGAACAAGTTAGTAATTTAATTTCATAAAAAACAACATTTTATCTTAACCAAAACAGCTCTATGAATGAGTTATATTGTTTTAGATTCCTCTATGGCCAGCTTATATAACCAGTTATTGTGTCATTGCAATTTGTTTCTAACAAAACTTTCAAGTCTAGAAAATGTTGGAAAGGGTAATAAGCAATTTTCAAAAGATATCTTTTTTTCTTCTTTTTTTTTCTTCTTTTTTATTTTTATTTTTTTTTCTTACTTTTTAATATATTTTTTCTTTTTTTTCCCAATAATTTCAAACTAGTCTTCTTAACTTGTGGAAGAGCAAATATTACCCCCAAAAATGTTTTGTTCTTCTTTTAAATCTGTTTCACTTTAGAAATCAAAACTGTTGGTCTTAGTGATTATTTTGTAGATTTTAGATAGTTTATATTTTCTTTGATCTTTAATATTATCCAGAAATCTGTTTTATGTTCTTCTTTGCTAACAATGCTCTTTTTTTCTCTGTTTTTTCATGTGCTGCCTTGGCTGTCAACACTATTTAGGTAAGTCACTTTGAGTTAGTTTGAACTTCTTTCAAAGCCCTACAGTCTGTCATATCTAATCATCACCTTATTTTGTGTAAAAAGACTTATGCTTGTAATAAGTATAACTGTTAGAGACACCTTCACAAAGGTCTGATTGTATTAAATATAAATGTGTTATTGTACTCTTTCTTTCCAGTATGACCTATATCTTTCTAACCAGCTCCTGTGTGACATTTATTTTATAATTGACTGAGATTTTAGGTCAGATAGGTCAAGAAATTTAAAAAATCAAACAGGAGACTTGCTCAATAAATGGTTTATAACGTACATAAACAACACACTTGTTGTGGATGAGAAAACAAAGTTTTTTGGTGTAAAAAACTTAAGATTTGCATTTCTTAAACTGATGATATGCAATTATATGCATGAAGTGCGCTTGAAGCATTTGCACTATGAATGCCCTGCGTCATTTTGCTGCAGTAAATAGTTCCTAGACCCTTAGTTTCTGTTGCCATGCTTCAACAAAAGGGAATAAACTCTGCTGTCATATCAGTTGATCAGTTGTATTTAGCTTCTGCATCAACGGTAGGGCATGTAATTATAACATTTGACCATCTGTTGAGCTATGTTTAGCCTCTACATTAACAGTAGTGCAGATAATTTCAACCTTTGACCATCTGTTGAGCTATATATAGCCTCTACACCAACAGTAGTGTGGATAATTTCAACATTTGACCATCTGTTGAGCTATATAATAATTTCAACATTTGACCATCTGTTGAGCTATATATAGCCTCTACACCAACAGTAGTGCAGATAATTTCAACATTTGACCATCTGTTGAGCTATATATAGCCTCTACACCAACAGTAGTGCAGATAATTTCAACATTTGACCATCTGTTGAGCTATATATAGCCTCTACACCAACAGTAGTGCAGATAATTTCAACATTTGACCATCTGTTGAGCTATATATAGCCTCTACACCAACAGTAGTGCAGATAAATTTAACATTTGACCATCTGTTGAGCTATATATAGCCTCTTCACCAACAGAAGTACAGATAATTACAAGATCACAAGCATTCTTCAGCTGGCTTGCAGTTAAAACAATACTTCAGATCTGTGCTCAGATTCCTGGGGTATCTTTCAATTAGCTGTAAAATGATCTCCAAAACCTTCCCGATCAATCAATTAAACAGGGGTGTCAGTGTTAAAACTCAACACTTAAGGAACAATTGGCTCATTGTTTGATAAACAAAATATAAAGGTATCAAAAATTTCTGGATGGGATTTTCATGTCAGAATGGAGTGAGGTTGGCTGGAAGGTATTTAATATGTATTTACTATGCTACAGTTGTTGTATAAACAGTCCAGTGATACCATGGTGAAATGATGTACCAGTACAAAATACAAATGCATTTAATTACATCTAAGTCATTGGTTTTTCTCACAAGTTGTGCTTTATATTCTTTAAAAATTAGATCTGGATTGTTTCAGTGCAACTTCTCGGCAAGTACTGACTAGATTGCAATGAAATTTTATGGGAACCATCAATACCTAAAGGAGATGCACATGTCATTGGCACGTTCAAGTCAGAACATTTAACACAGAGTTATGGCCCCTGAATAGTGTTTTGTTTCTACACAAATTCTTGGAAACTACTGACTGGATTTCAATGAAACTTTGTGGGAACTTAAAATACCGAAAGGAGATGCACATGGTGCTTGACTACAAAAAATCATAGATAATGACAGGACATTTTACTGCTTGTAATAACAATGAATATAGCTGTATAACATTTATTTGTTTATTCTTTAAAAAACAACAACAATATTTTGTTTGGATAACCTGAATTCATTTAAAACCGATAAAGTATATCCCTATATTAAAAATAGCATAGACTTGAAAAAAGGATTTTTCCCCATACCCTTTTTTTCTGCTTTATGATACATAACATTTGTATTTCAGATAAACCCCTATATTTTACAGGATTATATTTATACCTAAATGTGAATATTTCTTCGGCATATTGTGCATTTTGTGCAAAAAATGTTTGCAGATTTGTTTTAATACCATTGGAAATAAAATTTAAAATAAATAAATAAAAGAAATCATAGACTAGCAATATTTGTTAAACAAGATCTTAGATACAGAATGTTGAACTTCAAAGATTCTGGTAATGTAAACATCAGAATAGCACTTGGTCATAATCAGCTGACATGTCATATTGTAGCTGCTTACACTCTGCCATCTTGTCCAGTTCAATTGTCTCTCCAGCATCTGTAGTCCTTGATGGGAACCCTCCAGAGTTTCATCAACCTTGGAGAATTAAATCAAACTGGAAACACCGAGATACAGTAAAACCTTTTGAAGCGGCACCTCTAAGCAGCGGCTACCTCTAAGCAGCGGCAGTTAAATTTCCCCCCAGTATTTTTCAGCGCATTTTAACCTCTAAGCAGCAACTCCTCCGCGAAGCGGTAAGCGGCCGTGTAAATCTCTTCCCTGAGGCTAGTTTAACCTCTGCGTAGCAACACCAGTGCAGCTATTTTTAGAACAGTCTGTCGCGTACACCAGAAATGTCACGCGGTCGGCTGATCACTGCTTGTACCCTGTTGAGAAGGTGTTAATTGGAATCAAGTTGCAGTTGGACGGGAAACCAGCTGCATGCTACAAACATGCCGTTGTAGATCTAGGGTATTGCGGGAACGTGTGAAAAAAGTGTCAACTATTGATGATGTTAATGAGTTGGTTTGTTTTCTTAAATTAATCGAAAGATTAAAAGATATCACTGTATTGATTGCTTACTTAAAAAGATGTTTACGTTAATTGCTAAATGCAAACTGTCATTGTTTAAGGATGTCTGACTATAAATTCGATTTTTAATGGTAAATCAGTCTTTGCATGACTCAATACTGGAATACTGGTCATTTTGTCTCGAAAGCAGAGTGTTACTGCAATTAAGTTGTTAGAACAAGGAAGGTCAGCACAGTCTATTGCTACTGAGTTGGGCTGCTGCAGAACTCAGATACAGGTCCGTTACTGAAGATATTGTTGTTGTTTTTAATAGACAAGCAAATGCTGATTGGCTAAAGTACAAAACTATTAAAAAAAAACACATTTTTTCTCGTCTCATTGAAACCTCTCAGCAGCAACACCACTCAGCAGCAACACTTTTTCGTGCCTCCGCCAGATGTTGCTGTGGAGAGGTTTTACTGTATATGACTGCTTCCTTCAAAAGAATGCCTAACTTCAGTATATCAGTGCACTTTCTCACAGCCAAGGTGATACACTGGACCTAATCATAAACCATATACAAAACTTTAGACTTATGCAAAGCCAGTCCCTTACACACACCATCATTTCATTGCGGTGAAGCTTATTGAACTACACAAAGAGACATTATTTGCTGTCAAAATGATCTGTAAGACAGCCGAAAATGTATTATTCTTAAATATTTACATTCATATTGCATGCGGCTATGATGAACTGTTTAGTGACCCAAAGTGTTCATTTTGAAATAAAGACAATGAAGCCACTTAAATCATTGTATGCTTACATCATTTTAAAAAACATAACTATAATTTGGGCTGCTTTCTTTGTGTTGGAACACTTTTATCTACAAATATAAGGAATAGGCTTTTATGTTGCAATGTTATTTGAATGACTTGGATCTGTTCAAATTGATTTTTTACAAACATATCGTAGTTCATAAAATGTTGAAACGCAGTAGCCTGTCAGTTATTCCTTAAATGGTGCTGAAGATGATAACTGCAAGGTTATTGATTTATTTCTTCCCGAGCACCGATCGGGTGGGGGTATGTTTACCTGGTGCTCTGTCTGTTGTATACTTGGTGCTCTGTCTGTTGTTTACTTGGTGTTCTGTCTGTTGTTAACTTGGTGTTCTGTCTGTTGTTTACTTAGTGCTCTGTCTGTTGTTTACTTGATGCTCTGTCTGCACTTTTATAGATAGATCTTGCCATAATTACCATGTTATATAATTAGGATAATTGCTTTACTGCAAATTGCTTAGTGAACAATAGTTTAGTCACCATCCATTGATGTACTGGTACAAAGTAGCAGCAGTTAATCACCTTCTGAGTGGGATACATGTTTAACTTTTATCCGATAATTCCCAGCTGCTTATAGCAAGCCTTGTTTCTTATACTGCAACATCAGCAAAACGACGATAAATATATGAACAAGCCCTGAATAGCCATTCTCAATAAAACAAATATTGCCAAAACCAATAGATGATTTGCAATAAATTTGAAAAACACACATGTCTGAAATACAGACTGACTTTGTTAATCTAGACAGAGTAAACACTAACTGGAACATTAGAAACATTATCACAAGCCCAGTGCAAGCCTAATGTTGACTTAACACAAGTAAATGTTACAATTTTCTCACTTACCTCTGGGAGAATGTTGAATCAAAACCACACCCTTCAATGATAACATTGTTCTTGTTAATAAAAAAAATGGAAAAGCGTGGTCTGGTAGCTTTCAACAGTGTACATTAAATTGAATTTTGGTCAGTCAGGAAACTTCAAGTGATTTGTGATTTATTTAAATTGCACCTTAATTTTTTTCTATGGTATTGCGTAAAGTTTGTTTGTTTGTTTGTTTGTTGGGTTTATCGTCCCACCAGCAGTATTTCAGTTATCTGGAGACGATGTCTACTTGAAGCAGATATAGTGCTGCCTTCAGTGTGTATAGCATGAACACCTGGCATGATACCACACCCAGTCACATTATCCTGATACCGGGCCAACCAGTCGTGAAACTGCCCTTATATTTGCTTGAGCATTAGCAAGGGAGCTATACCACTACCATTTTTAACAACTTTGGTATGTCGTGGCCCGGGATCAAACCTGGGGCCTCCCGTTCCTGGAGCCGACGCTCTACCGATTGCGCTACCATGTCCGGTCCGTAAAGTTTGTGTTTGACATTGTTGTAAAATGATTATTAAACTCTTGTTTTTTATCTTTTACATATGCATGAATTGCTCACTTTCAAATAAAATCTACATGTCACTTCCAAAAATTGACATGCTGTGTAGATGTTACTTCCAAACTGACCATTAGGAAACGTCAAATCTTGTTTTCATTCTAAAAAACTAAAAAAAGAATTTAAATGCTGGTACTTTTAAGATAATTAACAAAAAGGTTTTTAATTTGATCAAACTACAGAGACTTAACTAAAACTAAATGTTTGTGTAACTGTTTTGTCAGTTAATCAGTTTTATGTGATCAGTTTAATCAGACATTCATACTTATTGATCCTGTAGGACAATACACAACACCGTAGGACAATACACAACACTGTAGGACAATACACAACACCGTAGGACAATACACAACACTGTAGGACAATACACAACTCTGTAGGACAATACATAACACTGTAGGACAATACACAACACTGTAGGACAATGCACAACACTGTAGGACAATGCACAACACTGTAGGACAATACACAACACTGTAAAACAATACACAACACCGTAGGACAATACACAACACCGTAGGACAATACACAACACTGTAGGACAATACACAACACTGTAGGACAATACACAACACTGTAGGACAATGCACAACACTGTAGGACAATACACAACACTGTAGGACAATACACAACACTGTAGGACAATACACAACACCGTAGGACAATACACAACACTGTAGGACAATGCACAACACTGTAGGACAATACACAACACTGTAGGACAATGCACACCACTGTAGGACAATACACAACACTGTAGGACAATACACAACACTGTAGGACAATACACAACACTGTAGGACAATACACAACACTGTAGGACAATGCACAACACTGTAGGACAATACACAACACTGTAGGACAATACACAACACTGTAGGACAATACACAACACCGTAGGACAATACACAACACTGTAGGACAATACATAGCACTGTAGGACAATACACAACATCGTAGGACAATACACAACACTGTAGGACAATGCACAACACTGTAGGACAATACACAACACTGTAGGACAATACACAACACTGTAGGACAATGCACAACACTGTAGGACAATACACAACACTGTAGGACAATACATAACACTGTAGAACAATACACAACACTGTAGAACAATACACAACACTGTAGGACAATACACAACACTGTAGGACAATGCACAACACTGTAGGACAATGCACAACACTGTAGGACAATACACAACACTGTAGGACAATACACAACACTGTAGGACAATACACAACACCGTAGGACAATACACAACACTGTAGGACAATACATAGCACTGTAGGACAATACAAAACACTGTAGGACAATACATAACACTGTAGAACAATACACAACACTGAAGGACAATACACAACACGGTAGGACAATACACAACACTGTAGGACAATACACAACACTGTAGGACAATACACAACACTGTAGGACAATGCACAACACTGTAGGACAATACACAACACTGTAGGACAATACACTACACTGTAGGACAATACACAACACTGTAGGACAATACACAACACTGAAGGACAATACACAACACGGTAGGACAATACACAACACTGTAGGACAATACATAACACTGTAGAACAATACACAACACTGTAGGACAATACATAACACTGTAGGACAATACATAACACTATAGGACAATACACAACACTGTAGGACAATACACAACACTGTAGGACAATACACAACTCTGTAGGACAATACACAACACTGTAGGACAATACACAACACTGTAGGACAATACACAACTCTGTAGAACAATACATAACACTGTAGAACAATACACAAAACTGTAGGACAATACACAACACTGTAGGACAATACACAACTCTGTAGGACAATACACAACACTGTAGGACAATACACAACTCTGTAGAACAATACATAACACTGTAGAACAATACACAACACTGTAGGACAATACATAACACTGTAGGACAATACATAACACTGTAGAACAATACACAAAACTGTAGGACAATACACAACACTGTAGGACAATACACAACACTGTAGGACAATACACAACTCTGTAGGACAATACATAACACTGTAGAACAATACACAACACTGTAGGACAATACACAACACTGTAGGACAATACACAACACTGTAGGACAATACACAACACTGTAGGACAATACACAACTCTGTAGAACAATACACAACACTGTAGGACAATACACAACACTGTAGAACAATACACAAAACTGTAGGACAATACATAACACTGTAGAACAATACACAACACTGTAGGACAATACACAACACTGTAGGACAATACATAACACTGTAGAACAATACACAACACCGTAGGACAATACACAACACTGTAGGACAATACACAACACTGTAGGACAATGCACAACACTGTAGGACAATACATAACACTGTAGAACAATACATAACACTGTAGGACAATACATAACACTGTAGAACAATACATAACACTGTAGAACAATACACAACACTGTAGAACAATACATAACACTGTAGAACAATACATAACACTGTAGAACAATACATAACACTGTAGAACAATACATAACACTGTAGAACAATACATAACACTGTACTGTAGAACAATACATACCACTGTAGAACAATACACAACACTGTAGGACAATGCACAACACTGTAGAACAATACATAACACTGTAGAACAATACATAACACTGTAGGACAATGCACAACACTGTAGGACAATACACAACACTGTAGAACAATACACAAAACTGTAGGACAATACATAACACTGTAGAACAATACACAAAACTGTAGGACAATACACAACACTGTAGGACAATACACAACTCTGTAGGACAATACACAACACTGTAGGACAATACACAACACTGTAGGACAATACACAACACTGTAGTACAATACACAACACTGTAGGACAATACACAACACTGTAGAACAATACACAACACTGTAGAACAATACACAACACTGTAGGACAATACACAACACTGTAGTACAATACACAACACTGTAGAACAATACACAAAACTGTAGGACAATACACAACACTGTAGGACTATACACAACTCTGTAGGACAATACACAACACTGTAGGACAATACACAACACTGTAGTACAATACACAACACTGTAGGACAATACATAACACTGTAGAACAATACACAACTCTGTAGGACAATACACAACACTGTAGGACAATACACAACACTGTAGAACAATACAAAACTGTAGGACAATACATAACACTGTAGAACAATACACAACACTGTAGAACAATACACAAAACTGTAGGACAATACACAACACTGTAGTACAATACACATCACTGTAGGACAATACATAACACTGTAGAACAATACACAACTCTGTAGGACAATACACAACACTGTAGGACAATACACAACACTGTAGGACAATACACAACACTGAAGGACAATACACAACACTGTAGGACAATACATAGCACTGTAGGACAATACACAACACTGTAGGACAATACACAACACTGTTGGACAATACACAACACCGTAGGACAATACACAACACCGTAGGACAATACACAACACTGTAGGACAATACACAACACTGTAGGACAATGCACAACACTGTAGGACAATGCACAACACCGTAGGACAATACACAACACTGTAGGACAATACACAACACCGTAGGACAATACACAACAGTGTAGGACAATACACAACACCGTAGGACAATACACAACACCGTAGGACAATACACAACACCGTAGGACAATACACAACACCGTAGGACAATACACAACACTGTAGGACAATACACAACACTGTAGGACAATACACAACACTGGACTATTTGGGCGATGGGATTCTGAAGCTCCTGTATTATTTTTCCTTGTTTTTGTTAATGAGAACATAACATATATTGCAGCATTTGAGATTGTCCTTCCTTGACAATTGATACTTGTGTCAGGATTTCTACTGCATGATTATAGTTATTATCATTGATGGAAGGTTTATGAGTTTAGAAGTGTAAACATACCTAGCTTTCCCACCATTATGGCTGATCTGAGGGGGTGTTTTCACCAGAGGAATGGTCATGGATGCAGAGTAACCTGTCATTACTGACTACTTCAGACTGAGTTACTGATGGGTCACTGGTGATGTGATGGGAACAACAACATATCCACCCACTTTGATAGTTTGTAGGATGACTAGCGATGTACAGTCAACTATGCATTTATCCATCTACCTAACTGCTAACTGCTATTTTATCACTACCATTTTCATCATCCCCACCAACAACAAACCCATTGTGCCCCCTCCCCCAGCCACCAACAACAAACCCATCTTGCCCCCTCCCCCAGCCACCAACAACAAACCCATCGTGCCCCCACCCACAGCCATCAACACTATAATTGTTATGATACAAAAACATCATGTCTGCTTTTATTATCAACAATATTATCATCATCATCATAAACGTTGTATTCACAAAATATTTAACAGGTAACATAACAATTGCCATTTGTGTGTATATAAAAATTATAGATCAAATGCACAAATAATATAGCACAAGCATTGTCTCATTGTGCTCTAACATTATTTTACAGAATAATAACTACCATATATTTGCATTTTTCTGCTTATCAATTTATTACTGAGACCATTAATATTAGCAGTTAATTAAGTTATGTAATCATGAGTTTCATGATTTTCTGTTCTTGAGATGAAAGGTATTCATGATTCATCTGTTGAATATGTTCTTAAAACAAATGGTTTAACAATTTTGTAAGAATGTGCATCTGTTCCTTGTAATTCATTTCAACTTCCTACCCCACCATCTGCAGCATACACCTGGCTAATTAAGCATAATTGGTGTCTAGCAGAATGTAACTGATGTACTCGGACAAAATGTGGCCAATATCTTGCTACAGTAAGACCTGTTGTCTTGTACCCACTTGTTATCTATCATGTGATTAATATAAGCACTTCAAAAGTTCCTTTGTTGCATTTTTTGTTGTTGTTTTGGTTGTTGTTTGCTTGCCGTCTGTACCTGTGGCCTTTATGACAGTTGTCACAGCCTTAGATAGACCCTCAGGGGCCATCTGTACCTGTGGCCTTTATGACAGTTGTCACAGCCTTAGATAGACCCTCAGGGGCCATCTGTACCTGTGGCCTTTATGACAGTTGTCACAGCCTTAGATAAACCCTCAGGGGCCATCTGTACCTGTGGCCTTTATGACAGTTGTCACAGCCTTAAATAGACCCTCAGGGGCCATCTGTACCTGTGGCCTTTATGACAGTTGTCACAGCCTTAGATAGATTCTCAGGGGCCATCTGTACCTGTGGCCTTTATGACAGTTGTCACAGCCTTAGATAGACCCTCAGGGGCCATCTGTACCTGTGGCCTTTATGACAGTTGTCACGGCCTTAGATAGACCCTCAGGGGCCATCTGTACCTGTGGCCTTTATGACAGTTGTCACGGCCTTAGATAGGCCCTCAGGGTTCATCTGTACCTGTGGCCTTTATGACAGTTGTCACGGCCTTAGATAGACCCTCAGGGGCCATCTGTACCTGTGGCCTTTATGACAGTTGTCACGGCCTTAGATAGACCCTCAGGGGCCATCTGTACCTGTGGCCTTTATGACAGGTGTCACGGCCTTAGATAGACCCTCAGCGGCCATCTGTACCTGTGGTCTTTATGACAGTTGTCACGGCCTTAGATAGACCCTCAGGGGCCATCTGTACCTGTGGCCTTTATGACAGTTGTCACAGCCTTAGATAAACCCTCAGGGGCCATCTGTACCTGTGGCCTTTATGACAGGTGTCACAGCCTTAGATAGACCCTAAGGGGCCATCTGTACCTGTGGCCTTTATGACAGTTGTCACAGCCTTAGATAGACCCCCAGTGACCATCTGTACCTGTGGCCTTAATGACAGTTGTCACAGCCTTAAATAGACTCTCAGGGGCCATCTGTACCTGTGGCCTTTATGACAGTTGTCACAGCCTTAGATAGACCCTCAGGAGCCATCTGTACCTGTGGTCTTTATGACAGTTGTCACTGCCTTAGATAGACCCTAAGGGGCCATCTGTACCTGTGGCCTTTATGACAGGTGTCACAGCCTTAGATAGACCCTCAGGGGCCATCTGTACCTGTGGCCTTTATGACAGTTGTCACAGCCTTAGATAGACCTTCAGGGGCCATCTGTACCTGTGGCCTTTATGACAGTTGTCACAGCCAAAGTTAAACCCTCAGGGGCCATCTGTACCTGTGGCCTTTATGACAGTTGTCACAGCCTTAGATAGACCCTCAGGGGCCATCTGTACCTGTGGCCTTTATGACAGTTGTCACAGCCTTAGATAAACCCTCAGGGGCCATCTGTACCTGTGGCCTTTATGACAGGTGTCACAGCCTTAGATAGACCCTCAGGGGCCATCTGTACCTGTGCCCTTTATGACAGTTGTCACAGCCTTAGATAGATTCTCAGGGGCCATCTGTACCTGTGGCCTTTATGACAGTTGTCACAGCCTTAGATAGACCCTCAGGGGCCATCTGTACCTGTGGCCTTTATGACAGTTGTCACGGCCTTAGATAGATCCTCAGGGGCCATCTGTACCTGTGGCCTTTATGACAGTTGTCACGGCCTTAGATAGACCCTCAGGGGCCATCTGTACCTGTGGCCTTTATGACAGTTGTCACAGCCTTAGATAAACCCTCAGGGGCCATCTGTACCTGTGGCCTTTATGACAGTTGTCACAGCCTTAAATAGACCCTCAGGGGCCATCTGTACCTGTGGCCTTTATGACAGTTGTCACAGCCTTAGATAGATTCTCAGGGGCCATCTGTACCTGTGGCCTTTATGACAGTTGTCACAGCCTTAGATAGACCCTCAGGGGCCATCTGTACCTGTGGCCTTTATGACAGTTGTCACGGCCTTAGATAGACCCTCAGGGGCCATCTGTACCTGTGGCCTTTATGACAGTTGTCACGGCCTTAGATAGGCCCTCAGGGTTCATCTGTACCTGTGGCCTTTATGACAGTTGTCACGGCCTTAGATAGACCCTCAGGGGCCATCTGTACCTGTGGCCTTTATGACAGTTGTCACGGCCTTAGATAGACCCTCAGGGGCCATCTGTACCTGTGGCCTTTATGACAGGTGTCACGGCCTTAGATAGACCCTCAGCGGCCATCTGTACCTGTGGTCTTTATGACAGTTGTCACGGCCTTAGATAGACCCTCAGGGGCCATCTGTACCTGTGGCCTTTATGACAGTTGTCACAGCCTTAGATAAACCCTCAGGGGCCATCTGTACCTGTGGCCTTTATGACAGGTGTCACAGCCTTAGATAGACCCTAAGGGGCCATCTGTACCTGTGGCCTTTATGACAGTTGTCACAGCCTTAGATAGACCCCCAGTGACCATCTGTACCTGTGGCCTTAATGACAGTTGTCACAGCCTTAAATAGACTCTCAGGGGCCATCTGTACCTGTGGCCTTTATGACAGTTGTCACAGCCTTAGATAGACCCTCAGGAGCCATCTGTACCTGTGGTCTTTATGACAGTTGTCACTGCCTTAGATAGACCCTAAGGGGCCATCTGTACCTGTGGCCTTTATGACAGGTGTCACAGCCTTAGATAGACCCTCAGGGGCCATCTGTACCTGTGGCCTTTATGACAGTTGTCACAGCCTTAGATAGACCTTCAGGGGCCATCTGTACCTGTGGCCTTTATGACAGTTGTCACAGCCAAAGTTAAACCCTCAGGGGCCATCTGTACCTGTGGCCTTTATGACAGTTGTCACAGCCTTAGATAGACCCTCAGGGGCCATCTGTACCTGTGGCCTTTATGACAGTTGTCACAGCCTTAGATAAACCCTCAGGGGCCATCTGTACCTGTGGCCTTTATGACAGGTGTCACAGCCTTAGATAGACCCTCAGGGGCCATCTGTACCTGTGGCCTTTATGACAGTTGTCACAGCCTTAGATAGATTCTCAGGGGCCATCTGTTCCTGTGGCCTTTATGACAGTTGTCACAGCCTTAGATAGACCCTCAGGGGCCATCTGTACCTGTGGCCTTTATGACAGTTGTCACGGCCTTAGATAGATCCTCAGGGGCCATCTGTACCTGTGGCCTTTATGACAGTTGTCACGGCCTTAGATAGGCCCTCAGGGTTCATCTGTACCTGTGGCCTTTATGACAGTTGTCACGGCCTTAGATAGACCCTCAGGGGCCATCTGTACCTGTGGCCTTTATGACAGTTGTCACGGCCTTAGATAGACCCTCAGGGGCCATCTGTACCTGTGGCCTTTATGACAGGTGTCACGGCCTTAGATAGACCCTCAGCGGCCATCTGTACCTGTGGTCTTTATGACAGTTGTCACGGCCTTAGATAGACCCTCAGGGGCCATCTGTACCTGTGGCCTTTATGACAGTTGTCACAGCCTTAGATAAACCCTCAGGGGCCATCTGTACCTGTGGCCTTTATGACAGGTGTCACAGCCTTAGATAGACCCTAAGGGGCCATCTGTACCTGTGGCCTTTATGACAGTTGTCACAGCCTTAGATAGACCCCCAGTGACCATCTGTACCTGTGGCCTTAATGACAGTTGTCACAGCCTTAAATAGACTCTCAGGGGCCATCTGTACCTGTGGCCTTTATGACAGTTGTCACAGCCTTAGATAGACCCTCAGGAGCCATCTGTACCTGTGGTCTTTATGACAGTTGTCACTGCCTTAGATAGACCCTAAGGGGCCATCTGTACCTGTGGCCTTTATGACAGGTGTCACAGCCTTAGATAGACCCTCAGGGGCCATCTGTACCTGTGGCCTTTATGACAGTTGTCACAGCCTTAGATAGACCTTCAGGGGCCATCTGTACCTGTGGCCTTTATGACAGTTGTCACAGCCAAAGTTAAACCCTCAGGGGCCATCTGTACCTGTGGCCTTTATGACAGTTGTCACAGCCTTAGATAGACCCTCAGGGGCCATCTGTACCTGTGGCCTTTATGACAGTTGTCACAGCCTTAGATAAACCCTCAGGGGCCATCTGTACCTGTGGCCTTTATGACAGGTGTCACAGCCTTAGATAGACCCTCAGGGGCCATCTGTACCTGTGGCCTTTATGACAGTTGTCACAGCCTTAGATAGATCCCCAGCGACCATCTGTACCTGTGGCCTTTATGACAGTTGTCACTGCCTTAGATAGACCCTTAGGGGCCATCTGTACCTGTGGCCTTTATAATAGTTGTCACAGCCTTAGATAGACCCTCAGGGGCCATCTGTACCTGTGGCCTTTATAATAGTTGTCACAGCCTTAGATAGACCCTCAGGGGCCATCTGTACCTGTGGCCTTTATGACAGTTGTCACAGCCTTAGAAAGACCCTCACTGGCTATCTGTACCTGTGTTCTTTATGACAGTTGTCACTGCCTTAGATAGACCCTTAGGGGCCATCTGTACCTGTGGCCTTTATAATAGTTGTCACAGCCTTAGATAGACCCTCAGGGGCCATCTGTACCTGTGGCCTTTATAATAGTTGTCACAGCCTTAGAAAGACCCTCACTGGCTATCTGTACCTGTGTTCTTTATGTCAGTTGTCACAGCCTTAGATAGACCCCCAGGGACCATCTGTACCTGTGGCCTTTATGACAGTTGTCACAGCCTTAGATAGACTATCAGGGGCCATCTGTAAATGTGGCCTTTATGAGAGTTGTCACAGCCTTAGATAGACCATCAGGGGCTATCTGTACCTGTGGTCCTTATGTCAGTTGTCACAGCCTTAGAGAGACCCTCACTGGCCATCTGTACCTGTGGTCTTTAATACAAATAAATATAAAAAGAACACCATTTACCAAACTAGGACCCGTATGTTGAGAACCTTTTTATCGCATCACCAATAACAGATCAATGATCCTTATCAATAATAAAAATAATAAACATTTGTTATTGATCAGTATTTTTTGTCTGTTTTAATGTTTTGATTGTTATATTCATTTTAAAAACAAAGAAGAAAAAATTCACGGAAATTTTTTATTTGACTGCGACGGGATTCGATCTCTGGAGACCGTTAACATCAGAACAAATCAATAAACACTGCGCTATTCCAAGATTGTCATCTATGTGTAAGTAAAATTGATATTTTGTACAACATGCCACTAAATACACTATCAATCTATTTTTAGAAATAGAGAAAATAGTAAATTTTAAATGAATAACCAATAGTTTTCATAATATTTATAAATATATTAATACAAAGAACAACTTTACGTATAATAATAAAACTGCAAACTCGCTATAGTTATAATATAAAAGAACATCATTTACCGAAATAGGACTCGTCTGTTGGAAACGTGTAAATCGCAAAACTTCCGGAATTCGGAATGCCTTGTCCATTTTCCCTCGATCATTCTCTAGCTAGAACGAGAATGTCCGAGGACCCCCGCTCGCATTTGCAAAATTTTTCAGCATTCCATATATAGGTGGTGCGCTCCAATGCGTCGCTAATAATTGGAAGAAAAAACCTAGCTTCTGATGTATATTTCTGGATTGATTGTATTTTATAGGACAATTGGCAGTAACTGAACATAGTGCATAATTATTTGTGATGTGAACAAAACATGTCATCATTTTGAGAAATTAGCATGTAAATGCAAGTCACTATTTAAAAATGCTTACGTAACTAGTTTGACAAAATCATTTACAATTTGAAAATAACTGGACAGTGCTGAAAGATTTTATGAATATTGTTTTTGGTGACTGATTTAAAATAATAATGTCAATTATGGACTAAACAGGCTTATATATGTCATGAATTTTTATTATTTGCACTGATTTTCATAAAGATAAAATTTATATCTCATCCATATATAACTTTTCTTGAAAGGTTGTTTGTAGGATCAAAAGCCCAACTGGACCTCTAACCCCGTATTTCAACATGATTTCCCTCCTGCTTTTCAAAATATTGTGACATTCTATCCCCTGTTATACTGCTAATGGTTGTACAAATACCCTTGTTAAATGTTCAAAATTTCAACACAATTGAAAGCCCACCCAGATTCCAGCAGATAAGATCTGGACATGTTTTACTGAAGGTGAAATTGAGCATGTTTTTAGCAGCAACAAAAAGGTGTCCTAATGACACTGTAGACATGCCAGCTCAAAGGTGGCTTATTTAGATGACCCCTGTTCATTATGTCTGGTTGGTTTGATTCACTCTATACCAAAAGAACTGAGTCAGGAATCTCCTGTAAGTTTGACCCTCATCCTGCTCAATATATTGTATAGCAGTAATAGTGCTGGAGCAAAGAGACTGAAGTTTCTCCTGTCTCAGGTCCGGCTCAATGTGTTGTATAGCAGTAATAGTGCTGGAGCAGAGAGACTGAAGTTTCTCCTGTCTCAGGTCCGGCTCAATGTGTTGTATAGCAGTAATAGTGCTGGAGCAGAGAGACTGAAGTTTCTCCTGTCTCAGATCTGGCTAAATGTGTTGTATACATTATTGTGCTGGAACAGAGAGACTGAAGTTTCTCCTGTCTCAGATCTGGCTATATAGGCATTATTCTCATATTCTTGTAGGAGACAATAGTATAAATAGTAAAGAACTTAATTAGTCCTTACAATTAGGTTAACACTCAATCTAGATTACCCCATTAATTCTGTCATTCCATGCTATATAGGTTAGGACCTAATCTAGATTACCCCATTAAATCTGTCATTTCATGCTATATAGGGTAGGACCTAATCTAGATTACCCCATTAATTCTGTCATTTCATGCTATATAGGGTAGGACCTAATCTAGATTACCCCATTAATTCTGTCATTCCATGCTATTAGGGTTTGGACTTAATTTAGATTACCCCATTAATTCTGTCATTTCATGCTATATAGGGTAGGACCTAATCTAGATTACCCCATTAATTCTGTCATTCCATGCTATATAGGGTAGGACCTAATCTAGATTAATTCTGTCATTCCATGCTATTAGGGTTTGGACTTAATTTAGATTACCCCATTAATTCTGTCATTTCATGCTATATAGGGTAGGACCTAATCAGATTACCCCATTAATTCTGTCATTCCATGCTATATAGGGTAGGACCTATCTAGATTACCCATTAATTCTGCCATTCCATGCTATATAGGGTTTGGACTTAATTTAGATTACCCCATTAATTCTGTCATTCCATGCTATATAGGGTAGGACCTAATCTAGATTACCCCATTAATTCTGTCATTCCATGCTATATAGGGTAGGACCTAATCTAGATTACCCCATTAATTCTGTCATTCCATGCTATTAGGGTTTGGACTTAATTTAGATTACCCCATTAATTCTGTCATTTCATGCTATATAGGGTAGGACCTAATCTAGATTACCCCATTAATTCTGTCATTCCATGCTATTAGGGTTTGGACTTAATTTAGATTACCCCATTAATTCTGTCATTTCATGCTATATAGGGTAGGACCTAATCTAGATTACCCATTAATTCTGCCATTCCATGCTATATAGGGTTTGGACTTAATTTAGATTACCCCATTAATTCTGTCATTCCATGCTATATAGGGTAGGACCTAATCTAGATTACCCCATTAATTCTGTCATTCCATGCTATATAGGGTAGGACCTAATCTAGATTACCCCATTAATTCTGTCATTCCATGCTATATAGGGTAGGACCTCAGATGGGACAATGATGCTTACAAAATCACAACGTTATGTTTGGTGGGAAAGATTATGTTTCTAAAAAAGTTCTCACTGAAATTTACAAAGAAAGTCGAAGAAGGGAGAAAGTTAGGACAATAAAAACAATGGTTTGTTTTGCAGTTTGTGCATTTTTAACTTTGTTGTGGCATCTCTCAGTACTCGGTACACCTTAGGGCGGAGATTCCGGAAATAGTATTTACGGATTATCTGCCAGAAAAGTAGTTTCACTTGGATATCTGGGCGAAGTGACATACCTACCTACTCCAAGATATGATTTCTGAAATTTTCCAGGTGTTCCAGATGTTATTGATCTGTATTATTTTTGCAAACAGTAAAACCAAAAACTGACAAGGTACTGCAGAAAGTTCAGACCCTCTCACTGTTACTTAAAACAGAGATTGGTGAAGGATGACTTTACATTAGAAAAAGTCACTAGCTCCAGACAAACGTCTGAGTGTCCTGGTTGACTGCTGACAATTGGTCACCATCAGTAGTCCTGGCTGTCAATCATCATGTCAATAGATCCATTCAAAGTTTGTGGTTTGTAGGATTATCAAATCAGCAATCACAGACAAGTTGGCCTAATTGATGTGAAGGGATCTAGACAAACCCTCCAAGCTTAGGGTAAACTTTTTATTTTGTGCAAACCTCAATGCTGTTATTTTTTTTGTCATTTGTCAGACCATAATAATGATTCTATACATATCTGTTAATGTGTATAAAGTGTACTAGGCAGACAAACTTCTTATTGGAAAGTGACAGTAAAATGTAAGTATGACTGGCTGTTTCATTTAATATATTCTTTATACATTGATAACAAATCTTTGACAAAATGTCAAGTTTATACACAGATAAAAAAATAATTATGTTATGCTATAATTTAATTTTTTTCACCCATGAAGTGAAGGGTAACTCTACAGCTACTGGCAGTTATATGCCACTTATACCCTACTAAATGGTCACAGATAGAATTATTTAAACATCTGTACCATTTCTCTAACCAAGGGGTGTCCTTGTAAAGCTAAGAGGTAAAACACACTCTTGGACACAACTGTTAATCACATCTGTGCACCATTGTACATTGATGACAGATATCTCGCTACTCCTGTTGTGAACAATATGAAGTTTCGATTCATGACAAGTCATCACAGAAGCGTTTGATCACCAGACGATGCACTGCATACTCACACATATAAAAGCCAATCTTTCACTGCAGGTGCTTCAATTAGTTTCTAAAACTTCACATAAACCACTTTATTAAAACCTACCTTCATTGATTAACCAGCTGGTTTGGCCAGTTTTTGATTGAAGGAACGAAGATAAAGTGGAAAAACTGTCTATATCTGACTAGAGAAATACTTAATTTTGTCTAAGCTGTCTGGAAGGGATATATCTCAGGAAGGGTTTGCTGGAGGGTTGGGTCAGCTGTTCACTAAATTTTGTTTCTTTTTTTTCATTAAGTTGGGGGCATCTTACACCTTAATGGTGTAGTCCTAAAGTCAGTGATAATCCTTGTTCCATGTTACCTTGCCTAAACACACCCTATAAGTTATAATGCTATTACTGGTTGGCCAGCTGTCAGGATAGTGACTGGATGCAGTCGCATTTCAGGTATTCATGGAATGCTATCTCAGGAAAGCAGCACTTTATTTGCTTCCAATGAAAACCGTGTAAATCAATAGTCATCCACACCTTACGAGTAAATGTCTATCACACGGTGACAGTTGTGACAGCATGTTTTGTGCTATATGGAGACTTGACTTATTTCATTTAACTAATAAATTAATTAATAATTATTTTACACTGTGCATCCATAAAGGGACATTATTCAGCCTAAAGCTAAGAAATGTATTTGTATATCTCAATGTCTACAAAGTTTTACTGACTGTCAACTCAGCAGTCCCAGGGGTAATACAGTAGGAACAATATTGGCCCCAAAGTATAACAGACGTAAGGTGTGGAGGCCCTAGGCATTGGATGCCCCCAGTAACAGATAGTAAAGACCACAGGTAGTGAAGACATAGGTATGGAAGGCCTTATGTATAGCAGGTACCCTAGGCATTGAATATCTAAAGTATGGAATACCTTATTTATTGGAGGACCCCCAGGATAGATGATCCCAAGTATTGCAGGTCTTATGTGTAGGAAGCACCCAGGATAGAAGATATCAGATATTGAACACCTTGGATATGGAATGCACCAGGTATGGAAGGTCTTAGATATGTCACCCCAAGTACTGAAGTCCAGTTACTGAAGCCCCAAGGTATGGAATGCACCAGGTATGGAAGGTCCTAGATATGTCACCCCAAGTACTGAAGTCCAGTTACTGAAGCCCCAAGGTATGGAATGCACCAGGTATGGAAGGTCCTAGATATGTCACCCCAAGTACTGAAGTCCAGTTACTGAAGCCCCAAGGTATGGAATGCACCAGGTATGGAAGGTCCTCGATATGTCACCCCAAGTACTGAAGTCCAGGTACTGAAGCCCCAAGGTATGGAATGCACCAGGTATGGAAGGTCCTAGATATGTCACCCCAAGTACTGAAGTCCAGGTACTGAAGCCCCAAGGTATGGAATGCACCAGGTATGGAAGGTCCTAGATATGTCACCCCAGGTACTGAAGTCCAGTTACTGAAGCCCCAAGGTATGGAATGCACCAGGTATGGAAGGTCCTGAATATGTCACCCCAAGTACTGAAGTCCAGGTACTGAAGCCCCAAGGTATGGAATGCACCAGGTATGGAAGGTCCTAGATATGTCACCCCAAGTACTGAAGTCCAGGTACTGAAGCCCCAAGGTATGGAATGCACCAGGTATGGAAGGTCCTAGATATGTCACCCCAGGTACTGAAGTCCAGTTACTGAAGCCCCAAGGTATGGAATGCACCAGGTATGGAAGGTCCTGAATATGTCACCCCAAGTACTGAAGTCCAGGTACTGAAGCCCCAAGGTATGGAATGCACCAGGTATGGCAGGTCCTAGATATGTCACCCCAGGTACTGAAGTCCAGGTACTGAAGCCCCTAGGTATGGAATGCACCAGGTATGGCAGGTCCTAGATATGTCACCCCAAGTACTGAAGTCCAGGTACTGAAGCCCCTAGGTATGGAATGCACCGGGTTGGAAACTGGAAAGGCCTGAGGTTCATTTTCTAGCCCAAACATACCAAAGTCTTATAAAAAGTAAGCTGCCTTGCTATCACTTACCTTTACAGGCTGTAGTTGGACAGTGGCTACAATGTAGGTAAAGGTGCAGTAAGGCCCAAACCGGCGTGTATACTGACATTGTAGATAATGATATAAGTGTTGCTTGCAGGCTTATGGCTAGCTTATGAAGGGAGTTGTGTGACCAGGCCTGAGGTTGTTATGATAATACAGTCAAACCTCGGTTATTCAAACTTGGGTTTTCTGAAGCCGATGCATTATTCGAAATCATTGGTCGGTCTAAATTTTTTCCCCTATATAATTTGATGTGAAATAAATCTTATTATTTATTTGCATTAATCAAAGTTTCGGCATTGTTTGACGTCAGTTTTAATCCCCAACATGCAGTTTCAAGGCTGTCTTCAGGCATCTTATCCAAAGCCCGATTAGGTCACCGGTTGACCATTGTGTATTGTCACCCGTCAAACTGCGAAGGGACATTATTCCAGTAACATCGATGTTTGGCTTCGTTTATTGGTTGGTTGAAGTTGTTAATTGCAAATGATGTAATGATTAGTTTGACAATCAGTTACGATGTATAGTCAGTTAAGCAGAGTGACAATCCAATTTAAGATTTACTTGTAGTCCTTTTGTCTGACAGCGGTATTGCAAAATGTAAGGGTGGGTAGGTACAAATGTTGACCAATATCACCATCATTTCAGTTAGGAAATGGCAAGCATAGCAGGTAAAATTTTAGCTGAGCCTTCTGGAGAAGGGTTCAGCAACTGGAGGACACCCAGATCAGCAACAACGTAATGCTGTGTGAGTTAATACTATGTGCTTGTAACTATGTGATGTATTTCGCAGTTTGTTGATAACATGTGCATGTTTATTCGACAATGATTTATACATACATGCAGAAATTTTGATTTTTTAATATTTTGAAAAAGAATAAAAACATGACACTTATTCTATTATATATTTCTTTTTAATCAAATAACATTTCACAGTTAAAAGCATTATGGTATGAACAACATTATATGCCAAACAACAACAAAGAATACCCATGCATATTGCCGCACAGAATTACATAATTAAAAATGGTGGATTGCAGTCGGAAAATTTTGTAAAAGAAAGCAGTTTAGGTTATTCCAACCCATGCGTTGTTGGAAGTTATTTGTCGATCCTGATGACTTCGAATAACAATAACCGAAGTTAGGCTGTATTAATCACCAGTGAACAGCAACGGTAATGGCAGTGTCATTTAGTCGAAGAAATTTGTACTCCTTCAAATTTAATCAATCACTGACAATGTACAATTAGTCCCAAGCCATCAAAAAAGCACATACAATGACTAAATGTCATCAACTACCCTAGTTGATTGTCAATTTAGCAATTTATTCTCACAGGGAGCCTTTTCTCTTCAACCTTCATCATTGTTACTTAATGGTCTACACTATAACTGCCTTGTGGCTACAAAACGATATAAAAATTGCAAGTTCTTGAATAAAGCATGCTTGTATACATCTTGCAGGAAGTTTTAACAGTCATTCTGGTGCATTTAGATTTCGGAAAGTTGCATTTTACTGGCATTTAATGTTATATTATTCATGATCACAACCACAAAGTACCCCCTGCTAGTTTCTAAGAGGGGTGCATGCACCCAAGTATGCACCAGTACACCCTATTCTAAAGATTGATCCTTATAAATTAGATGCTGAGAATGCACATGTGCTCAGACAGAAACTTGCCGAGTAGACACAGCAGCATAAGTCTCAGGCAATTAACAGATAGAAATTGTTTAAGGCTCATTTGTCAATAGATAACGTTAAGTTTAGAACCCACAATTATGTTCATTGTGATGGCTTAGCTCTTAGTAGTTGAGAAAGACCGCTAACAAATATCTGGGTAGAACCAGTGAACCACACAGACACTTCACTTATAACTAGCTTGCATTAGAGCTACTGATAGGACAGGGTATCAAATTCCAAGTTGTGAAAGGCTGAGGGCTGTAAAGGGCTTAAGTGTTCGCAGCGTTTATGTACACATATCATAGTTCTCAGGATTGCAATAAGATATCAATGTGAAGCTTGTACTTAAGGCTAGACTGATAAATGGGAAAACAAGTGCAAAGAGCAGCCATTCCTTAGTTATGTAGTAAGATAGTTGAGCACTGTAGTATAAGGGTATAGTTTGTTGATTTATTGAACACTGCAGCTTTAAGGGTATGGTTGGGTGGTTTGATGAACACTGTAGCTCTAAGGGTATGGTTGGGTGGTTTGATGAACACTGTAGCTCTAAGGGTATGGTTGGGTGATTAATTAAACACTGTATCTCTAAGGGTATGGTTGAGTGGTTTGTTGAACACTGTAGCTCTAAGGGTATGGTTGGGTGGTTTGTTGAACACTGTAGCTCTAAGGGTGTGGTTGAGTGGTTTGTTGAACATTCTAGCTCTAAGGGTCTGGTTGGGTGATTGGTTAAACACTGTATCTCTAAGGGTATGGTTGGATGGTTGGTTGAACACTGTAGCTCTAAGGGTATGGTTGTGTGGTTGGTTGAACACTATCTCTAAGGGTATGGTTGTGTGGTTGGTTGAACACTATCTCTAAGGGTATATGGTTGTGTGGTTGGTTGAACACTATCTCTAAGGGTATGGTAGTGTGGTTAGTTGAACACTATCTCCAAGAGTATGGTTAATCGGTTGGTTGAACATTATCTCCTAGGGTATGGTTGGGTGGTTTGATGAACACTGTAGCTCTAAGGGTATGGTTGGGTGGTTTGTTTAAGATTCTAGCTCTAATGGTATGGTTGGGTGGTTTGTTTAACATTATAGCTCTAAGGGTATGGTTGGGTGGTTTGTTTAACATTCTAGCTCTAATGGTATGGTTGGGTGGTTTGTGGAACACTGTAGCTCTAAGGGTATGGTTGGGTGGTTTGATGAACATTTTAGCTCTAAGGGTATTGTTGGGTGGTTGCTTGAACATTCTAGCTCTAAGGGTATGGTTGGGTGGTTGGTTGAACACTGTATCTATAAGGGTGTGGTTGGGTGATTGTTGGATACTGTAGCTCTAAGGGAATTGGTGGGTGGTTGCTTGAAAACTGTAGCTCTGAGGGTATTGATGGGTGGTTTGTTGAACATTCTAGCTCTAAGGGTATGGTTGGGTGGTTGCTTGAACATTCTAGCTCTAAGGGTATTGGTGGGTGGTTGCTTGAACACTGTAGCTCTAAGGGTATGGTTGGGTGGTTTGATGAACATTCTGTCTCTAAGGGCATGGTTGGATGGTTGCTAAACACTGTAGCTCTAAGAGCATGGTTGGGTGGTTTGTTGAACATTCTAGCTCTAAGGGTATGGTTGGGTGCTTTGTTGGACACTGTAGCTCTGAGGGTATTGATGAGGGGTTTGTTGGACACTGTAGCTCTTATAATTGTCTGTAGTAATTGGATCTTAGTGTTGCTGCTGTCATAATTGGATCTTAGTGTTGCTGCTGTCATAATTGGATCTTGGCTGTGGTCATAATTGAATCTTAGAGTGGCTGCTGTCATAATTGGATTTTAAAATGTCCGCTGTCATAACTGGATCTTAAAAATGTCTGCTGTCATAATTGGATCTTGTCTGTGGTCATAATTGAATCTTAGAGTGGCTGCTGTCATAATTGGGTCTTGGCTGCTGTCATAATTGGATCTTAGAGTGGCTGCTGCCATAATTGGATCTGAAAATGGCTGCTGTCATAACTGGATCTTAAAATGTATGCTGTCATAATTGGATCTTAGAGTGGCTGCTGGCATAAATGGATCTTAAAATGTCCGCTGTCTTAATTGGATGTTAAAATGTCCGCTGTCATAATTGTAACTTAGTGTTGCTGCTGTCATTATTGGGTCTTGGGTGCTGTCATAATTTGATCTTAGAGTGACTACTGCAATAATTGGATCTTAAAATGTCTGCTGTCATAACTGGATCTTAAAATGGCTGCTGTTATAATTAGATCATAGAGTGGCTGCTGCCATAACTGGATCTTAAAATGGCTGCAGTTATAATTGGATCTTAAAATGGCTGCTGCCATAATTGGGTCTTAAAATGGCTGCTGCCATAATTGGATCTTTAAATGGCTGCTGTCATAAATGGATCTTAAAATGGCTGCTGCCATAATTGGGTCTTAAAATGGCTGCTGCCATAATTGGATCTTTAAATGGCTGCTGTTATTATTGGATCTTAGATACTTAATACTACTAATATCATACATAATATTATGCTTATTATTCTGTGTATATAGTGGTCTTTATGGCAACATCATTATTAAGTTTTATATTAATCTGTTAGCAGTGATGTATGAGGGTTTATAATTTAGTGTTAATATATATTCCTTAAATGGGTTCCATAAACTTGTGGTGAAATTATTAAATATGTACAACATGTAAACAGTGTGCAATAACAATTGTGCTGTATATGTCATATTTGAAGGCTTATCATTCAAATATAATATCAGTTCTGTTTACTTTAAAGTTCTCATCTTGAGGTTTTCTATTCCCTGGGTTTTCTTTGTTGTTGTTTGTTTAAGCCTTAAATTGGATGCCATTTGTTGCCTTGCATTGTCTTGTAGATCTGGTGGTAACATGCCAGGTGCAGAAAGTTCAACTTATGTAAGTTGTCAGGCTCCAGGTGGTATGTGCCATGTTGATAAACACAGGGTCAGACATGGACCCAATGGTGAACATGTGAAATATCATGACTGCTTGTATAAAGTGTGTTTTCTTCTGGTGAAGATCCTCACCTGTACAATAACAATGTTGGTAAATGTTGCAGCATTTTGGAAGATTACTTTCTTTTGAAATGTTAGGTATATAGACCCATTATGATGTTTTTATTTTGAGAAAATATATTAAAAAGTGAAACATAATTTGGGCAAGGCATGGTACCAATTAAATTTTATCCATGAAACCATGTGTTTTTTGCTTTATGGCTTACTTTCATGAGCACATTGATTTTCTCCATACCATTAGAATGAAGTATGATCATCTGCAATTTTGTATCATAAGGGCTTATTTCCATGTCACATATATTCAACAAAGACATGCTCCCACACCACAGAGCTCTAAACCATAAGGACAAACTCCCATACCAGAGAGCTGTATACCATAAGGACATGCTCCCATACCACAGAGCTCTATACCATAAGGACAAAGTCCCATACCACAGAGCTCTAAACCATAAGGACAAACTCCCATACCAGAGAGCTGTATACCATAAGGACAAACTCCAATACCAGAGAGCTTTATACCATAAGGACATGCTCCCATACCACAGAGCTCTATACCATAAGGACAAACTCCCATACCACAGAGCTCTATACCATAAGGACAAACTCCCATACCAGAGCTCTATACCATAAGGACATGCTCCCATACCACAGAGCTCTGTACCATAAGGACAAACTCCCATACCAGAGCTCTATACCATAAGGACATGCTCCCATACCACAGAGCTCTATACCATAAGGACAAACTCCCATACCAGAGCTCTATACCATAAGGACATGCTCCCATACCACAGAGCTCTATACCATAAGGACAAACTCCCATACCAGAGCTCTATACCATAAGGACAAACTCCCATACCAGAGCTCTATACCATAAGGACAAACTCCCATACCAGAGCTCTAAACCATAAGGACAAACTCCCATACCACAGAGCTCTATACCATAGGAACAAACTCCCATACCACAGAGCTCTATACCATAAGGACAAACTCCAATACCAGAGAGCTTGATACCACAAGGACGTGCTCCCTTACCACAGAGCTCTATACCATAGGAACAAACTCCCATACCACAGAGCTCTATACTTTACGAAACAAACTCCCATACCACAGAGCTCTATACCATAGGAACAAACTCCCATACCACAGAGCTCTATACCTTATGAAACAAACTCCCATAGCACAGAGCTCTATACTATATGGACAAACTCCAATACCAGAGAGCTTTATACCACAAGGACATGCTTCCTTACCACAGAGCTCTATGCCATAGGAACAAACTCCCATACCACAGAGCTCTATACTTTACGAAACAAACTCCCATACCACAGAGCTCTATACAGGGTTGTCACTTGAAATATTTTGAGCAGGCTCTATTAACTTTTGAGGAGTCTAGGCTATGCGAGCGCCGAAGGTGCGAAGTGTTGCTAGGGGTGTCCGGGGGCATGCTCTTGACCATTTTTTTTTTTTTTTTTCAAATTTGAGGCGGCCCGATTTTCATTTGAGGCGGTCAAATCGGCCGCCAGCCGCCTCCTAATGACAACCCTGTCTATACCATAAGGGCATGCTAGTAAGTCCCTGATTATTACACCATGAGTGCATATTTTTATGTCCAAGAGCTGTTTACCATGAGGGCAAGCTCAAATTTTGCAGATCAAAGTAAATCTGTTGTCATGCCAACTTTTATCTCTTTCTGTAAGTGTAACGATCATATAATTAGAAATATATGTTTATGGGAATTAAACCTGACAAACAAATTAATTAAACAATATTCATTAAACAAAAGATTTTAATACTAATTCTAATACTTGTTCTTCCAAGAAAGAAATTTTTTGTTCTTCTATGGCTAGAAAGATAATTTTTGTTCTTCCTTTGCTAGAAAGATCATTTTTATTCTTCCTTGGCTTGAAAGAACATTTTGTTCTTCCTTTGCTAGAAAGATCACTTTTGTTCTTCCATGGCTTGAAAGAACATTTTGTTCTTCCTTTGCTAGAAAGATCATTTTTATTCTTTCTTGGCTGGAAAGAACATTTTGTTCTTCCTTTGCTAGAAAGATAATTTTTGTTCTTCCTTTGCTAGAACGATCATTTTTGTTCTTCCATGGCTTGAAAGAACATTTTGTTCTTCCTTTGCTAGAAAGATCATTTTTGTTCTTCCATGGCTTGAAAGAACATTTTGTTCTTCCTTTGCTAGAAAGATCATTTTTATTCTTTCTTGGCTGGAAAGAACATTTTGTTCTTCCTTTGCTAGAAAGATAATTTTTGTTCTTCCTTTGCTAGAAAGATCATTTTTGTTCTTCCATGGCTTGAAAGAACATTTTGTTCTTCCTTTGCTAGAAAGATCATTTTTATTCTACCTAAGCCTAGAAAGATAGTTTTTGTTCTTCATTTTCTAGAAAGAGCATTTTTGTTCTACCTTTGCTCAAAAGATCATTGTTGTTTTTCCTTGACTAGAAAGATCTTTTTCCCCCTTGGCTAGAAAGATAATTTTTTGTTCTTCCTTTGCTGGAAAAGTCAAAAGCAGGAATTAACTTCCATTATTCCTTAACCATTTTGAGACCTGTGTGTTGTATTTTTATAACAGCAGATGTTGTGACATCTAAATAGTATAAATTACCAGAACCAGTTTTTCCAATTTTACAGCAAATTGTTGTGACAAGTGATATGAATAATAACTGAAGTTCCCTGTGTTAAAGCTAGGAGTGTTTTTTAAACTTCTAGTCCCTAGACTCACGATCAGCCATCTTCAACCAGCTGGGACCTGTTCAATCAGAATCTGCAATTTTTCTGGCCGAGTCTCTCGAAATATGATTATATTTAGTTACCTGGACTTGGTATGGTAAAATCGGTTTGCAAATAGGTTAGAATTTGTATACCTTGAGATAAGGAAGTTGCAATAAGCAGGGTAGTCACTGGAACATTGGACTGCAGATCACATGAACCTCGGTCAGGTCAAGACTTATTTTCCTTGAGCAGGAAATATGTATAAATAGGTTACACCTGTGAAGGTTATTGGTTCATGCACATGACTTCCTAGCACAATGCTATTCAGCTGCTGATATGGGATTTAACAAACATACCCAATGATTAGGGTGTAAAACTGTAAAGTTGACTAAATATGCATTGATGTAGTGCTAAAATATAATCCAGATGTTTACCTTTTTTTTTTTAACCACATGTATATTTGTCTGACTGTACTTGATGAAAATGCAAGCAAAAGCAATGAAGAATTGAAATAAATATTTGAATATCTGTCAGATATGTTGCATAATTCTTGAAATGGTACTGTTTCAGTTTGAAAAGACAGAAAAAATACATAAGCTTGATATTTGTGTTACATCTTGGAAAGGAAATAAAGCATTAATGGCTAGCTTGACAAAGCCTTGATAACGCAGTTGGATAAAAGATGACTGGGCGGGACAGCCATTAATCCACACAGACATTACCTTCCTATGGCATTTAGAAACTTGAACATCATGGTATCATAATAGAATGATAACTGTCTCCTGGCAAGAACGTCAGTGAAGCTTTAGATGCACATAATATCAGTTACAGCGGCCATATATCCCATGTCTGAGACTTAACCAAACTCTGTTGACTTGGTATCCATCGACATTGTCATATTGAGACCATTCCTTAGAGTACCAACAATATAGAGTTTTGTGGAGAAATCCAGAAATATTTTATGTAAACATTCCCACTGTGTCAGGTGCTCCCATGACATCCTAATTAATGATTACTGTCGCAGTTAAGAACATCAAACCAGCCAAAAATGAATAGAGTTTCTGTTGTAATCATGCAAAGGTTATGATGATTGCATGCAGTGTGCACCGTGCTGCATGGAATTGCCGCTTAGCCTGCCAGGGGTGTTCATAATCTGTTAACAATTATTCAACTAGCGAAAAGCATACAAAAGCATCACTATAGACTGAGAAGCAAACCTTGTTTATCAGACAGTTTAACAGAGTGTAAGCTTGCTGATCTAGATTTAACACTTTTTAATAAGAGCTTAATCTTGAACCTGCATGAAGGTAAAAAGATACAGGGGGGTGTATACAAGAATGTGGCAGTTTAAAAGCCATTACCTGCACACTGTTAATGAGACATGTCCTGGTTGGCATTTATGATTTTGGACAGTCATGCATGAACATATTTTCTGGAGAAATTATTTATAGAGAATTGTTTTTTTTTTGTAAACAATTTATTAAAAAAAACAACACTGAAAAACTTTTAAAAATATCTAGAGAAAGATAGCAACATGAGTATGTATGTACAGGTACATAGGGTCATCTTTTATCTGATTTTTTTTTAAGTATTTGTAATTGATTGACAGTGTTGGAAGATTTTGACTGGAGGAACCTGAAAGTAATGAAAGTAATGATGTCATTAGGGAACATTGGATGAATGGTATACTCCAGTAAATTACACAGAGCCAGTATCTGCTTTATTGTAGAAGAAATGGCCCTGAAGTGCCTGGCCTTTATGAATATCAAAGACAATACAGAAAAATACATTCACTTTTAAGTGATTTGGGATTTTTTATCGCCACTTATGAAAGAAGGAAAAAAGTTTATTTAACAGGAGTGTTTTTTTTATATCTTTTTTTTGTGGAAGATATCTTTAAAAATGTTAGTTTTATTGTTTTCTTGTTGCATTTTTCTTGGCAACCATAAGAAACCTTAGGAGGCAATTTATTTTAGTAATTGGTTTAAATGAATTATTCCCTGCAAATTGATCTTTTATGAGCATTATGCATTCTGTTGTCTTTTTTAACTTCATGGTTTTTATGCCCAATTATTCATGCTATCTGCAAGACAGCAGTAGGCAATTTTAAGGAGAATGGGGAAAATTATCTTCTATCTTTGAGTGTAATAAATTTTGAGTGTCATAAATTGAGTATGTTCTCCTCCATGTTTAATTGTGAAAACACTTTCTTTTCAAAAGGATGTTTCAGAATGTTTCAGACTTCACTCATTTCTCACAATTACTCTTAATTGACTTTTAATTTGTTTTGAATCAGCTTATTTTTTAAGCTCACCTGAGCTTATGCTCAGGGTGACCTATTGTGATCGCTGTCTGGTGTCGTGTGTCAAGCATTCGTCAATATTCTTTTATTGACATATTTTCTGAAACCAAAGTCAACCCAACTTTCTCAGACACTTCAGCTGGCATGGGGAATGTAAAGTTGTTCAAAGAATTTTGAGTCGTCAAAAAACATGGCCATTTTCATTTGACTGAGAGGTTTGAGTTGTTGACTGGTTCAAACTGAATCTTAACTGCTAAAAAACAACAATAACAACAACAACAACAAAAAACATAATTTTTGTGAATGATCTCAAACAGTGATTATTAAGTTAACTAAATGGATGCAGATTAATATCATTAAATAAAATGGCATTTCTTTCCTTGTTTATTTACTTCATATTGCATGTATTGATTGAACACGACACAGCATCATCATTCATATCAACACTAATTCTTCTGAATTCAGTTGGCCTAAACATAGGTTAGTTGAAAACACTTGATTGATGTTTCTTGCAGTTTTCTTAGACCCTGTAAAATCTGCTTTTTGAGCATGCAGACTGGAAATTGGACTCGAAAAACCCAATAAACCAACAAAAACTGAAAATGAGATGATAAACCCAATAAACGAACAAACTGGAAATGGAACAAAAAAGCCAATAAACAAACTGGAGATGGGATGATAAACCCATTAAACAAACAGGCTGGAAATGGGATGATTAACCCAATAAAGAAACAAACTGAAAATGGGACGATAAACCCAATAAAGAAACAAACAAACTGGAAATAAGTTTTAGGAAGTGTGCATGATAGGAGAAACAACACAACTTGAAGACTCAAGCCTACCTAGACAACTTGTTTGCCACATAAACAACAACTGTATCTTGACCACATTATTGATAAACATTGTAACACATTGCGCTGGTTATTTGACCCTTTCCTGCATGTATACGCCATTTTACGCCATTACAAACAATTCACAATCATTTGCAGAAACTGCATGATTTAAGATTTATGTGTAGACTGGTTCAGCCTTATATTTATTATTACAAGTTGAACATACATTTATTAAAATCCTTTTATCTCTGTTTAAAGAAGAACAACAAAGTCGGGTGATTTTTCAAATTTATAGACAAACTATGAATAAACGGGTAAAGGAAATATTGAAGGTCACAACACATCTGGTTTCTCAATGTTACCTCACAGTCTGTGAGCACCCGTCTGAGCAGGAGCATGTGGCAGCACCTGCTGCACATTATAATGGATGGTTTAACATGCCTGCTGTAGGCAGTTTTAAAATCTTATGGGTGTTCTGGGTAAAATAGTTTGTGTTGATGGTTTGTCATACATGTACCTCAGTCTGGGTACAACTCCCAGTGGGTATGGTTGATGGTTTGTCATACATGTACCTCAGTCTGATAACACTCCCAGTGGGTATGGTTGATGGTTTGTCATACATGTACCTCAGTCTGGGTACAACTCCCAGTGGGTATGGTTGATGGTTTGTCATACATGTACCTCAGTCTGGGTACAACTCCCAGTGGGTATGGTTGATGGTTTATCATACATGTACCTCAGTCTGGGTACAACTCCCAGTGGGTATGGTTGATGGTTTATCATACATGTACCTCAGTCTGGGTACACTCCCAGTGGGTATGGTTTATGGTTTATCATACATGTACCTCAGTCTGGGTACAACTCCTAGTGGGTATGGTTGATGGTTTGTCATACATGTACCTCAGTCTGGGTACAACTCCCAGTGGGTATGGTTGATGGTTTGTCATATGTGTACCTCAGTCTCGGTACACTCCCAGTGGGTATGGTTGATGGTTTGTCATACATGTACCTCAGTCTGGGTACAACTCCCAGTGGGTATGGTTGATGGTTTGTCATACATGTACCTCAGTCTGGGTACAACTCCCAGTGGGTATAGTTGATGGTTTGTCATACATGTACCTCAGTCTGGGTACAACTCCCAGTGGGTATG
Source organism: Sinonovacula constricta (assembly GCA_007844125.1). Classification (NCBI taxonomy): domain Eukaryota; kingdom Metazoa; phylum Mollusca; class Bivalvia; order Cardiida; family Solecurtidae; genus Sinonovacula; species Sinonovacula constricta. Next base: position 52,157,141 of record CM017564.1, on the reverse strand, counting down.
GTTGATGGTTTGTCATACATGTACCTCAGTCTGGGTACACTCCCAGTGGGTATGGTTGATGGTTTGTCATATGTGTACCTCAGTCTCGGTACACTCCCAGTGGGTATGGTTGATGGTTTGTCATATGTGTACCTCAGTCTGGGTACAACTCCCAGTGGGTATGGTTGATGGTTTGTCATACATGTACCTCAGTCTGGGTTCAACTCCCAGTGGGTATGGTTGATGGTTTGTCATACATGTACCTCAGTCTGGGTACACTCCCAGTGGGTATGGTTGATTTTTTGTCATATGTGTACCTCAGTCTGGGTACACTCCCAGTGGGTATGGTTGATGGTTTGTCATACATGTACCTCAGTCTGGGTACACTCCCAGTGGGTATGGTTGATGGTTTGTCATATGTGTACCTCAGTCTCGGTACACTCCCAGTGGGTATGGTTGATGGTTTGTCATATGTGTACCTCAGTCTCGGTACACTCCCAGTGGGTATGGTTGATGGTTTGTCATATGTGTACCTCAGTCTGGGTACAACTCCCAGTGGGTATGGTTGATGGTTTGTCATATGTGTACCTCAGTCTCGGTACACTCCCAGTGGGTATGGTTGATGGTTTGTCATACATGTACCTCAGTCTGGGTACAACCCCCAGTGGGTATGGTTGATGGTTTGTCATACATGTACCTCAGTCTGGGTACAACTCCCAGTGGGTATGGTTGATGGTTTGTCATACATGTACCTCAGTCTGGGTTCAACTCCCAGTGGGTATGGTTGATGGTTTGTCATACATGTACCTCAGTCTGGGTACACTCCCAGTGGGTATGGTTGATGGTTTATCATACATGTACCTCAGTCTGGGTACAACTCCCATTGGGTATGGTTGATGGTTTGTCATACATGTACCTCAGTCTCGGTACACTCCCAGTGGGTATGGTTGATGGTTTGTCATACATGTACCTCAGTCTGGGTTCAACTCCCAGTGGGTATGGTTGATGGTTTGTCATACATGTACCTCAGTCTGGGTACACTCCCAGTGGGTATGGTTGATGGTTTATCATACATGTACCTCAGTCTGGGTACAACTCCCAGTGGGTATGGTTGATGGTTTGTCATACATGTACCTCAGTCTGGGTACAACTCCCATTGGGTATGGTTGATGGTTTGTCATACATGTACCTCAGTCTGGGTACAACTCCCAGTGGGTATGGTTGATGGTTTGTCATACATGTACCTCAGTCTGGGTACAACTCCCATTGGGTATGGTTGATGGTTTGTCATACATGTACCTCAGTCTGGGTACAACTCCCAGTGGGTATGGTTGATGGTTTGTCATACATGTACCTCAGTCTGGGTACACTCCCAGTGGGTATGGTTGATGGTTTGTCATACATGTACCTCAGTCTGGGTACAACTCCCAGTGGGTATGGTTGATGGTTTGTCATACATGTACCTCAGTCTGGGTACACTCCCAGTGGGTATGGTTGATGGTTTATCATACATGTACCTCAGTCTGGGTACAACTCCCAGTGGGTATGGTTGATGGTTTGTCATACATGTACCTCAGTCTGGGTACAACTCCCAGTGGGTATAGTTGATGGTTTGTCATACATGTACCTCAGTCTGGGTACACTCCCAGTGGGTATGGTTGATGGTTTGTCATACATGTACCTCAGTCTGGGTACAACTCCCATTGGGTATGGTTTGTCATACATGTACCTCAGTCTGGGTACAACTCCCAGTGGGTATGGTTGATGGTTTGTCATACATGTACCTCAGTCTGGGTACAACTCCCATTGGGTATGGTTGATGGTTTGTCATACATGTACCTCAGTCTGGGTACAACTCCCAGTGGGTATGGTTGATGGTTTGTCATACATGTACCTCAGTCTGGGTACACTCCCAGTGGGTATGGTTGATGGTTTGTCATACATGTACCTCAGTCTGGGTACAACTCCCAGTGGGTATGGTTGATGGTTTGTCATACATGTACCTCAGTCTGGGTACAACTCCCATTGGGTATGGTTGATGGTTTGTCATACATGTACCTCAGTCTGGGTACAACTCCCAGTGGGTATGGTTGATGGTTTGTCATACATGTACCTCAGTCTCGGTACACTCCCAGTGGGTATGGTTGATGGTTTATCATACATGTACCTCAGTCTGGGTACAACTCCCAGTGGGTATGGTTGATGGTTTGTCATACATGTACCTCAGTCTCGGTACACTCCCAGTGGGTATGGTTGATGGTTTGTCATACATGTACCTCAGTCTCAGTACACTCCCAGTGGGTATGGTTGATGGTTTATCATACATGTACCTCAGTCTCGGTACACTCCCAGTGGGTATGGTTGATGGTTTGTCATACATGTACCTCAGTCTGGGTACACTCCCAGTGGGTATGGTTGATGGTTTATCATACATGTACCTCAGTCTGGGTACAACTCCCAGTGGGTATGGTTGATGGTTTGTCATACATGTACCTCAGTCTGGGTACACTCCCAGTGCGTATGGTTGATGGTTTGTCGTACGTGTACCTCAGTCTGGGTACAACTCCCAGTGGGTATGGTTGATGGTTTGTCATATATGTACCTCAGTCTGGGTACAACTCCCAGTGGGTATGGTTGATGGTTTGTCATACATGTACCTCAGTCTGGGTACAACTCCCAGTGGGTATGGTTGATGGTTTATCATACATGTACCTCAGTCCTAGACTCAGTCTGGGTACAACTCCCAGTGGGTATGGTTGATGGTTTGTCATACATGTACCTCAGTCTGGGTACAACTCCCAGTGGGTATGGTTGATGGTTTGTCATATGTGTACTTCAGTCTGGGTACAACTCCCAGTGGGTATGGTTGATGGTTTGTCATACATGTACCTCAGTCTGGGTACAACTCCCAGTGGGTATGGTTGATGGTTTGTCATACATGTACCTCAGTCTGGGTACAACTCCCAGTGGGTATGGTTGATGGTTTGTCATATGTGTACTTCAGTCTGGGTACAACTCCCAGTGGGTATGGTTGATGGTTTGTCATACATGTACCTCAGTCTGGGTACAACTCCCAGTGGGTATGGTTGATGGTTTGTCATACATGTACCTCAGTCTGGGTACAACTCCCAGTGGGTATGGTTGATGGTTTGTCATACATGTACCTCAGTCTGGGTACAACTCCCAGTGGGTATGGTTGATGGTTTGTCATACATGTACCTCAGTCTGGGTACAACTCCCAGTGGGTATGGTTGATGGTTTGTCATACATGTACCTCAGTCTGGGTACACTCCCAGTGGGTATGGTTGATGGTTTGTCATACATGTACCTCAGTCTGGGTACAACTCCCAGTGGGTATGGTTGATGGTTTGTCATACATGTACCTCAGTCTGGGTACAACTCCCACTGGGTATGGTTGATGGTTTGTCATACATGTACCTCAGTCTGGGTTCAACTCCCAGTGGGTATGGTTGATGGTTTGTCGTACGTGTACCTCAGTCTGGGTACAACTCCCAGTGGGTATGGTTGATGGTTTGTCATACATGTACCTCAGTCTGGGTACAACTCCCAATGGGTATGGTTGATGATTTATCATACATGTACCTCAGTCCTAGACTCAGTCTGGGTACAACTCCCAGTGGGTATGGTTGATTTTTTGTCGTACATGTACCTCAGTCTGGGTACAACTCCCAGTGGGTATGGTTGATGGTTTGTCATACATGTACCTCAGTCTGGGTACACTCCCAGTGGGTATGGTTGATGGTTTGTCATACATGTACCTCAGTCTGGGTACAACTCCCAGTGGGTATGGTTGATGGTTTGTCATACATGTACCTCAGTCTGGGTACACTCCCAGTGGGTATGGTTGATGGTTTGTCATACATGTACCTCAGTCTGGGTACAACTCCCAGTGGGTATGGTTGATGGTTTGTCATACATGTACCTCAGTCTGGGTACAACTCCCAGTGGGTATGGTTGATGGTTTGTCATACATGTACCTCAGTCTGGGTACACTCCAAGTGGGTATGGTTGATGGTTTGTCATACATGTACCTCAGTCTGGGTACAACTCCCAGTGGGTATGGTTGATGGTTTGTCATACATGTACCTCAGTCTGGGTACACTCCCAGTGGGTATAGTTGATGGTTTGTCATACATGTACCTCAGTCTGGGTACAACTCCCAGTGGGTATGGTTGATGGTTTGTCATACATGTACCTCAGTCTGGGTACAACTCCCAGTGGGTATGGTTGATGGTTTGTCATACATGTACCTCAGTCTGGGTACAACTCCCAGTGGGTATGGTTGATGGTTTATCATACATGTACCTCAGTCTGGGTACAACTCCCAGTGGGTATGGTTGATGGTTTGTCATATGTGTACCTCAGTCCTCGACTGTATGGGTACAACTCCCAGTGGGGATGAAACATTTATGTTAGAAAGTTGTTCTAACTGAAGATTTAAAATCTTTATCTCAATTTTCAGCAGAGTATTAAAAATATCTGATATTTTTTTTAACAATGTAAATGCCTATTAAGTTGAAATAAAATAATGTCAGAAGGAAGATCAGCTCAGTTTCTGATGTTTTTATTCTTGCAACAATTGGAAAATTGTCTTTATGTGTCAGGTTTGAGGACTCCCCGTTAGTCCACCAGAAGTTGTTGTTATGTTTGTTTGATTGTTTGTTGGGTTTTTGTCCCACCAACAGCATTTCAGTTATCTGCAGACGGTGTCCACTTGAAGTAGATATAGTGCTGCCTTCACTGTGTATAGCATGCCGTGAACACCTGGCATGATACCACACCCAGTCACATTATTCTGACACCGGGCCGACCAGTCATGGAACTACCCTTACATAAGCTTGAGTGTTAGCAAGGGACCTATACCACTACCATTTTTTACGACTTTTGTATGTTGTGGCCTGGGATGGAATCCTGTGCCTCTCGTACCTGGATGTTGTTATGTGCCTAAGTGGATATTGATCATCAACCTACTGCACTATGCTAAATAAATTATTGGCTTACAACTGCCTGCAAATGTGGCCATACTTACTACATGAGATTGTATCAAATAATGCGGATCTTAAACAGCTTTTAGCAGGAACTGGTTGATCTGTATCTGATCAATATAACAATTAAAGGTCGTATACAGTTTGCTTTTATCAGATGTATAAAATGGTATTTTTCCACTGTTTGGGGGGGATTTTGGCATTATTTCTGCATAAAAGTCATTAATAAGTCTAAATAAATAAAGACGATTTTGAACACTAACTAAATTGTATATTGTATTAATTATATTATACTAACAGTACAAATTTCAAAAATATCACTCTAAATGTTCATTCTTTCCAAATCTATAAATAAGCATGATAGTGATCTCTTCTAAAAATAGATATTGATGTCAGAGAGGACCACTCAGATGACGTTATAACGTAATTGTAAAATTAAGTTGTCACGTGGTTTTCTTAGTTTAAAATTAGCTTAACTCTGCAGCGTGGCTCAGATTGGAAGTACCTGTTTGCAATGACAAGTGTGGGTTAATGCTGCACTGTTCACAAAGATCTAGGGCATCAATGAACAGCATTTTGCAGGACCTTTTCAGATAACAATGACTTATTTGATTATTTGAGAATAAAATTTTCCATCCAAACTGTCGGATACCACCTTTAAGTAGTTGTAGCAATGTGTGTAGCTGTCTTCTAGGAGGATTGAATCATGCTGATGTGATGGACGACCCATTTATATGTCATTGACACTTCTAATCCTAACCTAATTTTGTTATTTCAGACACATGAATCATTTAAGCAGATATTGATCGCCAAGTTAACTGCTCATATAATTCTCCATTCTTGTCCATTTCAGATACGACTATAAGAAGTTGTCATACAACTCTACATTCTGTTTAGTCCCCAGGGGACGTAGGTTAGGCTCATTTAGGTAAGTATATACTTGTTTTGTATTATCCTTGTTGAAATAAAACATGAACTTTTTCTGCTCATGCTAACATGCTAACCTGTATCATGACTTGAACAATGATAAACATGCCTTTACAGTGAAATACTGGTAGTGTGATAGGTGCACTTGTTTGTCTGAGTTGGCTTTCAGATGTTCCTGCTGTGTTGGCTGGCAGGTGTTTCTTTGTTTCTTCATCAATTATACATTATAGCTTGAAGTCAACAAAACCAAAATTATATTATTACTATTCTAATTGTATTTATTTGTGTTTGTCCAATATTCACACACATATCATTTATAGCACCATATAAGCAGAATTAAATAATTTTGTTTTGTTTTTGAAACACATTGCAGCGACCAATAATGATCATTATAGCAACGTCCAGCTTTTTGGTGGTGGAAGACCCTAGACAAATGTCTGGGTAGAACCACCAGTACACCGCAAGTCAGCTGGAAGACCTTTCCACATTAAGTCCTCTGCCCCAATGGGACACGAACCCATGCTGTGAGAGGCTAAGCGGTCAGAGGAGTTACAAATCGGTGACTCTTCCACTACGCCACTGGCGCCCAAAATTAAATAATAACATATATTAAATCAACATTTAATGCATCTTTTGTAGTTCTAAGTGTTCAAAAGGGGACATTATCTTTAAAAAACAAAACACAACAATATGCTTAATCAATGGTTGTACTTTGAGGTCAAAGGGTATAAAGGTTAAATTTTGGATGTTCTGGCTGTTTCTCATTGGGTGGTCCATCCGTAGACACAGATTTGTCAATGGGATATTCTGCTGCAGTTTGGTTTCAGTTTGGATGAAACTTCACAATTATTATAAATGTCATGTCAACCTGTGCACCTGATATTTTCATAACAATTAAACAAATATTTTGGAAGTTATTACTCAAGTTAAGAGTATTTAAGACATGGAAAGATTATCTAAGCTACTACTAATAAGAATATATAAGACAAAAAGTCCTATGAGCATTGCAACATATACAAAAATTGAAATGACACAGGACCAAGGTATTCAAATGCACGCCAAATGTAAAAGTGAGAACAAATCTGTGATGAGTCATTTAACCATAAGACAGTTTTGCATCAATTTAGATGAAATTTTACATTCCTTTCTGCCAATTGACCACATGCATCCTGACTATTCATAATAATCCCACAGTGTATGAGTTATTTTTCATTTGAGATATGTATTGATCCTAAAACATTGTTAATGCTACTTATAAAAGTACATTAATTTGTCTAAAAGTTGTACATATCCTTCCTACAAAAGGACCCTTTGCATTGGCAACTTCACAATCTCCTTTTGGAGGAGTTATTGCCCCTATGTTTTGGAATTAACTGTACTGCCAGCCCTCAGTCTTGCCACACTTTTATGACAGGATTATTAACCTACAATGGAATGTTTTATTTAGATTTGGCCAATTTTTTTTTAATTTTTTTTTTTGGATGGGGGGGTAATTTCTCCTTTTATGCTGTTTCTGACTCATTTTGTTTTTATGTTTGACATTTTTGTTCATATAAAAACTGCCCAGAACTTGTTTGATGTACGAGAAAAGTATACAAACAGTAAGCAGGGTGGTTTGTAGAAGAAAGCTGTTGGCTTACAGTTCAGCATCCAATTGTATAAACAATGGTTAAAGTTTTTGGTTATCATTTGTTTATCTCCTAACAATTGGGTTACTTGAACTAGCTTGGTTAGTTACCCAGAGTGGCTTTCCATTTGTATAAAGGCAGTTAACTGTTTGGTTACTGAACTGTTTAATTTTTACCAAGTGTTAAATGAACCAAAATATCCCAATTTGCAGCATTTTTATTGATTCTGCTAAATGAGCGGCCATTTTTATTTTTGGTTATAACTTATACAGATCACAGTGAGAATGGTTAAAGATAACGAAAAATAGTTAAAATTGGTAGTGAAATTAGAACGGGTTGAATTAACGAAAAATGTTAATACAACAGCTAACTAGCAAATTTACCAAAACGTATTTAAAATTTAACCACTGCTTATCAAATTGGCCTTGGGTTGTTTTTGTTGGATTATGGATAACTAATTGGTTGTGCACTTCTAACTGACATTTCAACAATCATCTGTAATAAAGATTTATCAAATAAATCATGCTAATGTAATCATACTGATAACTGTGGTTCCCTCTGTTACAAAACCAATTCTGACATTTCCCTCTTCAACAAAATCAATTCTGACATTTCCCTCTTCAACAAAACCAATTCTGACATTTCCCTCTGTAACAAAACCAATTCTGACATTTCCCTCTGTAACAAAACCAATTCTGACATTTCCCTCTGTTACAAAACAAATTCTGACATTTCCCTCTGTAACAAAACAAATCCTGACATTTCCCTCTGTAACAAAACCAACTCTGACATTTCTCTCTGTAACAAAACCAATCCTGACATTTCCCTCTGTAACAAAAACAATTCTGACATTTCCCTCTGTAACAAAACCAATTCTGACATTTCCCTCTGTAACAAAAACAATTCTGACATTTCCCTCTGTTACAAAACCAATTCTGACATTTCCCTCTGTAACAAAAACAATTCTGACATTTCTCTCTGTAACAAAACTAATTCTGACATTTCCCTCTGTAACAAAACCAATTCTGACATTTCCTCACTGTAACAAAACCAATTCTGACATTTCCCTCTTCAACAAAACCAATTCTGACATTTCTCCCCTTAACTTAACTTATTCTGACATTTCTCTCTGTAACAAAACCAATTCTGACATTTCTATCTGTAACAAAACCAGTTCTGACATTTCCCTCTGTAACAAAACCAATTCTGACATTTCTATCTGTAACAAAACCAGTTCTGACATTTCCCTCAGTAACAACAGGAAAATGAAAAAAAAAGAATTACCACAATTTGGAGTGCTCTAACCTTGCACTTCCTGAAGGGTTTTATCACAGTGTAAAAAAAAATCCCATCAAAGTGAGTCAAATAACAGCAAGCAACTGCATTGTGTGTTAAAACTGATAATAGAATATTACAAACAAAATAATCCTTATTTCAATGAACTATTAACAATATGTACATAAGGTTAAAGCCCTGGCAACCTAAAAGTTTCAAATGAGAGAGTAGTTTGAAATAAAACAGCCCAAGCAATAACATATAATAAGTGCTTTTCTGTAACAAAACTAATTTTGACATGTTGTCGAGTCAGGTAAATAAACCAAAGGTATCTATCGTTCTGAAACAAGGAAAAACTAAAAAATCCCTGTTAATTAACATTTTCCGACTGCACAGGCCTACATGTCACAGTAATTGTCAGGAAGGCAGATTTTTGGCTTGACTGGCTGCCAATTAGAAACATCCGTTGCAGTATTATCTCTGGAAACTGCTGGGATTAATCTCTGCAGTAAAACTATGCAACAGTTTGTTGTTGTTTTTGTTGTGTTTTTTTCCTTATTTAATAGTATTCCTAATTGGAAAAAAATATCTTTTCATAAATTTTACAGAAGTATACCAACTTGGAACAAAACAAACATTTAGAGTTGTAATCTAAATGCAAATTATCTAAAATAAAAATAATAACCTTCTGTGTGAACTGTTACTTTTGGCAAACACATATAAGAAAAAATATCAACTATTTTTGTAAAAATGTCATAGGTATGGATCAGCTCCCCAGTTTACCGGTATATAGAGATATCCCTGTTATGTCTCCACATGGACATATATTCAGATGTCAGTGGCAAATTTGCAAATATTAAAATATCCACTTATTGATATGCTCACAACACCTGATTTCAGCACTGGGTCCTATTCACCAATTACACAATCAGAATTACCAGAACTTAAGATATATTGTGTTATTGTCAAACAAAATAAATATTGGCATCAATGTCATGCTCATTTCTATTACTAGGTTAATTGATTTTTTTCTACCTTGTACGAGCTTGTTACCTGCTAAACACCCATTGGTGAGACATCAGCAAAGAGTGTAGTTTCAACATTAGATGAGGCATTCCTTAAAGGTGTTAGCCAGTAGTTTGCCTGTATCTAATATATGTAACAATATCTGACCTCTGTTTGAGGTATTTTTTACATAATTTCTGCAGAAAATAAATCATACTTCAGTCTGAGCTTCAGCAATTTTCAACAGTGTCTCAATTTTAGGGCAGTAAAACTCGTTAATCAGTACTTAAAATGATCATTCTTTTCAATACATAAATAAGAACAATTAGGATTCCTGCTAAAAATAGACATTACACTGGATATTCGGCCAAGGATGAGCTACAACATAAGTGGTTACATGATTTTCTGGGTTAAAAATAGATAACTGTGCAGTGTGGCTCAGATAGGAAATACATGTTTGAATTGACGATTGTAATGTAATGGTTCACTTTTCAGACTGGTGTAGGGCATCAATAAACAACATTTTGCAAGATCTGTTCAGGTTATTATGGTTTATTATGATCTTTAATGAAAATATTTTTTGTCCAAACTGTAGGATATCACCTTTAAGGGATGTTTGACTGCCAAGTTGAGATATCCTCTGCTTCTTTTGAACTGTAGAGTAAAACAGAATCTGAACATGGTCTTGTTATTGCCTTCCATAGCAGTGTCACATTGTCTTGTCTATTAGCAGTGTGGGGTCTGGGACGTGCTGGGGTAGTAATTAGCTGAGGCAGTAACTGTTGTGTACCAAAATTGTGTGTCAGGATGCTGACACTGAAGGCTTGGCAAACTGGATAAAAGATCAAGGAAACTTAGAAGAAAAACTCCTTTGCTTGGGAACTCTGAGAAATATTTTTTTAAATTTAAAGACAGGGAAATATTCTTGTATATTGTGTGAATTCCATCAGTTCTTGGTGGAGGCAGACCCATTGCATTAGTTTAGGTAGAGCCGCCTACAGTTAGGTCATTGTGTGAATTCCATCAGTTCTTAGTGCAGGCAGACCCATTGCATTACTTTGAGTAAAGACGCCTACAGTTAGGTCATTGTGTGAATTCCATCAGTTCTTGGTAGAAGCAGACCTTTAGCAAATGTCAGAGTAGAACCACCAAGAGTTAGGTGATAAAGTTTGTTCTATCAGGTCTTGGAGGAGGTAGACCTCTAGCAAGTATCTGGGTAGAACCACCAACAGTTAGGTGGTAAAGTTTGTTCTATCAGGTCTTGGAGGAGGCAGAGCTCTAGCAAGTATCTGGGTAGAACCACCAACAGTTAGGTGGTAAAGTTTGTTCTATTAAATCTTGGAGGAGGCAGACCTCTAGCAAGTATCTGGGTAGAACCACCAACAGTTAGGTGGTCGAGTTAGTTCTATCAGGTCTTGGAGGAGGCAGACCTCTAGCAAGTATCTGGGTAGAACCACCAACAGTTAGGTGGTAAAGTTTGTTCTATCAGGTCTTGGAGGAGGCGGACCTCTAGCAAGTATCTGGGTAAAACCAACAGTTAGGTGGTAAAGTTTGTTCTATCAGGTCTTGGAGGAGGCAGACCTCTAGCAAGTATCTGGGTAGAACCACCAACAGTTAGGTGATAAAGTTTGTTCTATCAGGTCTTGGAGGAGGCAGACCTCTAGCAAGTATCAGGGTAGAACCACCAACAGTTAGGTGGTAAAGTTTGTTCTATCAGGTCTTGGAGGAGGCAGACCTCTAGCAAGTATCTGGGTAGAACCACCAACAGTTAGGTGGTCGAGTTAGTTCTATCAGGTTTTGGAGGAGGCAGACCTCTAGCAAGTATCTGGGTAGAACCACCAACAGTTAGGTGATAAAGTTTGTTCTATCAGGTCTTGGAGGAGGCAGACCTCTAGCAAGTATCTGGGTAGAACCACCAACAGTTAGGTGGTAAAGTTTGTTCTATCAGGTCTTGGAGGAGGCAGACCTCTAGCAAGTATCTGGGTAGAACCACCAACAGTTAGGTGATAAAGTTTGTTCTATCAGGTCTTGGAGGAGGCAGACCTCTAGCAAGTATCTGGGTAGAACCACCAACAGCTAGGTGGTAAAGTTAGTTCTATCAGGTCTTGGAGGAGGCAGACCTCTAGCAAGTATCTGGGTAGAACCACCAACAGTTAGGTGGTGGAGTTAGTTCTATCAGTTCTTGGTTGGAACAGGCCCATTGCATCTGTCTGTGTAAAAAGACCAACATAGCTTTCCTACTATAATTATTTCAACAAAATCAAATGAAATTTGATCATTTAGAAAAAGAAGAATCAAAATGACAATGGTGGTGACTGTACTTAAAAAAATAGTTATATTTATCACTTAGGCTGGAAGCTTTGGAAGATCTGACTTATTGTGATTGTCTTTGAAAAAGTCTGTATCAGAAATTAATGCTATGTAGATAAAAAAAAGAGACATGAAACATCCATAAACAAACAGGTGGTTGGGGTAGCACTTGTGTCATGAACAGGTATGCAGTGAATGCAGACAGAAGTGGTTGACTGACAGCACAGTTGTTAGGAGAACTGTAGCACAGGTCTGTCAGCAGGTGTCAGAAAGTGAAGAGTCAGCCAGATTCTCCTTGTAGAAAATGCCTTCTGTCAAATTGTTGCAATGATTGCTTGATAGTACCGAAGTCTGCACAGCTCTTTCAGAAGTAATTATTGCAATATTTCCCTTCAGCAATCTTTCAGTCGTTGAGGTGAGGCAATCATGTACTCACTTGAAGCAATTATATAGCTGCTTCCACTGGGATAGCATGCTGTGAATGGCAATAAAATATATCAACCTCTGATAGTCTGCCAAACTACTCTTAATAGTTGAGTGTACTAATAACAGAATGAAATCAGTCCAAGAGAATGTGTTTTATATCCACAACAAAAAATAATAGTTGCTTCTGTATGATGCTGTATGGAGGTCCTGTAGGGAGGTCCTGTATGGAGGTCCTGTAGGGAGGTCCTGTAGGGAGGTCCTGTAGGGAGGTCCTGTAGGGAGGTCATGTAGGGAGGTCCTGTAGGGAGGTCCTGTAGGGAGGTCCTGTAGGGAGGTCCTGTCGGGAGGTCCTGCCGGGAGGTCCTGTAGGGAGGTCCTGTATGGAGGTCCTGTATGGAGGTCCTGTATGGAATTTCTTGGGCTTTCGTAGTTCATTGCACCAACACTATTATGGTCATAATTGTACAATCTAGCTGTAATAGGGGTTTTTTCTCACCATTTTGGGAACATGACCCAACCCCCAGAATTAGGAAGGTTTTGCGTGGTTTTAGACAGATATGGGGAAAAACCTAAATCAAAAAAAACAAACGAATATCCAATATTTGGTTCATTCAACTCCATTTATATTTCACTCATTTACAAAGCAATATCTCTGTTTTTCATGTGATATAAGCATTCCACTATGTCATTTATAATTGTTCTCATTCTTTGGATTGAAAATATGAAATTTTCTCCATGAAATTGTGAAAAACCCCATACTTCTTGCAATTGAGAGCACAACACAATATATGTCTTTAAAAACAGCATCTGATTTAAGGCTTATCCAACTACTATTAGTGTTGGCATACCTGGTGTTAATGTCAGGGTAGAACCACTGCCACACTGCATGTCAGCTGGAATACTGTCCCACATGTCTGCAAACAGCTGAAGTCACTTGTTTTACCCAGCATGTACAATTGTAGTGGCATGTTAGCAAATGTTGTCGATATTACTTCCTGCTTGTTTTGGAACTACACTATCCGATAAGATCAATTGGACTAAGACTCAGTTGGATCATTTATCTCTGTGAGACATAACATCATTGGTGATTGCTCAACTTACAAGTCAGCAGGCAGGAATCTGTGATGACAAATTGTATTATTTGTCATAAATGAGGTATAAAATGTCAGAAGTTGGAGCTTCTCTGAAATAATGAAGATGTAAATGGAAGTTGGAGGCGGTAGAATGGTCAGGATGACATTCTGTTCCAATGTTGTTACCGTCATGACTGTACATGACTGTTCATGACTGTTCATGACCGTACATGACTGTACATCACTGTACATGACTGTACACATCTACACAACTGTTCAAGACTGTACAGGACTGTACATGACTGTTCATGACTGTACATGACTGTACAATTCCAAAGACAATTGATACACTCACCTGTCACTGTGATGTCATAGTTGTTGTTTACCAGGTATGGTTGTTTCAGAGTACTACAAACCTTTATGCTTTGTGCTTCGTATTTTAAACATTTTCTAAAGATTTCACATAATCATACAAATAGTTGTTTCATAGAAACATGTTGATATACTGTTAATCCATATACACCATAGTTTTTGTAGCAAGGAAAGATTTTACACTTTTTTGTCCTCCAGAATTTAAGCACACTTCTAAGATTTGGAAAATTGACTTTAAGTCAGGTATTATGATAAACTAAAGATATGATGTTGTTTATTTTATCAAGGCAGTCGGACATCTTAGAACCTCCAGGTTATGTCAGTCAATACAACTAAAATGTTCCATTTTATGCATCTTATACATATACCATTATCTTCAAATTGTTCCACAAATGTGATTATTAATGAATGTAATTAACGATAATTGTGAAGCTGTTTATGTTTGTGCCTATGTTTTCTTTGGCATATACTTCACACTTACACAATTATGTCTATTGCATGTTGACTACCCGTATTTTCTTATAATTGTAAATTATTAAGGCATCAGGCATGGTGAAAATGTCTTCATATTACATATAATTTATATGAAAGGTGCACTGCTTTGGTGACAAATTTTACTTTTTACATGTATGAAGGGACTGACTTTAATGAGGCTAAAGTTGAAGAAATATTCAAGACCTACATCTTCAGTAATACTGTTCTTGTTTTGTATTTTTGCAGGTTTCTAGAAGTATTACAGGCAGGCTGTGTACCAGTGTTACTAAGTAACCAATGGGAGCTGCCATTTGCAGAAGTGATCGATTGGAACAAAGCTGCTATCTGGGGAGATGAGAGACTCCTCTTTCAGGTCAGTTATAACTACGACCTTTAACCTTCACCTTTGTCAGTTTGACCTTTATCAGTCATGTGTGATCTTACCTTCCTTTCTTCCTCCTGTATTCCACATTCACAGTTGACCTTTGGTCTCTGAAAAGATAAGGGATTCTTTCTCCATGTTAGTCAACCTTCACCTGTGACTTTTGTCAATCACTTTTAACTCTTTAAATGGTCAATAATATTAATCATCAATCTTTGACCTCCATCATTCACCTTTGACCTATAGCATTAAAGTTAGAATTAGTTTATAATTGAACCTTAATATCAGTGTCAGATTATATTTGCCACCCTTATATTTTATGTTTTATGCTCATTAATTTTTTATCTATCTCTCACTTAATCTTTGGTTTATTTCATGTTTGTCTGCATTTGCAATGGACCTTTAAAAT
This sequence comes from Sinonovacula constricta, assembly GCA_007844125.1. Lineage (NCBI taxonomy): Eukaryota > Metazoa > Mollusca > Bivalvia > Cardiida > Solecurtidae > Sinonovacula > Sinonovacula constricta. Next base: position 52,141,875 of record CM017564.1, on the reverse strand, counting down.
CCCCATGTGAACAATGAATATTATTTATTATATAACCTACATTTTTATTGTTGAGCTGTTTTCTTGTTTTTTTGGTGGTATGTGTTCTTGTTTCCTATTTTACCAAAGTAACCTTCATATTCGAGCATTCACCTTTGACCTCATGTAATCATCCTCAATATCAGCCATTCACCTTTACCTTTAATTGTTTACTCTTGACCTAATTTATTTACCATTGACATTCACTGCTGACTGCAAACATGTATGTTTGACTTGAAATGGCTTCTTCCTTACTTACTTACTTTCTTTCTTTTCTTTGAATATGATGACCTACATTGATTTTTGTATACATATTTGTCTTATCTGCAGCTTTTTCTCTTTTTATATTTTTATCTCTTTTCTATATCTAAACATTGGTATCTTAATCAACTTCAGCACACAATGTACATATGTTACTTTTTTTACTAACTTAACTAACAATGTTTGTAAGACATGTGCATTTGTTTATCAAACCATGTTGACTTTAAGTCTGAAGACACAAACACTATACCTTGTAGCACAATTGGTAGGGCATAGGCTCCAGGTATGGGAGGCCCCGGGTTTAATCCCAGGCCATGACATACTAAAGTCAAAATGGTAGTGGTATAGCTCCCTTGCTAAGGCTCAAGCAAATATAAGGGTAGTTCCATGACTGGTTGGCCCGGTGTCAGGATAATGTTACTGGGTGTGGTATCATGCCAGGTGTTCACAGCATGCTATACACAGTGAAGGAAGCACTATATCTGCTTCAAGTGGACACAGTCTCCAGCTTACTGAAATATTGTTGGTGGGACGATAAACCCACGAAACAAAACATGTGTATCAAATAATCATGACATGTTAACAAGAACCACTGTGAAATTGATAAGTAAAATCAGCATGCAAGGGAATGAAAATATGCTCTTTTTTCTTGCTTTTTATTTTCACTATGCTCATTTTTTTGTTTTAGTGGGGTTTTGTGTGTAGAAAGTCTTGTTATTTTAGAGAAACTGCAATTTTCACAGAAGAGCTGTTCTGAATCAATTATTTCAACAGACAGATGGAAACAAAATCCATCTCTTATTGATTGCATAATAACCATGACAACAGAAATGGATACAGATGGTTACTACAGCAACAATGCCAATTTTACAGTTATAATTGCCCTTGAATGTACACCTGATGTTAGTTTTAAGAGGTTGCTGAGGAATTGCAGAAACAATTGATGTTTTGTGTTGATTGAGTGTAAAGATATAAATTGGATGGTTCGGGGCTTGAAAATAAGTGTAATAGCTTCTGAATATGTTGTTTCATTGTTACAGCAGTTGTGTTGTTTTAATTAATTTTTGTTGGTAGAAGATTTGATTGATGTTTGTTTTTTTATTCATCAATAAAATAGAAGTATTGTATCTTCCTGTCATCTAAAATTATTTCTAAACAATTATTTTTGGTTTTTCAATTTAGATGTTATTGCTGTAAATAATTAAATTTGAGGCATACAAATTCTTTGCAGAATTAACTGGTTGCCTTACTACAATAACAAACAATCTAGATCCTTGCATATTGTCATTGTGGGTCCAATAACACCAGACAATGGAGATCCTTGCATATTGTCATGGTGGGTCCACTAACACCAGACAATGGAGATCCTTGCAGATTGTCATGGTGGGTCCACTAACACCAGACAATGGAGATCCTTGCACATTGTCATGGTGGGTCCACTAACACCAGACAATGGAGATCCTTGCAGATTATCATGGTGGGTCAACTAACACAAGACTATGGAGATCCTTGTAGATTGTCATGGTGGGTCCACTAACACCAGACAATGGAGATCCTTGCAGATTATCATGATGGGTCCACTAACACCAGACAATGGAGATCCTTGCAGATTGTCATGGTGGGTCCACTAACACAAGACAATGGAGATCCTTGCAGATTATCATGGTGGGTCCACTAACACAAGACAATGGAGATCCTTGCAGATTGTCATGGTGGGTCCACTAACACAAGACAATGGAGATCCTTGCATATTGTCATGGTGGGTCCACTAACACAAGACAATGGAGATCCTTGCAGATTGTCATGGTGGGTCCACTAACACAAGACAATGGAGATCCTTGCAGATTGTCATGGTGGGTCCACTAACACAAGACAATGGAGATCCTTGCATATTGTCATGGTGGGTCCACTAACACCAGACAATGGAGATCCTTGCAGATTGTCATGGTGGGTCCACTAACACAAGACAATGGAGATCCTTGCAGATTGTCATGGTGGGTCCACTAACACCAGACAATGGAGATCCTTGCAGATTGTCATGGTGGGTCCACTAACACAAGACAATGGAGATCCTTGCATATTGTCATGGTGGGTCCACTAACACAAGACAATGGAGATCCTTGCAGATTGTCATGGTGGGTCCACTAACACAAGACAATGGAGATCCTTGCAGATTGTCATGGTGGGTCCACTAACACAAGACAATGGAGATCCTTGCATATTGTCATGGTGGGTCCACTAACACCAGACAATGGAGATCCTTGCAGATTGTCATGGTGGGTCCACTAACACAAGACAATGGAGATCCTTGCAGATTGTCATGGTGGGTCCACTAACACCAGACAATGGAGATCCTTGCAGATTGTCATGGTGGGTCCACTAACACTAGACTATGGAGATCCTTGCAGATTGTCATGGTGGGTCCACTAACACCAGACAATGGAGATCCTTGCAGATTGTCATGGTGGGTCCACTAACACCAGACAATGGAGATCCTTGCAGATTATCATGGTGGGTCCACTAACACAAGACAGTGGAGATCCTTGTAGATTGTCATGGTGGGTCCACTAACACAAGACAATGGAGATCCTTGCAGATTGTCATGGTGGGTCCACTAACACCAGACAATGGAGATCCTTGCAGATTATCATGGTGGGTCCACTAACACCAGACAATGGAGATCCTTGCAGATTATCATGGTGGGTCCACTAACACAAGACAATGGAGATCCTTGCAGATTGTCATGGTGGGTCCACTAACACAAGACAATGGAGATCCTTGCAGATTATCATGGTGGGTCCACTAACACAAGACAATGGAGATCCTTGCAGATTATCATGGTGGGTCCACTAACACCAGACAATGGAGATCCTTGCAGATTATCATGGTGGGTCCACTAACACAAGACAATGGAGATCCTTGCAGATTATCATGGTGGGTCCACTAACACAAGACAATGGAGATCCTTGCAGATTGTCATGGTGGGTCCACTAACACAAGACAATGGAGATCCTTGCAGATTGTCATGGTGGGTCCACTAACACCAGACAATGGAGATCCTTGCAGATTATCATGGTGGGTCAACTAACACAAGACTATGGAGATCCTTGTAGATTGTCATGGTGGGTCCACTAACACTAGACTATGGAGATCCTTGCAGATTATCATGGTGGGTCCACTAACACTAGACAATGGAGATCCTTGGAGATTGTCATGGTGAGTCCACTAACACAAGACAATGGAGATCCTTGCAGATTATCATGGTGGGTCCACTAACACCAGACAATGGAGATCCTTGCAGATTATCATGGTGGGTCCACTAACACAAGACAATGGAGATCCTTGCAGATTGTCATGGTGGGTCCACTAACACAAGACAATGGAGATCCTTGCAGATTATCATGGTGGGTCCACTAACACCAGACAATGGAGATCCTTGCAGATTATCATGGTGGGTCCACTAACACAAGACAATGGAGATCCTTGCAGATTGTCATGGTGGGTCCACTAACACAAGACAATGGAGATCCTTGCAGATTATCATGGTGGGTCCACTAACACAAGACAATGGAGATCCTTGCAGATTATCATGGTGGGTCAACTAACACAAGACTATGGAGATCCTTGTAGATTGTCATGGTGGGTCCACTAACACTAGACTATGGAGATCCTTGCAGATTATCATGGTGGGTCCACTAACACTAGACAATGGAGATCCTTGGAGATTGTCATGGTGAGTCCACTAACACAAGACAATGGAGATCCTTGCAGATTATCATGGTGGGTCCACTAACACCAGACAATGGAGATCCTTGCAGATTATCATGGTGGGTCCACTAACACAAGACAATGGAGATCCTTGCAGATTGTCATGGTGGGTCCACTAACACAAGACAATGGAGATCCTTGCAGATTGTCATGGTGGGTCCACTAACACAAGACAATGGAGATACTTGCAGATTGTCATGGTGGGTCCACTAACACAAGACAATGGAGATCCTTGCAGATTGTCATGGTGGGTCCACTAACACCAGACAATGGAGATCCTTGCAGATTATCATGGTGGGTCAACTAACACAAGACTATGGAGATCCTTGTAGATTATCATGGTGGGTCCACTAACACTAGACTATGGAGATCCTTGCAGATTATCATGGTGGGTCCACTAACACTAGACAATGGAGATCCTTGGAGATTGTCATGGTGGGTCCACTAACACAAGACAATGGAGATCCTTGCAGATTATCATGGTGGGTCCACTAACACCAGACAATGGAGATCCTTGCAGATTTTCATGGTGGGTCCACTAACACAAGACAATGGAGATCCTTGCAGATTGTCATGGTGGGTCCACTAACACAAGACAATGGAGATCCTTGCAGATTATCATGGTGGGTCCACTAACACCAGACAATGGAGATCCTTGCAGATTATCATGGTGGGTCCACTAACACAAGACAGTGGAGATCCTTGCAGATTGTCATGGTGGGTCCACTAACACAAGACAATGGAGATCCTTGCAGATTATCATGATGGGTCCACTAACACAAGACAGTGGAGATCCTTGCAGATTATCATGGTGGGTCCACTAGCACAAGACAATGTAGATCCTTGCAGATTATCATGGTGGGTCCACTAACACAAGACAGTGGAGATCCTTGCAGATTGTCATGGTGGGTCCACTAGCACAAGACAATGGAGATCCTTGTAGATTATCATGATGGGTCCACTAACACAAGACAGTGGAGATCCTTGCAGATTATCATGGTGGGTCCACTAGCACAAGACAATGTAGATCCTTGCAGATTGTCATGATGGGTCCCCTAACACAAGACAGTGGAGATCCTTGCAGATTATCATGGTGGGTCCACTAACACAAGACAATGGAGATCCTTGTAGATTGTCATGGTGGGTCCACTAGCACAAGACAATGGAGATCCTTGCAGATTGTCATGGTGGGTCCACTAACACAAGACAATGTAGATCCTTGCAGATTGTCATGGTGGGTCCACTAACACAAGACAATGTAGATCCTTGCAGATTGTTATGTTGGGTCCACTAACACAAGACAATGTAGATCCTTGCAGATTGTCATGGTGGGTCCACTAACACTAGACAATGGAGATCCTTGTAGATTGTCATGGTGGGTCTACTAACACAAGACAATGGAGATCCTTGCAGATTATCATGGTGGGTCCACTAACACAAGACAGTGGAGATCCTTGCAGATTGTCATGGTGGGTCCACTAGCACAAGACAATGGAGATCCTTGCAGATTATCATGGTGGGTCCACTAACACAAGACAATGGAGATCCTTGCAGATTGTCATGGTGGGTCCACTAACACAAGACAATGTAGATCCTTGCAGATTGTTATGTTGGGTCCACTAACACTAGACAATGGAGATCCTTGTAGATTGTCATGGTGGGTCTACTAACACAAGACAATGGAGATCCTTGCAGATTGTCATGGTGGGTCCACTAACACAAGACAATGGAGATCCTTGCAGATTGTCATGGTGGGCCCACTAACACTAGACAATGGAGATCCTTGCAGATTGTCATGGTGGGTCCACTAACACAAGACAATGGAGATCCTTGCAGATTATCATGGTGGGTCTACTAACACAAGACAATGGAGATCCTTGCCGATTGTCATGGTGGGTCCACTAACACAAGACAATGGAGATCCTTGTAGATTGTCATGGTGGGTCCACTAACACAAGACAATGGAGATCCTTGCAGATTGTCATGGTGGGTCCACTAACACAAGACAATGGAGATCCTTGCAGATTGTCATGGTGGGTCCACTAACACAAGACAATGGAGATCCTTGTAGATTGTCATGGTGGGTCCCCTAACACAAGACAATGGAGATCCTTGGAGATTGTCATGGTGGGTCCACTAACACAAGACAATGGAGATCCTTGAAGATTGTCATGGTGGGTCTACTAGCACTCCTTTTAATTGCAACTATTCAGATTCAGTGCATTACCTAATTGATCTAGTTGTGAAGTGTCTGAAAAAAAGGACAGCATAATAAAACAATAAATGTAGAAAACTACCATTATATACCCATTGCCATGATAATTGTAGATTAGTTTGGTGCCATGGAATGAGCGTAGAATGAATTAGATACTTAACCCAATACATTTTCCAATAGACATGGCATTCAACTTGAAAACATTGATAAGAGTCTCGATCCAACAAAAAAGAAGTGTGTGAACTTAAGAAAGAATCGCTAAGAATCAAAGAAAAAATGTTCTTTTATTGAATCAAAGTTCTTTTACAGACCCATTTTCCCGATTAGTGAACAATTGACCGCATAACTGCAGATTAGGGGTGTACTCTATTGGAGCAGCTTATCACTATCAATTGGAATCTCAGTTCTGATTATTCCACTTCTCTTTATTCCTAGCATGCCTACCTGCTACACACAGACCATCAAGTAACAAACTCAAAATAGTCCTCAAGAGGGGGAAATGTCTAGATTAAATTTCATGCTGAAGATTGATGTAATTAAGCAGGTGCTGTTAAGATTGGACCATATGTGAATTCCACCTTGGGAAATGTATTGATTATTAATAAATACTTATATGTTCTTATGTACCATTCTTTGAAATAATAATGAAATAAAATGGTTCTATTTAGTAAATGTATAACTGTATAATAAGGACAACAGAACATAAGAGACTGACATATTAAACATCCCATTTACACTAGAATCTTACAGTGTCAGGATGGGCACATGCAAGTATTGAAGTGCACATGCAGTTATTGAAATGTACTGGTAAATATTGAAGTGCAAATGCAGTTATTGAAATGTACTGGTAAATATTGAAGTGCACATGCAGTTATTGAAATGTACTGGTAAATATTGAAGTGCACATGCAGTTTCTGAAATGTACTGGTAAATATTGAAGTGCACATGCAGTTATTGAAATGTATGGGTAAATATTGAAGTGCACTTGCAGTTTCTGAAATGTACTGGTAAATATTGAAGTGCACATGCAGTTATTGAAATGTACTGGTAAATATTGAAGTGCACATGCAGTTATTGAAATGTACTGGTAAATATTGAAGTGCACATGCAGTTATTGAAATGAACGGGTAAATATTGAAGTGCACATGCAGTTATTGAAATGTACTGGTAAATATTGAAGTGCACATGCAGTTTCTGAAATGTACTGGTAAATATTGAAGTGCACATGCAGTTACTGAAATATACTGGTAAATATTGAAGTGCACATGCAGTTACTGAAATATACTGGTAAATATTGAAGTGCACATGCAGTTACTGAAATGTACTGGTAAATATTGAAGTGCACATGCAGTTACTGAAATGTACTGGTAAATATTGAAGTGCACTTGCAGTTACTGAAATATACTGGTAAATATTGAAGTGCACATGCAGTTACTGAAATATACTGGTAAATATTGAAGTGCACATGCAGTTACTGAAATGTACTGGTAAATATTGAAGTGCACATGCAGTTACTGAAATGTACTGGTAAATATTGAAGTGCACATGCAGTTATTGAAATGTACGGGTAAATATTGAAGTGCACATGCAGTTATTGAAGTGTACTGGTAACTATTGAAGTGCACTTGCAGTTATTGAAGTGCAAAGGCCAGAGAAGAGAAATTCTCAAAGTTTGCTGAATTTCGTACCAGTATTTCTCTGTCCACTTCTTTGTTCATCGTTATTTCTGACATATTATTTTATATTTAAATTTTAATTTTTGTAACAAAATGATAAAAGGATAAATATAAAGTTTTCAAAATGACAGGAACTAAAAGGAACTCTTCAGTTAGTGCTTTATACAACTTATTGTTCAATGTTGGGCTTAAAGTATAATCAATGCACAGATCATATTAACCTTTCTAAATAAGAAAAGATACTTCATGATTCATACCTGCATGCAGACGAAGTCCAGATGTATAAACCAAACATTCAGTATGTGCAAGATAACTGCAGAGTAATTATTCACCATCTCAAAGCAAATAAACACAACTTGGTAATTCGGTTTTATATTTTCAATGCTTAACATGTAAAGGATACGTGTTCTGTGAATAGTGTAGAGCCAGAACTATCAGCTCCCAGTGAATGTATCTGGGAAGGATCATCAATATTTGTACAGAATATCAAACAATACATGGCTAACTTTGTTTTCAACTGTAAACTAATCTCTGTAAACAAGCATTTTACAAATATAGCCAATTAAGGATAGGATTAAGGGGTGATAACTGTTCTGTAAAATAGATTTGTATTTAGGTTTTGGCCTAAAACACAAACATATACACATGTGGTGAATGCACTTTAATTATACACAAACCCAACCCAACCAAACACTGGTCTACAAGGTGCAGTGAATGTTATTTTCCTGATGCACATTTTTATGTCTGCCTTTTCCCTGCATGTCAAATGGTAGGTATCCTGTTTAGTTTTCCACTGTTTGTTTACCTGCCTGTTTGCCTTTTGTTTATCTTTCACTTGATTATTTCCTTTACGTCAATACAGGATTCTCATGGCCTGTTGTACCTTATTTTTCCATGGAGGCTAGTTATATTGTAATCACTTGTGCTTGGTGTACCCAGACAACTCGGGCCGTACATGTAAACATTCTGGGTTGAGGTTATGCTCAAGCTCAAACGTTGACTCCCAGACTACTTTCAACAATGATACAAAAATTATTCTGTATTATCTTCCCAAGTTTAAGGTATTTTCATATTACAGTTGAGTTTTTAGCTCACCTGAGCACAACGTGCTCAAGGGGAGCTTTTGTGGTACCGCTTCGTATGGCGTCCGTCGTTCGTCGTCAACATTTTAGCTTATGAACACACTTGAGGCCACAGTTTTTATCCAATCTTCATCAAACTTGGTCAGAATGTTTGTCTGCAAGAAATCTTTGATGAGTTTGTAACTAGGTCACGTGGGGTCAAAAAGTAGGTCATTTGCATGTGAACACACTAGAGGCCACATTCTTCACCAAACTTGATCAGATTGTTTGTCTGCATCAAATCTTGGATGAGTATATTATTGGGTCACGTGGGGTTAAGCAGTAGGTCACTAGGTCACATTTTCGAAAAAAAAACTTGTGAAAACACTTGAAAGACCACATTGATGGCCTAATCTTCACTATACTTGGCCAGCATGTTTGCCAGTATTAAATCTTAAAAATGTTTTGAAGTGGGTCATGTGGATTCAGTAGGTTACTTGGTAAAATTCTAGAAAATGTTATCAACCCAGTGACCATACTTATTGTCCAATCTTCACCAAAGATTTCTAAAGTAAATAACTCTTAATTACTTGATGCCAGAGTTGAGCCTACTAAAAGCCCATGGCATCAGGTGCACAATCAAGGGCCATCATGGCTCTCTTGTTAAGATACAAACTTGAGAAATGATCCGACAAGTTTGGCATGTTAACTTGAGCTAAAACATTGCCATTCTGACTTCTAGATTTAGGACAATGTCTTGAATATATCTTCAATTGCAAAAGTTACTGTTGTCTGAAAGTTTAGTAATAACTTTCGCCAGTAAAGAGTTTGCCTGAGATTCATTAGTTATATGGCAATAGCAAATCATACTTACTTTATCTTAGTGTAAGCAATTTTATTTAAAGTCAGACATTGTTGAAACGTTAGTGTATGTTAAGGTCCTGTTTCATACCCATGTGATGTATCAAAAACAATTATAACAACAGCCCTTAGCCTTTGGCAATTCTTGGACATACAAGGTTTAAAGTGGCGCTTAAATGCAAACACTACTTTTCTGTAAAGAAAAGTTACATTCATAATTAAAGTGTTGTCTCCCCTAGTTGTTCTGACCACTTGTTGATATGTTCCTATTCTTATAGATGATATGTTAGAAAGCAAATTGAAAATTACCTCTATCATTACTGAAGCTTAAGTGCTAGATGTGTGATAGTCTGCAGAACACAATTTATGTGCTGGTAAATTATGTGTTAAAACTTTGAAAGCCAACTTTTATTAATTAACATTCCAACTGTCTTTGATTAACATTCCAACTAATTTTATTAACATTCCAGCTGTTGTTGATTAACATTCCAGCTGTCATTTATTAAAATTCCAGCTGGCATTGATTAACATTCCAACTGTCATTGATTAACATTCCAACTGGCATTGATTAACATTCCAACTGTCATTGATTGATATTTCAACTTTTATAGGGTATCATATAAATTTTTATTGATTGATATTCCAGCTACTGCTGACAATATCTTGCCTGAACAGAACCAAAGCTAGCTGAAAAAAAATCACTTGAAGAACCCATTTGGGTTTAAATTGCATTGTTCCAAAACATATTTATGTCATCAACAACCAATTTTGTTTCTTTTATTCATATCAAGTTATGTTGCATAAATCTGTCACAGGCCTACTTTAGAACAGTTGATGCAATAAATAAACTGATAAATTACTTTTACCAACTGTAACATCCTGCGGTATTATCACATCTTTGAATGCATCATTAAACTGTTGACACTCTTACCTTCAGATGTGCTCAACAACTTATCATGGCCTGTTTCTGACGTCGCGGTTAGTTTTTTGTTGGTTCATTATAAACTACAGTCTAGGTTAATACAGATTAAATAATGAAGAAAACAGAACTGTGTCATTGCAACAAACTGACAAAAAGCAACCACCAAGACATAACGACTAACAATCCCCACCTACCAAGATGTAACGTAAAACTGGCTTATCTTCAGCAGTGATGTATTAGAAAGCTGTTGCAGTTTGCCTCTATGATCATTGTCTTGTAAAACAAACATGGCATCAACTGCAACATGTCTTGAGGCTGAGCTGGCTGTCTTGTTATTGAGAGAGAGAGAGAGAGAGAGAGGGGAGAGTGAATGAGATAGAGTGGGGGTGAGTGAGAGAGAGAGGGGAGAGTGAATGAGATAGAGTGGGGGTGAGTGAGTGAGAGACAGACAGAGAGGGGAGAGTGAATAAGATAAAGACAGAGAGGGGAAAGTGAGTGAGAGAGAGGGGAGAGTGAATGAGATAGAGTGGGGTGAGTGAGTGAGAGACAGACAGAGAGGGGAGAGTGAATAAGATGGAGACAGAGAGGGGAGAGTGAGTGAGAGAGAGAGGGGAGAGTGAATGAGATAGAGTGGGGGTGAGTGAGAGAGAGAGACAGAGAGGGGTGAGTAAGTGAGAACTAGACAGAGAGGGGAGAGTGAGTGAGAGAGGGGAGAGTGAATGAGATAGAGTGGGGGTGAGTGAGAGAGAGACAGAGAGGGGTGAGTGAGTGAGAGAGAGAGAGTGAGAAGGGAGAGTGAGTGAGAGAGAGGGGAGAGTGAATGAGATAGAGTGGGGGTGAGTGAGAGAGAGACAGAGAGGAGTGAGTGAGTGAGAGAGAGACAGAGGAGAGTGGGTGAGAGAGAGAGAGAGAGGGGAGAGTGAATGAGATAGAGTGGGGGTGAGTGAGAGAGACAGAGAGGGGTGAGTGAGTGAGAGAGAGACAGAGAGGGGAGAGTGAATGAGATAGAGACAGAGTGGGAAAAGTGATTGAGAGAGAGAGGGGAGAGTGAATGAGATAGAGTAGGGGTGAGTGAGAGAGAGACAGAGAGGGGAGAGTAAGAGAAAGAGAGAGAGGGGAGAGTGAATGAGAGAGAGAGGGGGGGTGAGTGAGAGAGAGACAGAGGGGGGAGAGTAAGAGAGAGAGAGAGGGGGGGAGAGTGAATGAGATAGAGTGGGGGTGAGTGAGAGAGCAGAGAGACAGACAGAGGGAGGGAGGGAGGAGAGAGGGAATGAGAGAGGGACAGAGACAGACAGAGAGAGAGAGAGGGACAGAGAGAGAGAGAGAGAATAGAATGGAGGTTTAGCAAGGAATGGAAAATGTTAAAAAGAGAGTTGAAGGAAGTGAGTTAGAAGAAGAAAAAGAGTTGAAAAGAGAGATTTAGGCCTAGGTGGAAAGAGGGACAAAAGGAGGGAGTAGGTTAGAGAAGTAGATAGGGAAAGGGTGAGATTGAGAGGGAAGAATTGAGAGATGGAGGGTTTGGAAGAAAATGAGGGGTAGAAATAGAGGGAGGGAACAGCAGAAGAAAGGATGGAGGAAGGGTAGGGATCGACAGATGGATTGGGAGAATGAGGGAGAATTTCCACACCATTGTGAGATGACACATAAATATGTTACTACAATTAACAGAAAAACATAACCTGATATTATCAGAATTAGTTTTAGGGTACAAAAAACTGTAAGTCTGTTGTGAGATTCCTTTCCTGCAGAAGCTGTTCAGGAAATACAGGAGACAGAACAGAAAGGTTGTTGGCAAAAAATGAAGACAGTTGGAATGTGTTTTTTACAAAATGTAGAAGTGGACACATTTGCAGAGTATGCTTTCTTATTGAAAAACTAATAACTATAAAAAAAAAATATAAGGAAGTCATAAAGCGCCACTGAACACAAAGAACAGAACAAACTTAAATTTTGTTACACAACATTTAGACTGTTAAGACTACTTAGACTGTGACATGTTGTGTTGGCAATATTTGAGGGGGGTGGGTGGGGGGGGGGGGGGGGGGTGATCTAATCTGGACCGTCTCAGTGTGTATTGGTGTCCAACAATGTCACCATGCAGTATTATGATACTCTGTGTATCAAGTTATTAAACAATAATACATAAATATTTATATATTTATTTATATATTTAAATTGTGAAATAAAGAACAGCGATCATTTGCCTAAGATTAGGTTGGAAAAACTTAAATATCCAATCTAACTTCTATTTAAATGTTTATGATCATACTGAAGTCGGGAATGTATGTACCTTTTTATGGTGTACTGATATTGCCATGCAATTAAAGTCAGTGATTAAAAAATATAAATGTAAAGTGATATAATGCACAAGTACTTTATGATGATATAATGCACAAGTACTTTATGATGATATAATGCACAAGTACTTTATGATGATATAATGCACAAGTACTTTATGATGATATAATGCACAAGTACTTTATGATGATATAATGCACAAGTACTTTATGATGATATAATGCACAAGTACTTTATGATGATATAATGCACAAGTACTTTATGATCTGATACGAGAAATTCAGCTTAAGAACTAACCGTAAGGATCAGTGAATGTGTCATCATTGAATAATAAACACTACATAATGTGTCACTTTTATAAATGCTACCCCATCCAACTGTAAGGTCCTTATTTATTGTACAGATACTGCCTTTCTTTGGCATAAACCTCAATAGATTTGTTTTATATTTCTACTTACATATTTGCATTTTAACCTGATTTTACTCAGTTCATGTTAAAATTCACAGTTTGACCTATGACCTATCAAGTGTCAGTGTGCAATAAAACCCAAAATACATATACTTATATCTTTGCCAATATATAACATTGCTTTAAACTTTCATGTTAAATGTGTGTAATATTGATTTTCACAATCTTATTTGTAATATAAATATCTACTTCAAGTAAAAAAACCTTTTTTTTATATTTACAAGTGTATTTGTTAACTACATGTGTATGTTTGTTTTCCACTAACCTGCTTCCTGTTATCCAGGAACTATTAAGTAGATATTTAATCTACAACCAGTAAGGATTGGTTAAACTCATTATTATTCTTTGACTTGACATAATAAGTAATTCTTAATTAAGCATTTCACTTTTAGTTCACCAGTAGAGAGCCAGACAGTATTTACATACACCCAATCATTTTTATGACCAAGTAAATAAAAACAAGTGCATAAAATTACAATGATTGATAAACAGTTACAAACTTGTTGACAGTAAAACATAGACACCTAGATTTGCAGACATTTTGGACTTATGGACAATAAATATAGACAACTAGATGTTTTAAACAGAAGATAGATATGCCATCCTTACCGCAGACCCCTTTCCCCTTCCCCCTCCCTGCCTCCCCCACACAACCCCGCTCTATCCTCCCCCCTTCCAACACAACCCCCCTCCATCCTCACCCCCTCCCCACACAACCACCCTCCATCCTCACCTCCCCACACAACCACCCTCCATCTTCACCCCCCTCCCCACACAACCACCCTCCATCCTCACCTCCCTCCCCACCCCCTCCATCCTCACCCCCCTCCCCATATAACCACCCTCCGTCCTCACCTCTCCACACAACCACCCTCCATCCTCACCTCCCTCCCCACACAACCCCCTCCATCCTCCCCCCTAAACATCCCCATCCTCACCTCCCTCCCACACAACCCCCCTACATCCTCCCCCCTGAACATCCCCATCCTCACCTCCCTCCCCACCCCCCTCCATCCTCACCCCCTCCCCACACAACCACCCTCCATCCTCACCTTTCCACACAACCCCCTCCATCCTCACCCCCTCCCCACACAACCCTCTCTCCATCCTCACCCACTCCCCACACTCCCCCACTCCTCACCTCCCTCCCCACCCCTCATCCATTCTCACCCCCCTCCCACACACACACCCTCCATCCTCACCTCTCCACACAACCACCCTCCATCCTCACCTCCCCTCACAATCACCCTCCATCTTCACCCCCCTCCCCACACAACCACCCTCCATCCTCACCTCTCCACACAACCACCCTCCATCCTCACCCCCTCCCCACACAGCATTGGTTTGAGGTAGCCAAACACTACCAAACTTCACATTTATATTATGTTCTTATCACATGACACAACTTTAAAGTGTACCAGCAACATAAACTTTTGTCCCAAAGATTGAGCTTCATAAATTTCCCCTTCCTCCTTGATATACAGCTTGGATAGATTATCTGACGCAGTTGGTCGCTCCAATATGTGAAATATTGGCCTTCCAGAGAGTGAAAACTGTCCTCCCTTGTTTTCTAATGTCTTCAGGAAATAAGAAAGTGCTGTCACTCAATCACTGTTATATGAAGAATGGCAGGACAATTTGTGGAATATTAATCCAGATAGACTGGATTTATTTTTGAAACTGCCCAGGCTAAGTACCCTGTCTGTGGTTAATTAAAGTGTCAATACCAACTAATTGAAGATAAAGTATATATGCATAGAGAGATATATAGATATATATACATATAAAGCCTAGGCCTTCAAAGTTGGACTGGCGGCAATAGCTCGATTGGTAGAGCGTCGGCTTGCAGAGGTCGCGGGTTCAAACCACAGCCAGGTTAAAGCAAAGCATAAGCTCAGGTGAGCTAAAAACAAAAACAATATACTCGGATGTATAAGAAATCATTTAAACCAAACATATTCTTAACAAGGCACTAACATCGCGTATCATCAGAACTGCAGTATTTGTATATCCTTATTTCTCCAGACAGAGAACCAGACAACTTTGAAGGATTGGATTGGATTTGCCGGCATTTTTTATTTTTTCATTATAGCACAGGGACACTTATGAGGTGCCCAGGGACTGAACCCTGTCGGTCCATTATACTGACACTGACGAGTCAGGAGTAATTCTGTCCCCTTAGCCCCAAGCGTTAGGAGGGAAGCTACTACTACCAACTTTAAAGTCTTTGGTTTGACCCGGCCGGGGTTTGAACCCACGACCTCCTGATCTGTGACTATGTAGGATATAATTGAAAGATTAATGTATTAAAGTAGAGTTGTATAGAAATTATTAAGACTGTCTATAATGCAAGAAATGTTCAACACTATGGATATACTTTTTAACAAAGATAAAGTAACTTTTGACAAGCCAATACCACTCCAACATTCTCTGTGTACAAACTGGTGAAACTTCTGTGTTTTTGTTTTGATCACTTGGGGCCTAAACTAGTAGAGCAGTTATGGATAGGTCAGATTAATTCATTAATAATTCACTAGACTTCATCTCAGACTGTCCACAGTCAATGTTTCTTGAAGCTTAGGGGATTATGGTCAGTTTCTTTTGAACTCAAGCTTTTGTTCACTGCACCTTAATCAATATTATACCATTTTGGCATATCAGAGTGTCAGTCTTAGAGGCAGGCACATAATTACGGTAAAAGTGTTGAGATCAATCAATAAAGCAAGTATTGAGCTGATGTGATTATTGAATGTAAATATCTATTTGTTTTTGTTTGATTTTTAGAATAAAGCAATAGTTTGTTAGAAAGAGGCTGTGAAGTCATTACATGACCTCAACAGTTATTGTACCACACAGTATCCCAGCAACCCAAAACAGTTGCTACCATCCTTGCCTCCCTGTCTGAAGATTCACTGATTAAAGGGAGGTCACTTCATGGCTCACTTGCTGCAGACAAGCCATGTCCAACCTCAAAGAACAATGTGCCACTTTCTCCATTAACCTACTAAATGTTGTTTATCATCCATGTTACTATGGTTACCAACTTTGACCTGCGACTTCTTTAAAGTGTTTATTCTGCAATTTATTGAAAATTTCCCATTTTAGTCTGCTCCTGGTAATGTTGTTGTTACTATCTGATTTATATTGTGAAATATTACCATTACCCAGAATTTGGACATTCATGCAGGAATACATTGTGCTGTATATTGAGTTAAGAACCTTTTTTATATAATTGGTAATTTGTGCAGGAAGAACAAAATTAAAGACACAATCATGTTAATTGTAAGGGATAATAAAAGAAGTAAAAGTAAGAAGGGTGGGGGGGGGGGGGGAGGTAGTATTTTCAAAATTTCAAGAAACTATCTAGCTGTCTAGAGAAGTCTGATGTGATCAAACCATAAGAACCATTGATGACTTGATCTTAATTTGGATTTCTAAAATCTAGATATGCTAAAAAAACTATTGAAACACATGTAACCATCATATGTGTTGGCGAAATATTGGATCTTACAGATGTTTTTGTGTATAATATTTTTTCAAATGTTAGCACCAACTGGAATGTTAAATGATATTTTAAGTGGTATTTTTGTCATAATATCTGCCATTGATTACATTTATTGTCAAGAAGTTTACATTAAAATCATATTTCATCCCAGTTTAGTTCTTTTGTCGGAGTTGTGTTTATGGGTACAGCATACATGTGAACTTTCTCTGAGGTCAAAGTGGGAGATTTTACTTGCAAAGTGGGAGATTTGTTATTTTCATATAAACAAAGAAGGAAGTTGTATATTTTCAAGTAGTGACATTTCTGTAAAGTCCAGAAGACACCTCATTTTCAAATTACTTTGAACCTTAAAAGTTGAAAGTCTCCCTCCAAAAGTGGGAGTCTCCCGCCAAAAGTGGGAGTCTCCCTCCAAAAGTGGGAGAGTTCACAAGTATGTTACAGTTATGATTTCTCATATTGATCCACCTTTACTGATATCACTCAGCTTCATGGTGGCCATGGGATATTAAGCTGGAAAAATGTTTTTTTTTTATGAATATTCCTACCAGCCGTTCTCCATTGAACATTACATCGAGGTTACTCTTGAAATGAAGTAAAAAAGAAACTATTTGTCAATGTTAAGATGGCCGCACTAACCTGCGATGCATTTTGTTTACAAATTGTGATAATTATGTTGCAGGAGGTGGGCGCCCGTGACCCGGGGGTTAGAGTCATTTATAATTCCTCAGCCTCTCATTGCATGGGTTTGAGTCCCGATCGGAGTGAGAACTTTCATGTGAGGAGGTTTTTTGGCTAACCTGCAGTGCGCAGGTGGTTCTACCGAAACATAATTCTGAGGTCTTCCTCCACCAACAACTAGCTGGACATCACCAATATGACCATAATTGTGTCGGAGCGAAGTAACAAAAATTTCATTGGCTAAATTTCCATGCTGTTTGGACACAGAGCCATTCAAGTGCTTCATTCATATAATTATAAAAATTAAGTTTTTCTGGCCAAGTAACCACAGTATATGTATGTAGTGACAACGGAATATTTATTGTGGGTTTCATTGGTTCCACCGATGGTATATGTTAGTTAGTTTATCACAACTGCTACCTTTAGAACATTTGTATTTGCAACTTTTCTAGCTAAAAATTGTCTTGCAGGCAAAAATTGTGTCAAGCAAGGGAATAATTGAAAAAAGATTGTGACATTTTTTTACAGTTTGTTTTGTTATTCATTACTGTCAGATATCAAAATATTTTAACTAAGATGAGGATTATTTGTTTGATCTTGTTTTAATGTGTTGTGTATGTAAATGGTCTGAAATTGATCTAAGGAGACTCGAGGTTGGAATGTCGACCATTTGACAATTAATTAAACAGAGAATTGAATTACATTGTCTGCTGTAAATAAATTAAACTGGTAATAGATAGGTTTCTAACTAGGACACCAAGCACGGCCACCCTCTCTTCTTGGCTTCCAGAAGCTCAAATGACTCGAGGAGTTTTTAAGCACAAGAAATAAGATAAAGAACAGGCCCTCATTGGGCAGAATGTAAAGCTTAGACTACCTGGAAGGGTGGCCTCTAGTTTTATCCTAAGAAACAATTCATCAGTCATATTTTGATTTCTGTTATTAAAAATAGATTGTTAACTTCTGTAAAACATTAAGGACATGCTTATGCATTACTCTGACAACATAATTTTAGTTTTAAAGTCAACATTGTTGCCATTTGTCTTAAGGTTGAAAATAGTATCACACAAATCTCCTCAACAGGTTCAAGAGAAGACCAGTGTGTAAGGCAATTTTAAAAAAAATTGGCGACTAGATCACTGTTTATTAAAAGAAAAAAAATGGAAAATAAGGTACTTTCATCCATGTCAGGCCAAATTGTGTTGGTTTCTAAAAATAGCTAACTGTGCTTTGTTAGCGGAGATAGGATTCTCTTATTTTGGGCTCAAAGTGTAAGATATCACAAGTTAACAAATAATTCATTGTTGTATACAATTATTCTTTCAGCTTGTATACTTCTATAATTTGAAGGGTTCGACTATGTTTATATCTTGTATTATGAAAATTAAGGTAGAGCAAATGTAATCCTGCACCTCATCTTGAAGAGCATCAAAATTAGGGTTAAAATGCTTCAAAGATGGGTAGAGGGTTCAAATCCCAGTATGGGCATGAATGGTCAAATCATTTTCTTCCTGTTTTTTTCTGCATCACTCTACCAGATTAAGAATAAAATAGGTGTAGTTTTTAACTTTTATTTTATAAATGAATTTTTATTCAATGAGTTGTGCTAAGTTTGATTGCAGATCTATTACCTTATATATTTAAAGTCTAAAAAAATCAAAGCCATGTGGTGAAATTATTTTTCAATTTTGCAGCATCAACCAAAACACTTTATAAAACATTTTGGACAACTCTGAAATAAATCATTTGGCTATCAATAGCTAGGTGATTTTTTTAAGTAAAGCACAGTGAGCAGAAAACATGGGAAAATTGATCTTAAACGTGTTGAACTTGTAAACAATTCATGACATATTTGGGATCGTTTGCCTCAAACCAATCAAGTAACATGCTTCGTTTGTTTGTCTAATGCTATAATTTGTTTCCAATATCAGAACACTTCTCCTGGATATAACATAATATCTGGAGTTTTCTTATTTCTAGGAAGGAGACATTGTTAATATAAATTTTAGAAGAAAAAAAAAATCCATAAATTCAAAACTGGATGTCAGAATTTTCTTAAAATTTGGCATATACATCAAGATTGAAGTATATAACTCATTAGTTGTGTTAATTTTCAAATTCTATATATTGTCTATTACAGTTGCTTTACCCTAAATTATTATTATTATTTTTATGGGATTTGTTTATTTTTATTTTATTAGGGAGGAAAAGTGAGAATATGGTGCCACCATGTAACAGATTAGATTGAGAAATAATTGTTTATTCAATATGAAATGCTTTTGCTGTTCAGTTTTTGGGCAGTTGGTACGTAGTATGTGGCCCTGTGTTTGTGGTCTTACTTCACATGTCCAATGTACAGTTTCTCAAGGCTGACATATGTTCATTAGTTCATTATGGGGCCTTAATTGACAATTAGCTGTCTGTGTTTAACCTACCCATACGGTATGTAGAAGAACATTAAAGTTGTATTAACTTGACTGCTGCTGCTGGAACTGAATAAAGCGGGAGGGCCCACAGGCATTGTGGTGCACAGTCGGAAACCAGACCTCATAAACTTCTTAAGTCTTGCTTTTATATTCCATTCCTACATTCCAATGTTTTATCATGCTCTCCATTCTTAGTAAATCTTAAATATCAAGACAAAATAAAGTGTTATACTACATTTTAAAATATTATTCCTCTGTTTGCTGAAAGGCATGCTCCTTAGTACAATCCATTGTTACACTGAGTTGATGATTTTGTTAATTTTATTTTGGTAATTTGTACATTAAGTCTTACCTATATTTGTTCATTAATCAAACTTAATCATCTGTTAACAACATGGCAGCAAACATAGGGAGCTGGCTGATCTGGATCTAAACATTTAACAATGCATAATCAATTCACGTTTTTGGCTCAAGGTATGGGAGTCCCCAGGTTCGATCCCAGGCCATGACATACCAAAGTCATAAAAAATAGTACTGGTATACCGTATAGCTGCTCCCTTGCTAACACTCAAGCAAATATAAGTGTTGCTCCATGACTGGTTGGCCCAACGTCAGGATAATGTGACTGGGTGTGGTATCTTGCCGTGTGTTCACTGCATTCTATACCCAGTGTAGGCAGCACTATGTCTGCTTTATGTGGACACCATCTCTAGATAACTGAAATACAGTGGGACGATAAACCCAACAAACAAAGAATTCATGCTTAGTATGCTTATTGCTTTACTCAATATTATGCTCTTAACTCAGTGAAATGGAATCTTTGCTGCCCTTGACATTCTGATAATTGCTTAAAGCTATACTTATGCACATTTTTTTTTTTAACTTCTTTTATTTATTTTCATTCTTCAATATTCTGTGTTCCCATCTTCCTTCAAGGTCATATTGTTTCTCATTCCCTTTCTTTCCTTTCAGAAGCTAAGCGTTTTCTGACATAAAGTTTTGATCTTGCCTTGTTTACTTGTGATCCCTGTTTTTGCTTATGTAGTTCTGCTTTTAAATAATTGCTCTTGCCCTTTGACAAATAAACAATAAATTATACACGTTCCTCAAGGTAATATACTTCGTTACCTGTAACCTTCCAGACATTATATGGTATCATGACTCAAGTCATGATTTTTTCAAGGGATTTGTTATGAGTCTCTTCTGTTGCTATTAGACTTGTATTTCTGCCATTGACTTCACTGCATGATGTTGCTGTCTCTCACTCTCCATTCATTGTTGTGTTCTCTTTCTCCCTTTTTTTCTTTTTTCCACCAGTTAATCTACTTATCTCATTTTCTGTACATCACCATAACCATGGTACATTTTTATAGTGTTTGTTTGATTTAAATGTTACAAGAGTTCAGAACTTTAAAGCAAGATTTATGATGCGTATACATGTGAACTTTATCTGTGGTCAAAGTGAGACATTTTTATTTGCAAAGTGACAGATTTGTTTATTTTCACAAAAACAAAAAAGGAAGTTATATGTTTCCAAGTAGGGAGATTTCTGAAAATGTGCAAAACACCCCACATTTTCAAATCATTTTGAACCTTAAAAGAGGGAGTCTCCCTTCAAAAGTGGGAGAGTTTATATGTATGGATGACATGTGGATAGCTGTACAGTTAACAGTTTACAGACACACTACACGTTAGAGACATTGTTATGTTAAGGTATTTTCTTCTTTATTCCCACCATTTAAGATTCAGGACTTAAAGGTCATGTTGTAACAACACATGAGCACAACTTCTGTGAACTGAACACATGTTTATGTAATGTTTAATCTTCATTGTTCCCATGTTTTATATTCAATTTTAGATAATTTTGATGTACAAAATTTATCACAAAGAAAAAAACAGCAAGAGTTCAACTATCATTTGCTTCGTCTTTCAATGTGTATTCTTAGTCGGTTGTTGTATGATTTTATATTTGCACATTCACATTCAACTGAATTTTTGTAATTAATGTTATTTTGCCTTGTTTTTAGCTCTAATGAGATCTGTTAATCTCGTTTCAGGTGCCTTCTGTTGTGAGATCCATCTCACATTCAGCTATTCTGTCGCTTCGACAACAGACACAGTTTCTCTGGGATTCTTACTTTTCCTCTGTTGATAAAATAGTTCATACAACTCTTGAGGTGAGTACTCTAAAATACTTATAAAAGTCTTGGGTTCATTACCATAAAATAGTTCATTATCATACAACTCTTGGGTTATGTACCCTGAAATAGTTCATACAACCCTTGGGTTGTGTACCCTGAAATAAATCATACAACCCTTGGGTTGTGTACCCTGAAATAGTTCATACATCTGTTGAGTTGTGTACCCTGAAATAGTTCATACATCTGTTGAGTTGTGTACCCTGAAATAGTTCATACAACCCTTGGGTTGTGTACCCTGAAATAGTTCATACAACTAGAAGTGCAGCGGTTTTTCATCACTGTCTGCGCCTCCGGTGAACCGAGGCATTCCCAAAGCAAACGGCCCCGTTCCCAATGAAATCCAGCTAACATTTTTCCCAATTGAAAACATCCTCATTCCAGAATATCTGCAGAAATCATATTAAATATACGAAAAAGGGCGGTAGCAGTTGTTTTTTCCACATTTATGCCGTAAGAAAAGAGCCCGGATGTAAGCATACTAAAGCGATATATTACGAACTCTTCCACATATCTTAGTGTAATGTATTCGCACAACAGTAAGTATTACATCAAGAAAATTTGCCAGCGTGATGTAAAATGGTGCGCAACAATTGCATCGATGTTTCCAAAGCCATCTGAATCTACGTCATCGGAACATTCAGTTACGTTGTCCGAATCTGCGTCCGCAGATCGTGCACCAGAACTTGAAGCAGAAGCAGAACAGTCTGCATCACCGCAGCCATAACGGCAGGCCCGTCATTTACCGAACCTTCGTCCTCGGAGCCAGTTAAAAAAGTAGTTGTTGTCCAGTCTAGTTCAAATACTGCCAAGTATGAATTAAAATACGTCAACTGATGTTCTGTTTGTTTCTAGTTATTGAAATTGGTAATTCTGCTTAAAGATTTGGTTCCATAATTGGTATTGTTAGATAATACTCTACATGTACCATTAAATTACTACCATGTCACTGCGTTTTTCAAGAATTTCAATTTCATAAGATGGATAATTTAAATGAAAAAATTATTTTCCTTTAAAGGTTTGCTAATTACAAATGTTAACTAGTAAAGAATATTGGTATAGTAAAATGTACTGATTTAACAAAATAAGTGCACACAAAATTTTCCCAAAATGGACCATTTTATTAATACAAAATTTCCCAAAATGGGCATTTTTGTCAATAAAAAATCCCAAAATGACCAGACTCCTTTTCCCAAAATAGGCAGAAAAAACCCTGAAGTGAAGTGAAACCTGTAACTGGTTTAAGTAAATGCAATGTCACTCTGGATACATTTGTCGTTACTGGTCTGATCATTACTCTCCCCCTCATTCTTATGATCATTCTTATCCTCTCCCTCCTTCTCATCATCAGCATCATCATCATCATCACTATCATCATCAGAATCATTTATAAAATGTGCTGTCTTATTTTCATTATTACCATCATCATAACAAATGTTGTCCTTCCCTGCACCTTATCATCCTCATCACTTTAAATGACAGACATTATGTACTGTTGAAGTCATGCTGATGTTGCAGTAAATACATGGTTTCAAATCCTTCAGCTTCATTTTCTCTGCCTAACTGAAGAATGTGAAAATTACATTTTCATCTGTACATCTATCTGACAAAAGCTTGCATATGTAAGGAGAATAAGGTAACCCAATCCTCTGAATGACTCTGATGTGAAAGGTCTAAATTATTTACTGCACATGTTCCCATGGGACTGTGAAATATAGTTCATCTTGACTAGTCAGCTTAAATTCATGATTACAGCTTTCAAAGGCTCGGTCTTACTTCTTGAAATAAAATAGGCTTTTTTGAGAAAAACATTTATGCACAGATAATTGTATACAGCTGTTACAAAGGTGAAAAAAGACTGTTTTGTTTATTTTAACATACTTGTTTATAGTAAATAGCTAATTGAGAAACAAATTTATTGTAGATTATTTCATCTCAACTATCCTTGTCATATGCACCATAGTCCAGCCCAGGGACTAATATCTCAGCTCAGGATCCTTTAATGGTGGTATCCGACAGTTTGGACAAAAATTGCCTTTAACAAATAACCAAACAAGGACCTTTAAACTGCTGTTCATTGATGTCCTAGATCTGTATGCCAAGCATAAATGACCACTCGTCATTACAAGCAGGTATTTCCTATCTGAGCCATGCTGCAGAGATAGCTATTTTTAAACTTAGAAAAACATGTGACCACTTAACTTTTGAGATCACGCATATAGTCATCCAGGAAATTCACTCCGACTTCGATATCTATTTGTAGCAGAGTTCACTATCAAGCTTTTTATACAGTTAGAAAGAAATACTCATTCAGAGTGATTTTCTTCGCGATTAGTTTTGTCAAACAAGTAAGTGTTCGAAACTGTAATTATTAAGACTTAAGTATGGGTATAAAAAAAAAATGCCAAAAATCATTGCTTCGATATTGAGATATGTATTTGATACAAACTGTCAGAGACCACCTGTAAGGCCAATGTATAAACCACTAAACCTTGGATGTCTCACAATCATCAGCAAAATTTGTTATTTTACAAAATGAACTATTCAGATAACAAACAAAAAGTCCATATTTGGATGATATTTTATAGAAAAAAGTGACAAGAAATTTTAGAAGTTTGCAAATTTTTTTGTTAATGTATCAATACTGTACTTGTCAAAATTTCTCAACATTTTTCATATTTTTTACAGTTGAATTCACGGAGATTTCCTTTAAAAGTTGTTAAGTTAAAGTGCCTTTCTCATTCATTTCATATCTGCAGAGTGCATATATTTTCGCCCCAAGTTATTGGCAAGAATGTTTAAATTGTGGTTGTGGTTTTAGTTAAAAAGCCCACAAATTTCTGCTAATGTAGATAAGAATTA
Organism: Sinonovacula constricta; assembly: GCA_007844125.1. Classification (NCBI taxonomy): domain Eukaryota; kingdom Metazoa; phylum Mollusca; class Bivalvia; order Cardiida; family Solecurtidae; genus Sinonovacula; species Sinonovacula constricta. The sequence goes on along the minus strand of CM017564.1, from coordinate 52,116,657 downwards.
TTGCATTTTAAGTCCCAACATATTTGTAAAGTTTATCCACTTGAGCTTATTAATAAAGTACACATTGACTGACAGACCGAAGGTTTCAGAAATTTCCTTAAGGACATATATTATTATTTTCAAAAGATAACATCAGTTTTCCACTTCAGTGAGATATTTTATGTGTTGTTGTTTGTTGTTGAAAATAACAAGGCATGAGACATTCACTTAACACTGTCTAAAGGTTGCCTTCACTAACAAGTCATAAAACATGGTAGTGGTATAGCTCCCTTGCTAAAGCTCAAGCAAATATAAGGGTAGTTCCACGACTGGTTGGCCCAGTGTCAGGATAATGTGGCTGGATGTGGTATCATGTCAGGTTGTTACGACATGGTATACACAGTGAAGCAGCACTTGTCAACTTCAAGTGGACACTGTCTCCAGATAACTGAAGTACTATTGGCGGGACGATAAACCCAACAAACAAACAAACAAACTGTTGTAATATCACTGGATCAATAACTATTTCCCTCCATTGCAGATCATCAAAGACCGTATCAATGGCCAGCAAGCTCGGACCAAAGTTTTGTGGAACTCCTTGCCAGGACGCACCCTGGTTCTGCCCGAGTTCTCTGACTCCCTTCTTTCATACCCATTCTACTATGCCCGTATGGGAATGAAACCCAATGAGAAATTCACCGCCGTAATTTATGCAACCTCCCCCGTGATGTTTTCTTCCTCCCCGCTCTTTCGTCTGATCCGAACCATAGCTAAATCTGCTTATACACACAAGGTGAGTAACAGTAGATTATGCGGTCACACCAAGGATTAACTATACAACGCAGGCAAAATTTAACATCAAGCTGTGCCGCTGACCCTAGATTATTGTAATTCTTCAAAGACAGTCTTCCAGGCATCGAATTTCTGGCTATAGATTAAACTGTAAGGTATCTGCACATTCATGGGTTTATCTAGCATAAATGACATGCAGCCAGTTAAAAACAGAGGACAAAAATTGATCAGAAAACAGTTGTTGTTGAATCTTTGTTTACACAAAAAAATAATTCTGCTCTTCAAAGTCTACTAACATTGAAACAGAGTTGTTATGTTTGTGCTATGATCTTATTATTGCCTGTTCTTGTTTTTTGTTGCTACATCATACATAGAGTATGTAAAATCTACAAGTCTCATTAGTTTTGATTATTACTTTTTCTGCATTTTTTTTCCCAATTATACCGGAAACTCTTATGTTGTTTAATTGGCAAAAAAAAATGAATTTTTTTTTTAGTTTTATATTTAAATGTGTGTTATTATGCTAACTATAGCAGTTTCTGTAATGGAATTGTTTTGAAAGGTTTATCTAGTTGACTCACCTGTTTGAGTCACAGTCTGTAGTCAGATATGAAAGGGAAAAAAACTGCCAATGTTTTCTGAACCTTTATCTTACAGCCTTTCATGATATGTCAGCATAGGACTCTTTTTCAGATAACTGGAAAAAAATAACATCCGATACATTTTTGTGCTTAGTTTCAAATCTGGTTGCATAAATTGTATTAGTAAAGAATTTTTATATCATATTATCTGCGAAGATGTTATTGAAAGAAGTACATTGCTTTGTGATGCGTGTCATGAATTGGTGATTAATTCATTTTTTGACATTTTTGACAAAAAAATAAATATTTAGTCAAAGAACACATGGTAATATAAAATACATTTTAATTATAACATATATTTTTGTTAAATAAACAATAAATATAAACAAATCATTTAGTTTGTTCAGCCAGATTTGAAACTAAGCAAAAACAAAGTGATGGCAGATATTTTTGCTATATATCTGAAAAAGAACCATAGAAATCTTCAACTGTAATCAATCCTTTAAAAAGCACTTGTAGAGTCTGATATTGGTTTTGTTTTTTGGTGGGATTTTAATTACCTAGCAATAATCTTTCTGTCAGGAAAAGATGGAAACATCTCATTTATTGTGATTTAATAATTGCTTTATGAAAATTAATCTGTATGAAAGTATTTTTAAGTCATTTATTGTTGATTTTGTTGTTTTTCTTTCAATTATTTTTTTACCTGTATGCTTTAAATGAAGCAGATAAAAAAATTACTTGAAAATCTTTATAAGGACATCTTCATATGACTCCAGACATAACATTATTAAATGTACAATTAAAGTTTACTAAAAAAACATTATTTTGATTATATTTTAATTACTTTGTTTGTATGATGTGACACTAAGATATATAATTATTCAAAAAATACATATCTGGCAGATGTGTTTTTAATGACTTCCATGTAAATATGCCTCTACCATCCTATTGCACATGTGGCAAGGGCATTTAAATGGCCTACTCAAGAAACAAAATATGCACACAAGAAATGAAAAATATCATCATATCTGGAATGATGAAATTTGAAGACTGCTGTCTTTGATTGTTATTTAATGTGTGTGCAAATATGAAAGTCTGGCTGAAATAATGATGGAGAGATTTTCCTGGGTTCTACAGTGCAGTTGTGCTGTGTTTATATTAAGATCTATGAGCTAGTACATACAGAAATTGGAGGACACAGAATAAAAAGGGAAGACTATAAACACATGTGTGTAAGTTTTTAGATTTTTATGTTTTTAGAGAAACAAAGTGGTGCTGTTGTTGGTGTTACCACAGTGATGCTGTTGGTGGTGTTATCAAAGTGGTGCTGTTGGTTGGTGGTGTTACCACAGTGGTGCTGTTGGTGTTACCACAGTGGTGCTGTTGGTAGTGTTACCACATTGGTGCTGTTGGTAAAATGGTAGTGTTACCACATTGGTGCTGTTGGTAGTGTTACCACATTGGTGGTGTTACCACAGATGTGCTGTTGGTAAAATGGTAGTGTTACCACATTGGTGCTGTTGGTAAAATGGTAGTGTTACCACATTGGTGCTGTTGGTAGTGTTACCACATTGGTGCTGTTGGTAAAATGGTAGTGTTACCACATTGGTGCTGTTGGTAGTGTTACCACATTGGTGGTGTTACCACAGTGGTGCTGTTGGAACAGTGGTGCTGTTGGTGGTGTTACCACATTGGTGCTGTTGATGGTGTTACCACAGTGGTGCTGTTGGTGGTGTCATCACTGTGGTGCTGTTGTTAGTGTTATCACAGTGGTGCTGTTGGTGGTTTTATCCTATTTTATAAGGCAGTTGTGAATCCTTTTAAAGCCCAATTGTATATCCTTGGTTTGTAGCCTAGTTATATATCCTTAGTTTTATATCCTTGGATTTTAGCCCAGTTGTGTATCCTTGGTTTTATAGCCCAGTTGTATTCCTTTGTTATAGCCCAGTTGTATATCCTTGGTTTATATCCCAGTTAAATATCCTTGGTTTTATAGCCCAGTTGTATTCCTTTGTTATAGCCCAGTTGTGTATCCTTGGTTTTATAGCCCAGTTGTATTCCTTTGTTATAGCCCAGTTGTATTCCTTTGTTATAGCCCAGTTGGGTATCCTTGGTTTATATCCCAGTTGTATATCCTTGGTTTTATAGCCCAATTGTATTCCTTTGTTATAGCCCAGTTGTATTCCTTTGTTATAGCCCAGTTGTATATCTTTGATTATAGCCCAGTTATATATCCTTGATTATAGCCCAGTTGTATATCCATGGTTTATATCCCAGTTGTATATCCTTGGTTTTATATCCCAGTTGTATATCCATGGTTTATATCCCAGTTGTATATCCTTGGTTTTATAGCCCAGTTGTCTTCCTTTGTTATAGCCCAGTTGTATATCCTTGATTATAGCCCAGTTGTATATCCTTGATTATAGCCCAGTTGTCTTCCTTTGTTATAGCCCAGTTGTATATCCTTGATTATAGCCCAGTTGTATATCCTTGATTATAGCCCAGTTGTGTATCCTTGATTATAGCCCAGTTGTCTTCCTTTGTTATAGCCCAGTTGTATTCCTTTGTTATAGCCCAGTTATATATCCTTGATTATAGCCCAGTTGTCTTCCTTTGTTATAGCCCAGTTGTATATCCTTGATTATAGCCCAGTTGTATATCCTTGATTATAGCCCAGTTGTATATCCTTGATTATAGCCCAGTTGTCTTCCTTTGTTATAGCCCAGTTGTATATCCTTGATTATAGCCCAGTTGTATTCCTTTGTTATAGCCCAGTTGTATATCCTTGATTATAGCCCAGTTGTATATCCTTGATTATAGCCCAGTTGTCTTCCTTTGTTATAGCCCAGTTGTATATCCTTGATTATAGCCCAGTTGTATATCCATGACTGTAGCCCAGTTGTATATCCATGGTTTATATCCCAGTTATATATCCTTGGTTTACAGCCCAATTGTATATCCTAGGTTTTTAATCCAGTTGTATATTCTAGAATTATAGCCCAATTGTATATCCAAGTTATTGCCTATTTCTAAATCCTAGATTATAGTCCTATTATATATATATCCAAGGTAAAAGCCCATTTTATATCCCATGCAAAAGCCTGGCTGTATATCCAAGGTCTATAGCCCAGTTGTATATCTTAGGTTAAAGTTCAGTTTTATATCTTCGGCTAAAACATAGTTGCATTTCTTAGGTTATAAACAGGCTTATATTCTTGGTTAGGATGGATTATTGATCTGAGGTTACAGCCATTTTGAATAACATTTGTTTAATCCTAGTTGTTATCCTAGATTATAGTGTGGTTGTGTGTCTTATGTTATCGCCCTGCTGTGTATCCTAGGTTAAAGCCAGAATGTTCATCCTAAGTTATAATAATGATATATATTCTAGGTTATAGCCATGTTGTTTATCCTAGGTTATAGCCTTGTTGTTTATCCTAGGTTATAGTCTTGCTGTTTATCCTAGGTTATTGCCTTGCTGTTCAACCTAGGTTATAGCCTTGCTGTTCAACCTAGGTTATAGCCTTGCTGTTCAACCTAGGTTATAGCCTTGCTGTTTATCCTAGGTTATAGCCTTCCTGTTTATCCTAGGTTATAGCCTTCCTGTTTATCCTAGGTTATAGCCTTGCTGTTCAACCTAAGTTATAGCCTTTCTGTTCAACCTAGGTAATAGCCTTGCTGTTTATCCTAGGTTATAGCCTTGCTGTTCAACCTAGGTTATAGCCTTGCTGTTTATCCTAGGTTATAGCCTTGCTGTTTATCCTAGGTTATAGCCTTGTTGTTTATCCTAGGTTATAGCCTTGCTGTTCAACATAGGTTATAGCCTTGCTGTTTATCCTAGGTTATAGCCTTGCTGTTTATTCTAGGTTATTACCCAATTGTATGTCCTAGCTTATAGCCCCTTTGTTTGTCTTGTGTTGTTGCCTGGTTGTTCTTCTAGGTGACAGTCCAGTGGTATGTCCAAGGCTATAGCCCAGTTGTATATCTTAGCTTAAAGGCTATTCAAGATCATAGCCTGGTTGTAGATGATTCAGTTATATCTGTGTTATATCTGTTCCAGATTATTGTGATCTGGCACTATGATTTGGTTATATCTGTGTTATATCTGTTTCAGATGATTGTGATCTGGCACTGTTATTTGGCTATATCTGTGTTATATCTGTTCCAGATTATTGTGATTTGGCACTGTGATTTGGCTATATCTGTGTTATATCTGTTTCAGATGATTGTGATCTGGCACTATGATTTGGTTATATCTATGTTATATCTGTTTCAGATTATTGTGATATGGCACTGTAATTTGGTTATATGTGTGTTATATCTGTTCCAGATGACTGTGATCTGGCACTATGATTTGGCTATATCTGTGTTATATCTGTTCCAGATGACTGTGATCTGACACTATGATTTGGTTATATGTGTGTTATATCTGTTTCAGATGATTGTGATCTGGTACTGTGATCTGGCACTGTGATTTGGTTATATCTGTGATATATCTGTTTCAGATTATTGTGATTTGGCACTGTGATTTGGTTATATCTGTGTTATATCTGTTCCAGATGACTGTGATCTGGCACTGTGATTTGGTTATATCTGTGTTTTATCTGTTCCAGATGACTGTGATCTGACACTATGATTTGGTTATATGTGTGTTATATCTGTTCCAGATGATTGTGATCTGGCACTATGATTTGGTTATATCTGTGTTATATCTGTTCCAGATGAATGTGATCTGGCACTGTGATTTGGTTATATCTGTGATATATCTGTTTCAGATTATTGTGATTTGGCACTGTGATTTGGTTATATGTGTGTTATATCTGTTCCAAATGAATGTGATCTGGCACTATGATTTGGTTATATCTGTGTTATATTTGTTTCAGATTATTGTGATCTGGCACTATGATTTGGTTATATCTGTGTTATATCTGTTCCAGATGATTGTGATCTGGCACTGTGATCTGCCACCCCCTCCGTCAGTGAGATGGCCAGCAGACCTCGGTGTTCCAGTGCTGGTCAAGACCAGAAACATCAAGGTAAGTTAAGGACCTCCACAACCATGGAAACAGTAATCTGTTTCTATAGTAACAATTTATTGACATATTTTTATTCAAACAGGATCAGCAAAATACATTGTATAAACAAAGGATTGTTCCGAGCATCATTTTCCAATATATGCACAGTAGCTTCTGCGCTTTTAAGTCAGTATACTGAACCAGCTCTAATTTTGTATGGTTACAATTTCTTTGAATATATTAATATACACATACAGTATTTTATATAAAGTATTTTATAACAAATAAAGAGAGAGAGAGAGAGAGAGAGAGAGAGAGAGAGAGAGAGACAGGAGAGAGAGAGAGAGAGAGAGAGAGAGAGAGAGAGAGAGAGAGAGAGAGAGAATATTAGACCAATTAAATATTTCATGAGCTTACTTATGAACATGTTCATGTTCAATATCTGCTTCAAGTGGACACCCATCACCAAATAACTGAAATCCTGCTGGTGGGACAATAAACCCAATGAAAACACAATCTTGCCTTGTGCTAACATTATAATTTCAAATCCAATCTCCTTGATCAGTAATGCAGTTTTACATCACTGATTTGGTGTGATGCTGTCTTTCTATCTATTTTGATGTCAGTGACCATGGCATATCACCCAGGTTCTTTCTAATGGAATCAAAGTCTTGTTAAATGCTGACAGGGCCAGAGTAAGAACAAATGCATCCAAAGAAAGCCTTGATTGTAGCATTATTTGGGATTTGAATTTAATGTTAGTGGATATTACTTTTTATGCTCCCCGAAGGGCGAGCATATAGTCGCCTCGTTCCTCCTGTTTGTCTGTCATATTTTTGTCAGAGCATAAGACAAAAACTGTAAGAGTTATCAACATTAAACTTCATAGGCAGATAGAACTTAATAAGAAGAGGTGAAGTGTACAAGAACCATAACTCTCTTTTGCATACTTTATAAGTTATTGCCGTTGTTATTTGTAATAATTCAATTTTGATTATTAAATATTTTGGAGAGAAAAAAGGACCTAAACTAATGTTTTTTTCAGGGATCTTCCATCTGATCTGTTGATTCTTTTGTTTAGATGGAACTGAAGTTTATTTTGAGAGAGATTTATAGCCTTTGTCTGCATGATTATCCAAAATCACTTTGGGTAAGCACAAACATACACAGTACAATACCACACTCTGTGAGGAAAGGAAATGTTCATCCTCGCCATGAAACCACCAGTCAACACACAAATTTGTGGAGTGTGTCCTATAAGATGTTGACATCAGCTATTTGTCGCCCCCAGGCAACACAAATTTATTGGAGTGTGTCCTATAAGATTGGGACGTCTTATTAGTTGTCCCCAGGCAACACACAATTTTGTAGGGGGTGTTCTATAAGATTTGGACGTAGTTATAATATTACCCGAAGGCAACACACAATTTTGTGGAGTGTGTCCTATAAGATAAGAACATCTGTTTTGGGGTGGTTTCACTAAATACCGACCGGAAATAGATTGTGTGACATGGACTTTTTCTCTTTACAGTCTGTTGCTATGTTTTGGCATTAAATTTCCTATTTTGAAGATTATCTCAATCTTTTGGTATCAAAAGGAAGCTGAAACTGTGTAGAATTAAAAGAAAGCAAAAGTATTCAACCCCTATGCACAATAATAGACTGATCCACTTTTACAGGAAGTACTTTTTTCATTGAAATTTGGCGGTTACCGAATGGCAATTTGTCGGTATGCGCAGTCTATGATGCTGAACCTTCTTAAAAGTTGCCTTATTTCTGAGTCTTTCTGATAGACAATAAATAGCTTGTTTCACCTATATATGGTTATGGGGGTCCATCATAACTTGGTCATGGTGCAATTTATTTCCATCTTTTCGTAATTCACCATAGAATATACAACAATCTTATTAAGTGGCGTCTAACCTTATTAGTTGGCCCCAGGCAACACACAATTTTGTGGAGTGTGTCCTATAAGATTTGGACGTCTGTTATTAGTTGCCCCAAAGAAACACAATTTTGTAGAGGGTGTCCTATAAGATGTGGACATCTGTCATTAGTTTGACAGTTCTTACATTTGTTATGTGCTGTGTAGTAGTTTTGTTTTGGTTGCATCACACAACCATGAGACATTGCTGAAATTCTGCCAGTATTGCATTTACTATCATGTAATTCTCATACCAAATCACTGACATTCCATAGGCAGTCTGGACAAATCCACAGATTTCACATGGAACTTGTATTGTAGGAGGTCGTCTAGCTGTTCTATCCTGTCATTTTTCTGGCATCTTTTTTCACCCATAATAGCTGGATGTCAACAATTAAACCATTATTATGTTAACATAATGTATCTATACCTGATCCAATCAGATTGATTGTGTGTTACGGGGTACCTTTCAGACCATCAGTTCAAGGTTCTACCCATATACAGAGATAGAGACTGATGCTGTGTTTAGTTTTGATGAAGACTCCCTGCTGACCACAGATGAGGTTTGTACACTTTTCTGGTCCATTATCAGCAGCAAACAGACCATAATTAGGCATTCTGTTGTTAGCTGTGCTTTCACTGTTCACTGTTAGACCAAACACAACTGATGTTGAGGTATACATTAAACAAGATCGGAAAAATACAGAATTCTGGAGTTGTATATAACCACTATTATTATATGATAGGCAGATAAATGATCCTATGCAGTTTGACGAGTAGAGCCATTACTATATTTTGAAGTTGTAGCTATAAAAAATAGGAAAATTATTTAATTTATGCCTGATGTTTTCTGCAAGAAAAAAAAATCAATCTGCCCAAGATTTTTTTCTTCATTTATATAATTGATTATTAATTATATACAATTAATCCTAAACACTATATTGATAATTAAATACCTGCAATACACTTAAACAAGTTTGAACCCTCTGCCCTATCAAGATTGACTTTGCCATGAGTGTGTGGAGAGAATTTCCGGAGAGGATTGTGGGATATCCAGCAAGGACCCACTACTGGGATGAGACCAAGAATCGTTGGAGTTACACGTCACGCTGGAACAACGAATATTCCATGGTGCTGACTGGGGCCGCTGTGTATCACAGGTAAGCTTAGTATAATACTCAAGTTGATAGGAGAATAACCAGCGTATTTATAAGCCAATTGAAATGAAAAATTGAAAGTTAACTCCTTTTGTTCCATGTCCAAACCTTGTATACCTGGTACTGTATGTTCTAGGTCCAATCCCTGTATACCTGGTACTGTATGTTCTAGGTCCAATCCCTGTATACATGGTACTGTATGTTCCAGGTCCAAACCTTGTATACCTGGTACTGTATGTTCTAGGTCCAATCCCTGTATACCTGGTACTGTATGTTCCAGGTCCAATCCCTGTATACCTGGTACTGTATGTTCCATGTCCAATCCCTGTATACCTGGTACTGTATGTTCCAGGTCCAATCCCTGTATACCTGGTACTGTATGTTCCAGGTCCAATCCCTGTATACCTGGTACTGTATGTTCCAGGTCCAATCCCTGTATACCTGGTACTGTATGCTCCAGGTCCAATCCCTGTATACCTGGTACTGTATGTTCCAGGTCCAATCCCTGTATACCTGGTACTGTATGTTCTAGGTCCAATCCCTGTATACATGGTACTGTATGTTCTAGGTCCAATCCCTGTATACCTGGTACTGTATGTTCTAGGTCCAATCCCTGTATACATGGTACTGTATGTTCAAGGTCCAATCCCTGTATACCTGGTACTGTATGTTCTAGGTTCAATCCCTGTATACCTGGTACTGTATGTTCTAGGTCCAATCCCTGTATACCTGTAACTGTATGTTCCTGGTCCAATACCTGTATACCTGGTACTGTATGTTCCAGGTCCAAACCTTGTATACCTGGTACTGTATGTTCCAGGTCCATTCCCTGTATACCTGGTACTGTATGTTCCAGGTCCAAACCTTGTATACCTGGTACTGTATGTTCCAGGTCCAATCCCTGTATACCTGGTACTGTATGTTCTAGGTCCAATCCCTGTATACCTGGTACTGTATGTTCTAGGTCCAATCCCTGTATACCTGGTACTGTATGTTCCAGGTCCAATCCCTGTATACCTGGTACTGTATGTTCTAGGTCCAATCCCTGTATACCTGGTACTGTATGTTCCATGTCCAATCCCTGTATACTTGGTACTGTATGTTCTAGGTCCAATCCCTGTATACCTGGTACTGTATGTTCCAGGTCCAATCCCTGTATACCTGGTACTGTATGTTCAAGGTCCAATCCCTGTATACCTGGTACTGTATGTTCTAGGTCCAATCCCTGTATACCTGTTACTGTATGTTCCTGGTCCAATACCTGTATACCTGGTACTGTATGTTCCAGGTCCAAACCTTGTATACCTGGTACTGTATGTTCCAGGTCCATTCCCTGTATACCTGGTACTGTATGTTCCAGGTCCAAACCTTGTATACCTGGTACTGTATGTTCCAGGTCCAATCCCTGTATACCTGGTACTGTATGTTCTAGGTCCAATCCCTGTATACCTGGTACTGTATGTTCTAGGTCCAATCCCTGTATACCTGGTACTGTATGTTCCAGGTCCAATCCCTGTATACCTGGTACTGTATGTTCTAGGTCCAATCCCTGTATACCTGGTACTGTATGTTCCATGTCCAATCCCTGTATACTTGGTACTGTATGTTCTAGGTCCAATCCCTGTATACCTGGTACTGTATGTTCTAGGTCCAATCCCTGTATACCTGGTACTGTATGTTCCAGGTCCAAACCTTGTATACCTGGTACTGTATGTTCTAGGTCCAATCCCTGTATACCTGGTACTGTATGTTCTAGGTCCAATCCCTGTATACTTGGTACTGTATGTTCTAGGTCCAATCCCTGTATACCATGTACTGTATGTTCTAGGTCCAATCCCTGTATACCTGGTACTGTATGTTCTAGGTCCAATCCCTGTATACTTGGTACTGTATGTTCTAGGTCCAATCCCTGTATACCTGGTACTGTATGTTCCAGGTCCAATCCCTGTATACCTGGTACTGTATGTTCTAGGTCCAATCCCTGTATACCTGGTACTGTATGTTCTAGGTCCAATCCCTGTATACCTGGTACTGTATGTTCCAGGTCCAATCCCTGTATACCTGGTACTGTATGTTCCAGGTCCAATCCCTGTATACCTGGTACTGTATGTTCCAGGTCCAATCCCTGTATACCTGGTACTGTATGTTCCAGGTCCAATCCCTGTATACCTGGTACTGTATGTTCCAGGTTCAATCCCTGTATACCTGGTACTGTATGTTCCAGGTCCAATCCCTGTATACCTGGTACTGTATGTTCCAGGTCCAATCCCTGTATACCTGGTACTGTATGTTCCAGGTCCAATCCCTGTATACCTGGTACTGTATGTTCCAGATCCAATCCCTGTATACCTGGTACTGTATGTTCCAGGTCCAATCCCTGTATACCTGGTACTGTATGTTCTAGGTCCAATCCCTGTATACTTGGTACTGTATGTTCTAGGTCCAATCCCTGTATACCTGGTACTGTATGTTCCAGGTCCAATCCCTGTATACCTGGTACTGTATGTTCCAGGTCCAATCCCTGTATACCTGGTACTGTATGTTCCAGGTCCAATCCCTGTATACCTGGTACTGTATGTTCCAGGTCCAATCCCTGTATACCATGTACTGTATGTTCCAGGTCCAATCCCTGTATACCTGGTACTGTATGTTCTAGGTCCAATCCCTGTATACCTGTTACTGTATGTTCCAGGTCCAATCCCTGTATACCTGGTACTGTATGTTCTAGGTCCAATACCTGTATACCTGGTACTGTATGTTCTAGGTCCAATCCCTGTATACCTGGTACTGTATGTTCTAGGTCCAATCCCTGTATACCTGGAACTGTATGTTCTAGGTCCAATCCCTGTATACCTGGTACTGTATGTTCCAGGTCCAATCCCTGTATAACTGGTACTGTATGTTCCAGGTCCAATCCCTGTATACCTGGTACTGTATGTTCCAGGTCCAATCCCTGTATACCTGGTACTGTATGTTCCAGGTCCAATCCCTGTATACCTGGTACTGTATGTTCCAGGTCCAATCCCTGTATACCTGGTACTGTATGTTCTAGGTCCAATCCCTGTATACTTGGTACTGTATGTTCTAGGTTCAATCTCTGTATACCTGGTACTGTATGTTCCAGGTCCAATCCCTGTATACCTGGTACTGTATGTTCCAGGTCCAATCCCTGTATACCTGTTACTGTATGTTCTAGGTCCAATACCTGTATACCTGGTACTGTATGTTCCGGGTCCAATCCCTGTATTCCTGGTACTGTATGTTCTAGGTCCAATACCTGTATACCTGTTACTGTATGTTACGGGTCCAATCCCTGTATACCTGGTACTGTATGTTCCAGGTCCAATCCCTGTATACCTGGTACTGTATGTTCCAGGTCCAATCCCTATATACCTGGTACTGTATGTTCTAGGTCCAATCGCCTTTTTACCTGGTACTGTATGCTCCATGGGGTGCTATCATTTCATCTGCCCATGGGGTGCTATCATACCATCTGCCCATGGGGTGCTATCATACCATCTGTCCATGGGGTGCTATTGTTCCATCTGTCCATGGGGTGCTATCATACCATCTGTCCATGGGGTGCTATCATACCATCTGTCCATGGGGTGCTATCATACCATCTGTCCATGGGGTGCTATCATACCATCTGCCCATGGGTCGCTATCATACCATCTGTCCATGGGGTGCTATCATACCATCTGTCCATGGGGTGCTATCATACCATCTGTCCATGGGGTGCTATCATACCATCTGCCCATGGGGTGCTATCATACCATCTGTCCATGGAGTGCTATCGTTCCATCTGTCAATGGGGTGCTATCATACCATCTGTCCATGGGGTGCTATCATACCATCTGTCCATGGAGTGCTATCATACCATCTGTCCATGGGGTGCTATCATACCCTCTGTCCATGGGGTGCTATCATACCATCTGTCCATGGGGTGCTATCATACCATCTGTCCATGGGGTGCTATTGTACCATCTGTCCATGGGGTGCTATCATACCATCTGTCCATGGGGTGCTATCATACCATCTGTCCATGGGGTGCTATCATACCATCTGTCCATAGAGTGCTATCATACCATCTGTCCATGGGGTGCTATCATACCATCTGTCCATGGGGTGCAACATTGCAACATGTATTTCTGCTTCAAGGGACCTTTTCAGTATAAATTCAGGATTTTATTCAAACAAACAATTAACTTTATTGCTTCACAATGTTGAAACAGACTGTGATTTTAACAAGACATCTTGTAAAGCATCCACTTAAAAGAGATTGAATGAAGAAGATAAAGCAACTAAACTTTTAGCTAGCATTCCCAGTTGTTTTTGTCTGCTTAATGAGGCGGGGTAGGGGAGGTGCTTGAAGATAATAACATATTTATTTACATTCCCTGATAAAGACTGACAGACAGTGTTTGTTAACACAAAAAGCCATTATCAGCATTAAATATGGGATAATGTGAAGATCTTTTTCTGTATATTTATTGGGCTATATAAAAATAAATACTCACAACATGAGTTGGTACAGCTAATGTTTCTTATCACAAAAATTCTCTTTTTTTCAGTTATCCATTTTGCACAATTTGTTATATTAAAACAAAAAAACAAGAAAGCCTCTTGTATTTACAGCTCTTTTTAAACTCTAAATCCTTCATATGTTACCATGTATTATCGGTCTTAAGTTTTAACTGACCATGTATTATCGGTCTTAAGTTTCAATTGTTTAGTGTAAAATTAGATAGAGTCCAATTTTTTCAACGTGTATCAATGTCTTGGTTATAACAATTATTCAGGTAGAAACTTCATTGACAATACATACTAAATAGTCTTCCAGACATTAACCTCTTAAGCCAAGTCATGAGTTCCTGATTTGGGCTTGAACACCGGACCCTCCAGTCATGAGTTCCTGGTTTGGGCTTGAACACCGGACCCTCCAGTCATGAGTTCCTGGTTTGGGCTTGAGCAATGGACCCTCCAGTCATGAGTTCCAAGTTTGGGCTTGAACAATGGACCCTCCAGTCATGAGTTTCAAGTTTGGGCTTGAACAATGGACCCTCCAGTCATGAGTTCAATGCACTAAACTCTCCACCACAATGACTACAGTAGGCATGGTTAAGTCCTAAATCCTCTCCCAATGTTTCCCAAGGAAATGGTAGAACTGCATTATAGTGTTTGCAGCATCAGCAGTCTGAAAAACCGACAAAGTGCAGAGTGTGCACCAACATGCACATTTATCATTTACCTCCCCTCCCCATTCCTCCCCTACCCCCAGTCTGAATGAGGCAACCATTGTAATCTCTGAGTCACCCAGTCTAATTGGTCTGTGTTTATCTGTCACTGCTAATCATCCACTGGAGCCACTCGTTGCCAAGTTTTAGATCGTAGGATGTGCATATTTATCACATTACATAATGGGACTAGTGTCTGCCTCCATTGTCAACATTGTTTGTTTTTTTATTCTCCATTTTGGATTACTGATATTCAAGGGAGACCACTGTAGTTGGATCTCTATACACAAATATTTGAGTTTTTATCGATTGCTGTTGTATTGCATCTATCGTTATAATATACCTACCATATCTTTATATATGTAATTCTTGTGAAGTCATTTTATTGCCCTGTTGGCATAGTACAATGTAAATGTGGTGCATGTATTGGCTCCAGGTACATGAGGTCAGAGGTGAATTCCAGGTTAGGGCGTATTAAAGTCTGTATAGAGTATGGCTGCCATGCTATTGGCCTGTTGAAGAAGGCAATTCCTGGTTAGTTGCATGTCAGAACATTGTCACGAGGTGTGTGCTCATGTCACAGGGATTCTCAAAACTCTGTGCCATAAATGCAGCTTTGTATCTGCTTGCTGCCAACATAACCAGATAAAACAGATTGGGAAGGGGGGTAAAAACTAACAAATAAGTCGTGGGATTTTGAGACAATGTCTATTACTCATTATTTTTATTTTTTTTCTGCACAGCTAAATCATTTTATGTTTGTATCTTTAACATCAGGACTTACTTGTGAACTTTTGTCATATCTAAATTATTAACATTTATCTTCCTATTTTGACTTATTTGTATCACATTTTTTCTTCTGCCAGATACTACAACCACCTGTACAGCCATGGCACCAACCCGTCACTCATCCGCACCGTGGATGAATCTCAGAACTGTGAAGATATCCTTATGAACTTCATTGTCAGTCATGTGACCAAACTTCCACCAATCAAAGTGACCCAAAGAAAACAATACCGTGAATCTTTGTTGCCAAATAATGCCAAGAATAATGCTTGGTTGGACTCGTACCATTTTGCTCAGCGCCAACTGTGTATTGACACGTTTGCCAATATGTTCGGCTCCATGCCACTGCTTCGCTCCCAGCTACGAATGGATCCTCTGCTGTTTAAAGATCCTGTGTCAAATCTTCGAAAAAAATATCGCCAAATTGAGGTCGTGAATAATTAGTCACTGGTTGACCTTAGTTGATTTTTACTTTGTTCTGTTCTCTAATGGTGGAAATTTTCCCTTAGAAGGTATAATAAAGAAATGAACCTGTTTTTGTTGAATGTATAATTACCGGTACAACGAAACTGAAACAAATTATCATTATTGTTGGTACCTTGTGGGGGGGTGGGGGGGAAGCCACGTAAAATAACCAAAGAAATTTTTTAAAAATGTTATAAAATTGGATAGTTGATATCAGACCCCTTGTCTTGTAAAATGCCAATTAAAATTATTATGCTGGTTTGTTTTTTTAAGAATTTGTCATTGATTTAAAACTTTAAACATAATCAGTAGAGTCCTTATATTAAATATTGGCCAGTGTTGAGTAGTCTTCAAAATTCATTGAATTGTGGAATCCTATTTACACTGTCATCTTGTCAACAATACATCAATTTTCTATACGTGGTTCATCATAAACCCGTGGATGTTTTTTATGCCAAAACTAAGAGTGTTCTATTGTAGTGACCAAACAGCTTAAATCAATGTGTAGGCTGGCTTGACAAACAGTGGATGCCAGCAATGTATATTTATCATTGTAATTGACTGGTGTTCATTGATAACTTGCCTACTGCAGGTTGTAAACATGGCATTAGGTTTGGTTCTTAGTACTTGTTAGTAAACAAATAGTGTATGTTACAGTGTAAAATATGGCCTGTTGGTTGTTTGAACAAAGTTTTACAAATGTATTTTTATATGTAGCCGATTGAAATAGAATCACATGTGTTTATGGTTGTAACAAGTTACTACAATTCATACAAGTCTGGTAAACTTTTCTGGTATATTTCTAGCATAAAGAATTTAAATATATATTTAGTTCAGCAAAAGTAAGTTAATCAAACATTTTTACAACTAACTTCTCAGTATGACTTGCTCACAGTTTGTCAAATTTACATTTTTTTAAATCTTCGCTCACAAAAGCAAAACATTGTTGGACCACAGCGAATACAGAATTAGATATTATAGACAATATGTGGTCCTGTTATCCTTCAAATTGCTGACTTTATGTTCGGAGACGCAAAAGCATTGCAACACTTTTGCAACTATGTATTTTAAAGGCTGCATTTGACAGAACCAAATATTTAAAAAAAACAACCCAGTCAGTGGTGTAACATGAAAAGGTCCTGCAAAATGCTGTTCATTGATGCCCAAGATTAGTGTGAACAGTGAAGCATCAACCCACACTTGTCATTGCAAACAGGTTATTCCTGTCTGAGTCATGCTTCAGAGTTATTTTTAAACTAAGAAAACCATGTGACCACTTATTGTTGAGATCACTTTATATCGTCTTTTATTAATCGGCTCTGGCGTCAATATCTATTTTTAGCAATTATCACTATAATTTATAGATTTGGAAAGAATGACAATTTAGAGAGATTTTTTTTCACAATTAATTCAGTCCAACTATAAAGTGTTTTAAATCATCATTACTTGGACTAAAGTATGAGTTTATGCAGAAATTATGCCCAAATTCCTCAAAGCGTTTGCAAGAGATATTGAAACATGTTTGATATAGGCAAATTGTTGGATACCACCTGTGATATACACATGTATATATCTGTTATTATCAACATGCTGATTGGCTCTGTAGTGACACAATAATTAAAAACATACAAAGTGTGGATCGTGTGATTCTCTCTGTATTGTACCATAGCAGAATCGTAAGCCAGTCACATAAACAGTGCTCTATCTTATCTTACTTAATTGGATTTTTTATCCTTCATATTAATGCAAGCTTTTATTTAAATTAAGATTTTCTTTTATTACAAGAATTTTACAACTACAAACTTTTTTATATCTTTCTGATTGTTTCTGTTTGTGTAAAAAGTTTGAAAAATGGTTGTATATTTTAATTACCGTAAAGCATCGCTCCAATGATCAGTTCATTTTTTCATTATTTAATTTGCTGTAAATGTAAGCCTGTGACATGTTTGCTTTATTTTGGAAAATATTGTATTAAAATAGTGTGTATTTTTTTTTGTGTTATTTTTTGTTAAAAGCCATCTATTGCAAATTTATTTTTTCTCATTTAATTACTGACATTTAATTCTGACTCTTTGTTCTCGATTTGTTCCATGTAGAAAAAGGCTCTATATTCTAAAACACAGATAGTTGTATTGCTACAAATAAAATAAATTAGCTTTTTATTATTTTTAAATAAACTTTTTATAAATCTATATATGTGTATCTCAGCATTAAAAAATGTAAGTTACATAAATATGAAAAATTCAGAAATACCAATAAGTGTTTTACTTAATTCTATAAGTCTTTACAACTCAACTGTAACCATGTGTTTGTAGGAAATTCTCTCCTCAGTTGTGTCCGTAAAATGCAGAGTTGGGTTTCATGAATGAAAAAATCTGAGTTTGGATATAAATATATGGGTCTACAAGCAATAGAAAGCTGTTTATACATTTTAAAATAATCCGAACACAAAATTTGATTTCCTGCATACACCACAAAATTATTATTGCTGTAACAGTCCACAGATCATGGATTATTTATTTCTACTGTTTTGCTACATCAGTTTCATCTAAATCATCCTCCATTACTCATTTGTGTAAATAAAATCATTTCAGAAATTGAAAAATGTATTATCTATTTTTGTACTCGCATTTTTATTGCATTATGAATGAGTTTATGTTCATCGACATTGTCAATATTAAATATATTAGTAATTTTTCATCTAACCAGTTACAAGTGATAAGTTAAGAAAGAAGTCATAAAAATGGTCAATCATTTTGGGGATTTTCATTAGTAATTTTGCAATATCAGCGTTGAGGAAATAATAGTTTTAAAGTGTTAGTTGAACTTTTTTACTAAGTCATTTTAATTTGAAGAAACAAAAAGAAAATCTTAAATTGTTAATTCTTCTACGTTTTTTTTATATTTTATGCACAGAGCACATTGCAGTTGTATGACTTAACTCTTGAAGATAAATTTAATTTTAATTTACAAGTGTATTAACAATATTTGCAACTAATGTTCCCATACTTTTAAAATTGGCCAAAGGGCAGAAAACTGCAAGTGATTCTTGTATTAACCAAGATGAATTAGTATTTCAGTATGGACTGTTGTATGGTTTTGTGTTTATTTTTATGTGGAAATCCTTTAAAAATGTTTCTTTTGCTGATTATAAACAATCTTTTGTTGAGTGACAATTTCTATTCAAGATTGTTTTTGAATATATAAGTGATATTTGACATACATGTATGTTAATTTTGTATGTTACTAAATTAGACATATGTCAAATTTAAATGTGGTTGTGGCTGAAATAAATAATTTTGTAAGTAGATCCAAATCAAGGTTGATGTCATGTGCATCTGTCAACTACAGTGTTTGCTGGTGAAATATCATCGACACAGAATACAAGATGTTTATTTACATTGTAAATTAACACTTCATTTTTTTAGAATAATATCATTTCACATCAGAATTTCATTCACAATTAGACGCTATTGCTCTATTTGATTGGTCCGTTTATAAAATTATGTTGTTTTTTATCAAATTGTTTGATTTTAAGTGAATACCACTCTTTCTAAAATGTTTGGCTTTTATCAGGAAAAATGAACACAGGCTCACAATGAATGTATTCAAGGCTCCTTTTGGAGCATTTGTCTGTTTTCAAATTTAAAAATTTAATCACAAATGCAAATAATTTATTTACCATGACTTTAAAAAAATGCAATGCTAATGCATCATATATGTTACATGAACTTAAACTGCAGATATAAATAGTGCAGGATGAATCATTGAAAATATTTATTAAAGCAGATATATGTTAAACAACTTGTTTGTATTATCTAACTATTGTACCAAAATGTGTTTGCTGCCAATATTTAAACATTGGATATTTTGTCCAAAAGCTTTGTGATCAAAATATAACAGGATTGAAATAATGTATGGGGTTCTTGGTTAAATGTTGTTAATGTCCTGACAGTTGGGACAGAAATCCTTAGGCAAATATCATTTGGATCAAGCATTGATGTGGTAGAAAAAGTAACTATTATTGTGCTGATGTACCTTTTATTTCTTAACCAGTAGACCACATTTACAGAAAGGGTGTCTGTGGAATCAGTGGCAGTTATTGATTGATAATGTATCCAATATGACAGTTATGGTCATTGTACATTGTTCCTAAACGCAAAACCAAACATTAAAGAGGTGGCAGATGAAGCCAAGAACTTCCAGGTTAGAAGTAGGTGATTATCTATGTGCAATGGATACATGTTTTCTTACTTTTCTGTTGATGTTTGATGCTAAAGTCTGAGAACATTTTCAAGAACATTAATACCTACAACCTCAAATATAACCAATCAGATGCTTGCAAATGTTTTTAATACTCGAGCTCTACACACTGAGGCAGTTCTCAAGCACCCGATTGGTCAGATTTGAATTTTACTCTAGAATCTAACCAATCTGCACCCAATTGTATAAACAATGGTTAAGGTTAAAAATTGGGTTATTTTCTAACTACTGATTAACCTTTACTTTCTTGGTTAGTTAACCAAAGTGGTTATATATTTGTATAAAGGCATTTAAATGTTTTGCTACTTAACCAAACTGTTTAATTTAAACCAAAAGTTAAATTAACCAACGTATTCCATAATGAAACATTCTAATTGGTTCTGCCAAATGAGCGGCCCTTTTTCATTTTTGGTTATAACTTTTTTCAGACCACTAGGAGAATTGTTAAAGTTAACCAAATACAGTTCAAACTGGAACTGGTTAAATTAACAAAACATTTATACAATAGCTAAGCAGCAAGTTAACCAAAATATATGAGGTAACCAAAATTTAACCACTGGTTAAATTTTAACCACTGTTTATACAATTGGCCCCAGATGTTTGTGAATGGTCTCAGATTTCTGCTTGATGATAATTATACAGCCTCAATGTTCTGTATATCTCTTCTTATCCATTACAGTAGAAATAATACCAGTATGTATTTGTAAAGTAACATGTTTTCAGACATGCATGTGAAAACTTGGAGGAACACAGTACATCATGTTTGAAAGGTATTTGTGTATGTTAAGCTCTCATTACAAGATGTATGTGATTATTTATGAGTGAATGCTTTTTGTGGAAGTCACTATTGATGGGCTGCTATGGCTAATAGTGAATGAATAGGTGTGAATGTAGTAATCAAATATTTTGTCAAAACATGTTATGTGTTTTGTATGTCTGCTAGGAAAATTCAATCTAGCCAAAATATTTATATAATGATCAAATCATTAATGTGGCTTTTGTTTGTTGATTTTATCATTTATTATTTTAGTCCGATCATTTTATAGATATATATACATATTATAAATTCATGTTTCATTTCATTCAAATATGTTCCCTTTTATATCATCAGACAATTTTTGCAAAGACCAAGTTTAAGGCAGGTCACACATCCATAATGTGAATGGTAAATTTCTCACTTAAACTTAAATATGTCTTACATTTTGAGATATTTCCCATGATATAAGAAAACATCTTGTTTGATTCATAAAGAACAACCAACCTATGAGGGTTTTTAGTGCTTTTTCCAAAATTGAAGAATTTTTTTGTCCTGGTTTAACCTGCCTATAGTTGTCAAAAGAGGAACACTGTACACATACAAATCATGTACACATACAAATCATGTACACATACAAATCATGTACACATAAAAAAATCACATCATTGTAAGAGTTGTACAAAATATTAGCAGTTTATCATGTACATGCCATGTTTATAATAAAGAGCTTTGAAGAAATATAATCTTTTGCTGTATTTTAAATGTTGAATCAAAATCAGAAATGCTTAAAAATTGCAGATATGTTATTTAAGCAGTTTAAATATAATTTTTAACATGTTCCTTTTTTGGAAGTCATTGAAAACCTACAATGAACAGTACTTAATATTCCAACGGACATTACAAAGCTGGTCATTATCTCTGATAAGATATACATATTTTAATATTTGTTCAGATAGAAACTTAGAAACTTTTTTTTAAATTGCAGAGCTAATAATTTCTTTTCAGCTCCTCTTGCCTTGTTTTAATCATTTTAATAAAAAAAGATTATAAGAACAAACATTGTAAACATTTATTTTATGAGATGAAATACAGTAAGTGGACAATAATAACCTTCCTACAAAAATGCTTGTGCACTTGTATACATGTATGCCATGAATGTAACCACTGTGTGAATGTTTTAAGAGCTGTTGAATGGACGGTGGTGAACAAATAATTATAAAATAAAAGATATAAATATTACAAGTTTTTTGTCTTTACATACACAACATATTTTTGTTTATCACAGGTACGATATTGTTGGCTGAAGTGGTGACCACCAGGTATTGTTGGTGAAGAATCTGCCAAATATCTGGTTAGACCCACTGACATGTCAGACAAATATCTGGGTAGATCCACTGACATGCCAGGTAGATCCACTGACATGCCAGACAAATATCTGGGTAGATCCACTGACATGCTAGACAAATATTTGGGTAGATCCACTGACATGTCAGACAAATATCTGGGTAGACCCACTGACATGCCAGACAAATATCTGGGTAGACCCACTGACATGCCAGGTAGACCCACTGACATGCTAGACAAATATCTGGGTAGACCCACTGACATGCCAGACAAATATCTGGGTAGACCCACTGACATGCCAGACAAATATCTGGGTAGACCCACTGACATGCCAGGTAAATATCTGGGTAGATCCACTGACATGCTAGACAAATATCTGGGTAGATTCACTGACATGCTAGACAAATATCTGGGTAGACCCACTGACATGTCAGACAAATATCTAGGTAGAACCACTGACATGTCAGACAAATATCTGGGTAGACCCACTGACATGCCAGGTAGATCCACTGACATGCCAGGTAGACCCACTGACATGCCAGACAAATATCTGGGTAGACCCACTGACATGCCAGGTAGATCCACTGACATGCCAGACAAATATCTGGGTAGACCCACTGACATGCCAGACCAATATCTGGGTAGACCCACTGACATGCCAGGTAAATATCTGGGTAGATCCACTGACATGCTAGACAAATATCTGGGTAGATTCACTGACATGCTAGACAAATATCTGGGTAGACCCACTGACATGTCAGACAAATATCTAGGTAGAACCACTGACATGTCAGACAAATATCTGGGTAGACCCACTGACATGCCAGGTAGATCCACTGACATGCCAGGTAGACCCACTGACATGCAAGACAAATATCTGGGTAGATCCACTGACATGCCAGACAAATATCTGGGTAGACCCACTGACATGCCAGACAAATATCTGGGTAGACCCACTGACATGTCGGTCAAATATCTGGGTAGACCCACTGACATGTCGGACAAATATCTGGGTAGACCCACAGACATGCTAGACAAATATCTGGGTAGACCCACTGACATGCAAGACAAATATCTGGGTAGATCCACTGACATGCCAGACAAATATCTGGGTAGACCCACTGACATGCCAGACAAATATCTGGGTAGACCCACTGACATGCCAGACAAATATCTGGGTAGACCCACTGACATGCCAGACAAATATCTGGGTAGACCCACAGACATGCTAGACAAATATCTGGGTAGACCCACTGACATGCCAGACAAATATCTGGGCAGACCCACTGACATGCCAGACAAATATCTGGGTAGACCCACTGACATGCTAGACAAATATCTGGGTAGACCCACAGACATGCTAGACAAATATCTGGGTAGACCCACTGACATGCCAGACAAATATCTGGGTAGACCCACTGACATGCCAGACAAATATCTGGGTAGACCCACTGACATGCTAGACAAATATCTGGGTAGACCCACTGACATGCTAGACAAATATCTGGGTAGACCCACAGACATGTCAGACAAATATCTGGGTAGACCCACTGACATGTCAGACAAATATCTGGGTAGACCCACTGACATGCTAGACAAATATCTGGGTAGACCCACTGACATGTCAGACAAATATCTGGGTAGACCCACTGACATGTCAGACAAATATCTGGGTAGACCCACTGACATGTCAGACAAATATCTGGGTAGACCCACTGACATGCCAGGTAGACCCACTGACATGTCAGACAAATATCTGGGTAGATCCACTGACATGCCAGGTAGACCCACCGACATGCCAGACAAATATCTGGGTAGACCCACCGACATGTCTGGGTAGACCCACTGACATGTCAGACAAATATCTGGGTAGACCCACTGACATGCCAGGTAGACCCACTGACATGTCAGACAAATATCTGGGTAGATCCACTGACATGCCAGGTAGACCCACCGACATGCCAGACAAATATCTGGGTAGACCCACTGACATGCCAGGTAGATCCACTGACATGCCAGGTAGACCCACCGACATGCCAGACAAATATCTGGGTAGATACACTGACATGCCAGGTTGACCCACCGACATGTCAGACAAATATCTGGGTAGATACACTGACATGCCAGGTAGACCCACCGACATGCCAGACAAATATCTGGGTAGACCCACTGACATGCCAGACAAATATCTGGGTAGACCCACTGACATGCCAGACAAATATCTGGGTAGATTCACTGACATGCTAGACAAATATCTGGGTAGACCCACTGACATGTCAGACAAATATCTAGGTAGAACCACTGACATGTCAGACAAATATCTGGGTAGACCCACTGACATGCCAGGTAGATCCACTGACATGCCAGGTAGACCCACTGACATGCTAGACAAATATCTGGGTAGAACCACTGACATGCTAGACAAATATCTGGGTAGACCCACTGACATGCCAGACAAATATCTGGGTAGACCCACTGACATGCCAGACAAATATCTGGGTAGACCCACTGACATGCTAGGTAGACCCACTGACATGCCAGACAAATATCTGGGTAGACCCACTGACATGCCAGACAAATATCTGGGTAGATTCACTGACATGCTAGACAAATATCTGGGTAGACCCACTGACATGTCAGACAAATATCTAGGTAGAACCAGACATGTCAGACAAATATCTGGGTAGACCCACTGACATGTCAGACAAATATCTGGGTAGACCCACTGACATGCCAGACAAATATCTGGGTAGACCCACTGACATGCCAGGTAGACCCACTGACATGCCAGACAAATATCTGGGTAGACCCACTGACATGCCAGACAAATATCTGGGTAGATTCACTGACATGCTAGACAAATATCTGGGTAGACCCACTGACATGCAAGACAAATATCTGGGTAGATCCACTGACATGCCAGACAAATATCTGGGTAGACCCACTGACATGCCAGACAAATATCTGGGTAGACCCACTGACATGCCAGACAAATATCTGGGTAGACCCACTGACATGCCAGACAAATATCTGGGTAGACCCACAGACATGCTAGACAAATATCTGGGTAGACCCACTGACATGCCAGACAAATATCTGGGTAGACCCACTGACATGCCAGACAAATATCTAGGTAGACCCACTGACATGCTAGACAAATATCTGGGTAGACCCACTGACATGCTAGACAAATATCTGGGTAGACCCACAGACATGCTAGACAAATATCTGGGTAGACCCACTGACATGCCAGACAAATATCTGGGTAGACCCACTGACATGCCAGACAAATATCTGGGTAGACCCACTGACATGCTAGACAAATATCTGGGTAGACCCACTGACATGCTAGACAAATATCTGGGTAGACCCACAGACATGTCAGACAAATATCTGGGTAGACCCACTGACATGTCAGACAAATATCTGGGTAGACCCACTGACATGCTAGACAAATATCTGGGTAGACCCACTGACATGTCAGACAAATATCTGGGTAGACCCACTGACATGTCAGACAAATATCTGGGTAGACCCACTGACATGTCAGACAAATATCTGGGTAGACCCACTGACATGCCAGGTAGACCCACTGACATGTCAGACAAATATCTGGGTAGATCCACTGACATGCCAGGTAGACCCACCGACATGCCAGACAAATATCTGGGTAGACCCACCGACATGTCTGGGTAGACCCACTGACATGTCAGACAAATATCTGGGTAGACCCACTGACATGCCAGGTAGACCCACTGACATGTCAGACAAATATCTGGGTAGATCCACTGACATGCCAGGTAGACCCACCGACATGCCAGACAAATATCTGGGTAGACCCACTGACATGCCAGGTAGATCCACTGACATGCCAGGTAGACCCACCGACATGCCAGACAAATATCTGGGTAGATACACTGACATGCCAGGTTGACCCACCGACATGTCAGACAAATATCTGGGTAGATACACTGACATGCCAGGTAGACCCACCGACATGCCAGACAAATATCTGGGTAGACCCACTGACATGCCAGACAAATATCTGGGTAGACCCACTGACATGCCAGACAAATATCTGGGTAGACCCACTGACATGCTAGGTAGACCCACTGACATGCCAGACAAATATCTGGGTAGACCCACTGACATGCCAGACAAATATCTGGGTAGATTCACTGACATGCTAGACAAATATCTGGGTAGACCCACTGACATGTCAGACAAATATCTAGGTAGAACCAGACATGTCAGACAAATATCTGGGTAGACCCACTGACATGTCAGACAAATATCTGGGTAGACCCACTGACATGCCAGACAAATATCTGGGTAGACCCACTGACATGCCAGGTAGACCCACTGACATGCCAGACAAATATCTGGGTAGACCCACTGACATGCCAGACAAATATCTGGGTAGATTCACTGACATGCTAGACAAATATCTGGGTAGACCCACTGACATGCCAGACAAATATCTGGGTAGACCCACTGACATGCTAGGTAGACCCACTGACATGCCAGACAAATATCTGGGTAGACCCACTGACATGCCAGACAAATATCTGGGTAGATTCACTGACATGCTAGACAAATATCTGGGTAGACCCACTGACATGCTAGACAAATATCTGGGTAGACCCACTGACATGCTAGACAAATATCTGGGTAGACCCACTGACATGCCAGACAAATATCTGGGTAGACCCACTGACATGCTAGACAAATATCTGGGTAGACCCACTGACATGCTAGACAAATATCTGGGTAGACCCACTGACATGCCAGACAAATATCTGGGTAGACCCACTGACATGCCAGACAAATATCTGGGTAGACCCACTGACATGCCAGACAAATATCTGGGTAGACCCACTGACATGCTAGGTAGACCCACTGACATGCCAGACAAATAT
The DNA here is from genome assembly GCA_007844125.1 of Sinonovacula constricta. Classification (NCBI taxonomy): domain Eukaryota; kingdom Metazoa; phylum Mollusca; class Bivalvia; order Cardiida; family Solecurtidae; genus Sinonovacula; species Sinonovacula constricta. The sequence goes on along the minus strand of CM017564.1, from coordinate 52,089,435 downwards.
CTGGGTAGACCCACTGACATGCCAGACAAATATCTGGGTAGATTTACTGACATGCTAGACAAATATCTGGGTAGACCCACTGACATGCTAGACAAATATCTGGGTAGACCCACTGACATGCCAGGTAGACCCACCGACATGCCAGACAAATATCTGGGTAGACCCACTGACATGCTAGGTAGACCCACTGACATGCCAGACAAATATCTAGGTAGAACCACTGACATGCCAGACAAATATCTGGGTAGACCCACTGACATGCTAGACAAATATCTGGGTAGACCCACTGACATGCTAGACAAATATCTGGGTAGACCCACTGACATGCCAGACAAATATCTGGGTAGACCCACTGACATGCCAGACAAATATCTGGGTAGATTCACTGACATGCTAGACAAATATCTGGGTAGACCCACTGACATGCCAGACAAATATCTGGGTAGACCCACTGACATGCCAGGTAGATCCACTGACATGTCAGGCAAATATCTGGGTAGACCCACTGACATGCCAGACAAATATCTGGGTAGACCCACTGACATGCCAGGTAGATCCACTGACATGTCAGGCAAATATCTGGGTAGACCCACTGACATGCCAGACAAATATCTGGGTAGACCCACTGACATGCTAGGTAGACCCACTGACATGCCAGACAAATATCTGGGTAGATCCACTGACATGCTAGACAAATATCTGGGTAGATCCACTGACATGCCAGGTAGACCCACTGACATGCCAGACAAATATCTGGGTAGATCCACTGACATGCCAGATAAATATCTGGGTAGACCCACTGACATGCTAGACAAATATCTGGGTAGACCCACTGACATGTCAGACAAATATCTGGGTAGACCCACTGACATGTCAGACAAATATCTGGGTAGACCCACTGACATGCCAGACAAATATCTGGGTATACCCACTGACATGTCAGACAAATATCTGGGTAGACCCACCGACATGTCAGACAAATATCTGGGTAGATCCACTGACATGCCAGGTAGATCCACTGACATGCCAGACAAATATCTGGGTAGATCCACTGACATGCCAGATAAATATCTGGGTAGACCCACTGACATGCTAGACAAATATCTGGGTAGACCCACTGACATGTCAGACAAATATCTGGGTAGACCCACTGACATGTCAGACAAATATCTGGGTAGACCCACTGACATGTCAGACAAATATCTGGGTAGACCCACTGACATGCCAGACAAATATCTGGGTAGACCCACTGACATGCCAGACAAATATCTGGGTAGACACACCGACATGCCAGACAAATATCTGGGTAGACCCACCGACATGCTAGACAAATATCTGGGTAGACCCACTGACATGTCAGACAAATATCTGGGTAGACCCACCGACATGCTAGACAAATATCTGGGTAGACCCACCGACATGCCAGACAAATATCTGGGTAGACCCACCGACATGCTAGACAAATATCTGGGTAGACCCACTGACATGTCAGACAAATATCTGGGTAGACCCACTGACATGCTAGACAAATATCTGGGTAGACCCACTGACATGCCAGGTAGACCCACTGACATGCCAGGTAGACCCACTGACATGCCAGACAAATATCTGGGTAGACCCACTGACATGCCAGGTAGACCCACTGACATGCCAGGTAGACCCACTGACATGCCAAATATCTGGGTAGACCCACTGACATGCCAGGTAGACCCACTGACATGCCAGACAAATATCTGGGTAGACCCACTGACATGCTAGGTAGACCCACCGACATGCCAGACAAATATCTGGGTAGACCCACTGACATGCCAGACAAATATTTGGGTAGATCCACTGACATGCCAGGTAGATCCACTGACATGCCAGACAAATATCTGGGTAGACCCACCGACATGCCAGACAAATATCTGGGTAGACCCACTGACATGCAAGACAAATATCTGGGTAGACCCACCGACATGCCAGGTAGATCCACTGACATGCCAGACAAATATCTGGGTAGACCCACTGACATGCCAGACAAATATCTGGGTAGACCCACTGACATGCCAGACAAATATCTGGGTAGACCCACTGACATGTCAGACAAATATCTGGGTAGATCCACTGACATGCCAGGTAGATCCACTGACATGCCAGGTAGACCCACTGACATGCCAGACAAATATCTGGGTAGACCCACTGACATGCAAGACAAATATCTGGGTAGACCCACTGACATGCCAGGTAGATCCACTGACATGTCAGACAAATATCTGGGTAGACCCACTGACATGTCAGACAAATATCTGGGTAGATCCACTGACATGCTAGACAAATATCTGGGTAGACCCACTGACATGTCAGACAAATATCTGGGTAGATCCACTGACATGCCAGGTAGACCCACTGACATGCCAGACAAATATCTGGGTAGACCCACTGACATGTCAGACAAATATCTGGGTAGACCCACTGACATGTCAGACAAATATCTGGGTAGATCCACTGACATGCCAGGTAGACCCACTGACATGCCAGACAAATATCTGGGTAGACCCACTGACATGTCAAATATCTGGGTAGACCCACTGACATGTCGGACAAATATCTGGGTAGACCCACTGACATGTCGGACAAATATCTGGGTAGACCCACTGACATGTCAAATATCTGGGTAGACCCACTGACATGTCGGACAAATATCTGGGTAGACCCACTGACATGTCAGACAAATATCTGCGTAGACCCACTGACATGTCGGACAAATATCTGGGTAGACCCACCGACATGCCAGACAAATATTTGTGTAGACCCAAAAACATGCCAGGTAGACCCACTGACATGCTAGACTAATACCTGGGTAGAACTAATGTCACACCACAGGTAAGGTCTGCTGGTCTAAGTCTTACCATCTTCTGAATACCGGTAAGCAGTATAAGATTCTAGCAAACTCTTATTTTGTTCCAAAATGAGCATAGTGACTGGACAACTCTGATCTGTTCGGGAAGATAAAGTCTGTTACATAAAAAATAATGATTTTACCTGCTTAGCAGTATTTTTTTTTTAAATTTCATGAAGGTATTTCATATAATAAATAAAGAAAACAAGACACAAATAACTACATGTATATTGTTTTACTTATAAAAATATAAATTCATAAACAAAAAAGGACATTCAACAAAATACAGCATTCAACAAAATACCAGACACCAATCTCACAGTTTTGTTGGAGTTCATGTCCTACGCTCAAATAAAGTAGATATAGTGCTGCCTTAGCCTCAATGTCATGCCATGAATGCTTGATATCTCTTCAAACCTGCACTTGGATGGCACAGACAGTATCACAGGTTAAACTTCCTATCAGACCTTTGTAAATTAGAGTAAATCAGATTTCACAGAACAACATATCCCATAATTCTCAAACAATCTCTAGATTGCCGTGTCCACTTTCAGAACTTTAATAAAAAATCTTTTAAGTCATGCCTGGGCAACATGATGGGGTCACGATAAAATATGTATGTCTCTGCTGACCCTTAAATAAACAAGTTAAACAAGCTCTAGATTGTGGCTTCACTTTAAATTGTCCTACTTATACCAGCAATACTGGGTTTTATTAAGAAATCATTAAAAATACATAAAATACTAGTAGTCTGTTGTTTACGACAGTACACCAATCATCATTTATTAAATATTACGCTCCTACATTGATTTTAATACATATATTTTCATCAGTTTATTCTGAATATGCACAGTTAAGTTCCAGAAATAAAATTCTGTAATTAAAAGTAAACAAAAAAACTGCTTATCATTATAGAAGTATAAAAAAAATGACTTTCTAATTTTTAGTGTTGTATTCTATAATTTATAAATGAGATAAAATATGTTTACAAAGGTCAATCAAGGTCAATTTTAAAACTAGATCATAGTCAGGTCATGACCTGTAGTCTGGGGTCAGGGGGTGGGGGGTTGCTCATTTGTTTTTCTAGTTCTGAATATTCCGAGATGATAGAGTTGAGAGATTCCAAACTTTGTGTGAACAGCTCTGCCTCCATTCCTTCCACATGTGTGTAATGATGGATGTGTGCCTAAAACACAGAAGAATCAATACATAAGACAACAATAGAGAACAAAAGAATGTTTGAATATGATGTGAGATTGCGAGATGCCAACCCATGGATTTCTCACTAACAAACGAAACATGTAATTGGCATGGATTAGTTTAAATATAATAACATCAATAACCTTAATATAACAACAACTTGGAAATTATCTCATGTAAAAAAACAAAGATAAGTGGTTGATAAGATAATAATAAAAGAAAAAAAAAACAATTGCAACCTTATCTTGTTTTTGTTTTGTTTTTTAATACATAGACATAACTTATGTATGGCCATTTTAGCAACATCCAGCTATTTTGGTGAAGGGAGACACCAGACTATTTACATGCATTCTAATATGCATTGCTACGAGTAAGGTAGAAAATATGTTAACCCTTCATGCATGTATATGCCATTTTACGCCTTTATAAATGATTCACAACCTTAGCAGAATTCTCATGACTAAGGGTTTATGTATAGACTGGTACAGCTTTATATATATTATTACAAGTTGAACATACATTTATTAAAATCCTTTTATCGGCTTGCGGATCGGGAGGTCGCGGGTTCAAACCCTGGCCGGGTCAAACCAAAGACTTTAAAGTTGGTAGTAGTGGCTTCCCTCCTAACGCTCGGGGCTAAGGGGACAGCATTACACCTGACTCGTCTGTGTCAGTATAATGGACTGGCAGGGTTCAGTCCCTGGGCACCTCATAAGTGCCTCTGTGCTGTTACGATAGAAATGTCGCTGCACATATCGGCAAAAAATGCCTGCTAGTCCCAATCTCTTTTATCTCTTTGAAAGAAAAATGACCAAGTCAAGTGAATTTTCAAAATGAAAGATGAACTATGAATAAAAGGGTCAAAACTGCAGTTGTGGTCGTGGTACTGATTTAGGCAACCTTGTTACATCTCAGTTCATAACAGTAGTTCCCCTAACAGGTAAGCCTGTGAAGATATAGACAATGGGTGAGGTATCATGGCATACTGTCAAAGTGATCTTTACACTTTCTAAGAAAGACAGCAATATTACTAATGGGGTGTACTCCAACATAACAACATCAAAGACAATCCACAATTCTACAAGAAAGTTTATTGCTCACCTTCCTCTTGTACAGTTTGACAAATCTATCCTTTAGGGTGGTGAAGCTGTTATGTATGCATGTGTTGTTGCACAGCGTCAGGAGAGAGTACGACTGACCCACTGGCGCCACTGAACACAGACCTGTCTTCCATCCTTCCATGTTCCAGTGGATAAAGTTCAGGTTTGGTTTGAGTCTGAAATATCATGACATCAAGTACACATGTATTTACACTACATCTGTCAAAAGTCAACAATAACTCCTGAAGTCCTGATCAATAAATCAACTCAATTGGCAACATTCATCAGTCTAGAATAAAAACACCTAGTGCCTCAGTCATATTAATAGTACAAGCTGTCTACAAACTTTTCTTTGGTTATACTCATTGTTAAAAAAAATGTAAAAGAAAGAAAAATAAACTTACCTTTCAATATTCCGGCGGACATCAGAAATCTCAACATTTCCCCGTACCATGAGCGCACATGCAAGGTATAAACTGTGTTTGGGGTCGGCCTTCAGCAGCTGGTAGTCTTTGGAGAAGGCATCAGAAAACATCTGATCCAGTCTGTTATTTGAAGATGAATGAAATGATTGAGACCAGACAAGGATACATATAAAATCAGGGTTTGCATGTTGCACTGAACAAGCAGGTGTTTATCAGTTAACCTACTTTACAAGCAGAAGTTTATCAGTTAACCTACTAAACAAGCAGGTGTTTATCAGTTAATCTACTTAACAAGCAGGTGTTTATCAGTTAACTCACTTTACAAGCAGGTGTTTATCAGTTAACCCACTTTACAAGCAGGTGTTTATCAGTTAACCTACTTAACAAGCAGGTGTTTATCAGTTAACCTACTTTACAAGCAGGTGTTTATCAGTTAACCCACTTTACAAGCAGGTGTTTATCAGTTAACCTACTTAACAAGCAGGTGTTTATCAGTTAACCTACTTTACAAGCAGGTGTTTATCAGTTAATATTCTTAACAAGAAGTTGTTTATCAGATAACCCACTTTACAAGCAGGTGTTTATCAGTTAACCTACTTAATGAGCCGGTATTTATTAGTTAACATTCTTTACAGGCAAGTGTTTATCCATTAATCTACTTTACAAGCAGGTGTTCATCTGATAACCTAGATTAATTTAGTTAAAGAAAAATAAAACTTGCAGTGAAAAGTTTCTTTAAAAAGACAAAGTAAACATCCTTAAATTCAAATATTGACATACCAGGTAGTATGTAATGTACAACTCCTTCTGAACACTTACTCCCATAGTTTATAATACATTTTTTTACAGTGTTGGTACTTGATGAAACTGTCACAGCATGATATTCCCATTCCAAGTATAACCAACAATGTAGCTTTGGATGTAAAGTATTGGACAAAAAGAAACCTAAGGAAATCTTATTCTCTGAAATTAATTGATATAAATTAAAATCTAATTGAAACAAAAAAAAACGAAATTGAGAAAATCTTGATTGTTACCTGCGTGGGGGTAGATGAATATCGGCCATGGTGAACAGAGGAGACTGACTAGAGACAAGGTAGTGTAACCGTGGAAACGGGACCAGGTTCATGGTGATCTCATTAAGATCTACGTTCAAGGAGCCCTCAAACCTTGCTGAACTGAAATACAGTGAAATAAACAATCCTTAATATATATTGTTTTAGACAGTAAATGTATTTGCAGTACAGAGGGCGTTAATGGTTATAGTTGCCGATATATATATTTTCTTACCCTCCTACAACAAGAAATACTTGTTACCTTAACATGCTGAGACAAAATATAAATCTGGTCTAAGAAGAAAGTGTTCATACAGATATGCTACGTTAGCCATGGCTGCAGTGGTCAATTTTTAATGTTGACTTTTGAACAGTTATTATTTGGTCTCCTGTTCCTCATTATAGTAGAAGCTGAATGGCAACTAAAATAGAGACATTAGCAACATCATCCACTATGGGAGCATTCTGAGGAAATAACATCATAAATGTATAAATATAAATGTCATGAACATGTCCACTTTTATGTAGTGACAGTGCACTTGACCAGTAATCGAGAGGCCTGCATTTTCAGTCCCAGTCGCAAAAGTTAATTTTTCATGATGATTTTCGAATTGGCATTTATAATGAATTTCCCTTATTACATAGTTTATTTATTCAAAGGACAGAAACATCATATTTAGAATATTACTAGCATTTATAAGGTCATATAGAAACAATACCAGACCTTGTCATATTTAGAAGAAGATTGGCCACAATATTGTTCATGGAATCAAACGGTTTCTCGTCTTTTTGTTTGGTGACACCTCCATCACTAGCTGTAATGGCACTGCTAGTCTTTACCTCCCCAGTCACGCTGTTATACGTACGTTTACCCGTCTTGGATGGTGGGATGGACTGGTTTACCCTGTTTACTATTGACATCAAGGCCTTAAATATGACAAAAAAATTGTATGTAACTATGCTAAATTATGGAATCATAACTGCGTTTTGCTACATCACACCAACACAATTATGGTTATATTTGTGATGTCCAACTTATTATAGGCAGAGGAAGACCCCGAACTTATGTCTGGGTAGAACTATCAGCACACAGCAGGTTAGCTGGAATAACTCCCCACAAATAAGTTCTCCCTCTGACCAAGACTCGAACCCACATGGTGAGGGGCTGAGAAGTTACAAGTCAGCAACTCTGGCCACTTGGTCACGGGCGCCCTCTTGGAATGATAATTCAAACTGGTGGTGACATGCAGAAATGTCATTATGGAATGGAATGTACTGTATTCTCTTCACTCCATTGTTTATTGAATCATTTAATTGATGACATATTTATTCACATACAAGTGTATTTGAAAGAACTAAAAGTAATTTAAAGGCAGTTTCTTTAATACAACATAACAATAATAATTGTGAATGGAATGAACAATGTTTCTGTATTAGATAAACACAAAATGTTTTGCCAACACAAAATATATAGCCACAGCCAGTGTATTAAATAAGAAAGTATCCAAATGTACATACATACACACATACACACACACATGTGCAAGCACACACACACACAAATTTACCAGAAATGTATTATATATGAAACTTTCTGAAACAATAGGACATGTACAATAATCATATCTGTATAACAATAAAATACAAATGTTTCATTAAAGAATGTGGTTTGAGGTTACTTTAACACTAATTGGAAAGATGTTGCCTAATCATCATCTTTAACCCTTGCAAACTTGTCTGTATCAATATATCTCCTTATGATTGTATTAAGTTCCTACCAAGGCTGTGTTAATCAACAAATTATTAATAATGAGTTAATAATATCATATGTGATGCAGCAAAAAGATTATTTTCAACAGTTCATGCATTTCAGCTTTTTTTCTCTTGAAAAAAACAAAGTATTTTTTCAGAATTTCATCAACAAACCAGTTTCTCCAACCAGCACGTCACATGATTCTAGTGTCTCCAAACCCAAGACCCCTCACTGGGTCAATTCATGTCCAAATCTGTACGAAAACAATCATGTGAGAAGGTATTCTAGCTGATCTGCAGAGAATTGAAAAAGTTAGGGCTTATTTCCTCTAATTATATCACTAAGTAAAAGTTGTATGCTGATGTAATTTTCATACATAGAAATATACAACATTGGTAAGTATGAAGCCTACCTGATTTTCTATGGGCAGGACACAGTCAGCTTTCTCAGTGAGCTCTCTCATGGCCAGGACACTGTTATAGGGTGATGTGATAACATCATCATCCACAGAGGGATACACTGCAGTCACAAACCTGAAGTCAGTATAACAGCACAAGTCATACACTGCAGTCACAAACCTGAAGTCAGTATAACAGCACAAGTCATACACTGCAGTCACAAATCTGAAGTCAGTATAACAGCACAAGTCATACACTGCAGTCACAAACCTGAAGTCAGTATAACAGCACAAGTCATACACTGCAGTCACAAATCTGAAGTCAGTATAACAGCACAAGTCATACACTGCAGTCACAAATCTGAAGTCAGTATAACAACACAAGTCATACACTACAGTCATAAATCAATAAAAAAGCAACACATTTTGACTCTAAACCAAATAACAGCTTGTTTTACAATGGCAACCAACATTTTATACATAAAATCAGCTCTTCTATAAAGAAAAAATCACCAAAGCATCCCAATTTATATGCTACTTAATTTTTTTATAACAATACAAAAATAAAATCAATCTCATAAAATGTTTTTTTTTCAAGTTAATGATATTCCAAATGCAGGTAAGGTATTTTCCATACCTGTACACATCAGGGTATTCATCTGCCAAGAGATTCAAAATAAAAGTTCCGACACCTGAACCGGTACCTGAAAAACAGTTTAAACATAATATCAAGGCTCTAGCTTTTGTAGTTTCTAACAAGAAGATGTCCTATATAGCCATATATAGAAAATAAACATAACAACAGGTGAGCTAATGACAAAATCAGCCATTAGTTACCTTAAAAGATTCTTCACACAGCGAATATAAACTGCATGTTCAGTTAAATGTGTCAATATTTTTCTGCTGACAATGTCATTAATTTCGGCTGATACAGTGTAGTATTTGTCATATCTGTTCAGAAATGACAGGAAACATCCCTGGAAATATTCTAATGCCACGGCCAGAAAAAAATGATATGATGACATCACAACCAGGATAATTTGAGAAAACTAACTATGGCAAAATTCTCAAAAAAGGATTATCCGAAAAGTTTGAATAAAAATTGGGTCAAATTGACTGCAAATCAATATTATACATGTTTAATGGAATTCAATAAAGAATTGATAAAAAGTTGAATGTGTAGAAGATTTATTACTCAAAATTATCACTGAAAAATCGCCATTGAAAGATGGTAACTACCGGATATTTGTCTAACTGTTGTTGAGCCATGTGTAGGACAAAATCCAAGTCAGACAAAATCCATTCTGTCTGTTCTAGTATTGGTCGACAAAATCCCATCCTGTAAATTTTGCAGAGGACAAAATCCCCCCCCCCCCCCTCCCATAAATTAATGAAACTAAAATATCTCTCAAAGTTGGACTTCACTAAGAAAATCTCCTGTACTATGGTTATATTTACAAGACTTAAAAAATGTAGTCAAATGCAGACAATTACCAGCACAATAAGAAATAAATTGATGATGATGATCTTAGAGATTAACATAATGAACTTAATGGTGGCATAAGTGGTGGTGATGATGATTGTGAGGATGATGATCATGATGATGATCATGTTAAAAACTGGATTTTTTTTAAGCTACATTAGAATCTAGAGCAAAACTATAGATAGTTTCAACATCAGTGAAGATCCCTTACCTTGGCAGCCATCTTTGATGGCAACTTCAATGGATTTTCAGATGGGTTGTATAGAAGCATACATTTTATTTTCTAGTAATTTCCTCATTTGTGGTCCAAAAATTAAAAGCTATACACCATTGGAAAGCTCTTGAAATTAATATTTTTAAAATACAATGTTTTTTTTAAAATTTGCAAATGCACAAAGAATTAATACACATAAATAAATAGAATTATTGACTCATCCTTAGATAAAATGAACAGTGTATCCTTTTTCAACTTCAACTTTGTACTGCCAAAAGTCAATACTATAAGGCAGGCGCAAGTGCTGAACATTGACAATTTAAGACTAATAATTTAAAATATCAATTAAAAAGCATAAAACTTATTTAGGCCACTTGCAAATGCAGGTACAGTTGGGGCATCCTTAATCTCAGTCGGTAGTTCGTTCCAAAGTTGTTAAGCCCGCGGAAAGAATGAGTTCATGTGGTGTTTTGTTTTTGAGTGGGGAATAAGGAATTTGTTGTTTCGTGTAGTTGTGAGATAACAGTGATCAACACTGTTTGTTATGTATTTTGGTTGTATTTTTCTTACCTTTTAAACTATCAAAATATGTTTTTTTTATTTTTAAAATACTTTATAAAAGCTGTTTAATTTGATATAAAATTCAGTAAAACAGACTGAAAAATAAAAACATAGTGGTGAGTTAAATATAGGACATATTTCCAGATTTCGGCCTGCATTAGCTTCTGCCGTTAAAGATGGCTGCCTTAAACTGTTTTATCAGTGCCTATGACATCACATGGAAACAATCTATTTGCACTTTCAGAGGCTGTAAAACACACGAGTACTCTCAGGGCTTTGATTTTTCGCTCTTCTGTCTAGGAGGATAGAAAGTCCTTTGTAAACATCATTTGACAAGTTGTTAGTCTAGAAGATAAGGGGATTACATGACAAGTTAACTCGGCACACAAAAACCATATATGTAAGTCTAGTAGTCATTATGTTTGTTTTGTTCTTTCAGTGAATCTAATTAACTTTCTTCTTGGACAAGGATGTAAGAAGTGATTAAAACGAAAGTACACTTACTTCGGACCCCACTTATTTTACTAAAAGTTGAGACATGTTGAGTCAGACAATTACTTTGAATCGGTTTCCTGTTGACTCTTTACACATGTTAACATTACAACGTAAATATTGTGTAAATAATCACATTAAAGTCTTAAGCACTTATCAACTTGAGAATGTATGTCTGTGATGTACCTTTGACATGGCAACAACCTGTAACTTAGTGTAAGTGGACATTTGGTTATCCCTAAGGCCGCTACTAAGGGAACGACTAACGTTATACATTTCAAAATTGTAAGAGAAATATTAGCTTTTGTATATGTTTTTCTTGGATCTTTACAACCTGCAAAGTTAAAAACAGCCATGTTACCTGTGGACATAACCAAAGTGTGTGTATATGCTACATGTGCAATCATTTTGCAACAATGTTTTTTGGTGGATGTTTTTTTGTTTCTTACTTTTTTTAACAGTCCATTGTGAAGACTATTTTAAAAGTATTTTGAGCCCCTTTCACTGGACAATGTAGAGTAGATAGTTTTGCAAAAGCAAAAGATGTTGTGTCAAGTTCAAGAATCAAACCCAGAACTATCTGATCCAGCGTTCTCCCTCTTACCATTGAACCACAGACATATGAGGATTTGTTGATTCGATTTTTATGTGTGAGATGTTTTATTATTTTCAAATTTCCTAAAAGAGTATCAACAAGCACTTCCAGTCAGTCACATGTCTAATACAAAATATTAGCACCATTTCTTTATTGTTTCATAACTTTGTGTTCTATGAGAGGGCTAGGAGGATGAAAGTCTATGATTGTCCCTCACAACTTGAAAGTATGAGAACAGTGATGTTGATTTATTATCTTCAGCCCTTAAAAGTATTTTAAATGCTGCTAAAACAACCTCATCCTTAAGCAGCCACTCAAAAGTTGCATTGAACACGAACTTCAAGTAAAAATATCATGTCCTGTGGTGTCAGACAAACATATGATAATAAATCACCTTTCTGTAGCTTGTGTTGGGAGTTAGATCAGTAACATTATCTTGCCTGATATTAGTCACTATCTACTGAAAGTGATCAATTAATCACATGGATCAATTAATCACATGGACTGTTGGACTGTTTACTGATTAATTTTGATTGATTATATAGGTTTATGCATAAACAAGAATTTTTGCCACAATTTTCTTGACTAACTCAGTTATCTAGATGTACATGCTGTCTTACATTACTTTTGAGGCTCTCTTCTGATGGGCATTGAAAGTGGTATCTGACAGTATAGACCAGATATTTGTTCTCAAATAACCAAACAAGTCATTATTACATGAAAAGGTCCTACAAGCTGTTAATTGATTGATGCCTTAGATGTGTATGAACAGTGAAACATAAATCACTACTCGTCATTGCAAACAGGTTTTTCCTATCTGAGCCACGCTTCATAGATAGCTATTTTTAAACAAAGAAAACCATGTGACAACTTACTTTTGAGATCGCGTCATATAGTCATCCGGGTAGTTCGTGCTGCCATCGGTTTCTATTTTTTTTAGCAGATATCACTTTTATGCTTATTTACAGATTTGGAAAGAATGAGAATTTTGAATGATTATTCTGCAATGTGTACTGTCTTACAACATAGGTACTGCTAAAAATAGTATTTACTTACATTAAAGTATGAGTTTATGCAGAAATTATGCATAAATTCCTGGAAATTGTGGAAAAACACTGTTACATGCATTTGATAAAGACAAACTGTCGGATACCACCTTTAAAAGTAAGAAATCTTAAAATATAATGGCAATTTTAGTGTCACATATTTAATTAAGTGTTTTTGTTAATGTGTACCTTTTATCCATGGAGACAAAAATCTAAGGGTATATACTTTTTATTACAATTTTGAACATTTTATTTTTCAGATAAACTTCCAATTAAAGTTACAAATTAAAGAGTTCTGATTATAAGCTTATAATGGAGGTGAATTTTAAGCTGTGGGATAATCTTTCATAAAAAGGAAAAAAATAAACATGTTTTTTTATTGTTGTAGTATAGAGAACCTCAAATTGACAACATTTCTCTGAATTAAAACCAACAGTTTGCAAGTACATGTAGTACACAAATAACAAGAAGTTCCCATTTGTATCAATTCATCAGCAGAAACCATGGCTTTCTTAATCTGCAAAACAGTTCTTACACATTGGTATTTTTATGAATTGGAAATCCATCACACTACATGAAAAGTTATATGACAATTCTAAATCACTGTTTTATTTACAGCCTGGCCAACGGTTTTGAGACTTGTGACTGATGAATCATCACCCAGGTGAAACAACACCATGGACCCCAGCTTGAGCAGCATCATACAAGAGGACCATCTCTCCTGCCCGATCTGCTTTAATCTATTCACCAGACCCAAAGCACTGAACTGCCTGCACACCTTCTGCCAGCAATGTCTCCAAAATTATGTGGCAAAGCTGTCCCAAGAAAAAAAAGCCTCTGTTCAGTCTTTTCCTTGTCCCACATGCCGAGAAGAAACAACCATTCCACCAACTGGTGTCACAGGTATTGTGATTTTTCATCATACTTAGGACAATTACTTGTACATGTACACACTAAGCAAAAATTGCAGATCTTGATCATCAAGCAAGGGGTCTAATGTAGCTTCACATTTTACTCAGATTTCAGTTACTTTGTTTATCTTTACAAACAAAATGCATACATTTCAAGTATCTTTAGCATAGAAATTTTAAAGAATATGCTAAACTGAAGAATCAGGTATGCTTCAAATTCAGTTTGGGGAAAGAACTGGCATAGTCTTTCTACATTCACTTGAAAACTAACATGAAGTGAAAAATGAAGATGCATAGTAATAAAGCTAACCCACTCCCTTCATCACATCTTCAGGTTTACGTGACAACCATCAAATTATTCGACTGCTAGATACAGTGGGAGCATCTCAGAGCAGCCCACAGGTCCCACCACGACCAGCTGTCTCAGATATAGAAGCTGCCAAACATAGCATCTCTCCTGCTTCCCACACTATACCATCAATACCACCTCGGCCAAAAAGTGTCAGTCCGACTCCAATACGAGCATATAATGCCAGCCCAATACCTTCATCAGTATCCCATGATATGTTGCCAAGATCTCAATCACCTAGATCTAGCATTGGCCAGATCCTGACTGACGGAATAGTTGCCCTCGAAGGTGCTGTGGGAGGTATTAGTAATAAGATTAATGATTTCTCTAGTCAGCTATATCCGCAGAAACCTGTAGAGAAAAAGGACACACCAATGCTGCCATTTGAGTTTGTTGAGCATGAAGAAGAAAACTCAGGTTGTTGCGATAGCCAGGCAACAGGTCTGTATCCCGAGCTACCTCAGCAAGTAGGCCCTGGTATGAAAGGGGTTATGCTGTCTTTCGGCCGCTATAACCCCAGTGTAGATGGTTTCTTGAAACCTCATGGCTTGACCATTGGCCTGAATGGGGAGTTTGTTATTTCAGACTTGCAAGGCAACAGAGTGCTGGTGTTTAAAAATGATGGAGAGTTAAAGACAAGATTTAATACAGACTGTGTCATCAAAGACATTGCGATAACAAAAGAAAATAAAATATTGATGGCAGTGACAAATTCCGGACAGTCAATTATGCGCCTATACACAATGGAAGGAAAGTTCCTGCATAAGTATGGAGATTTCTACCGATTTGATAATCCAAGTGGAATAGCTGTCAGTGTTTCAAACCATGCAGTTGTCACAAATCTAGCTGCAAACAATGTACTTGTTTTCACTGAACAGCGGAAATTCTCAACAAAATTTGGCTCCAAAGGTGCCGGTGAGAAGCATTTCAATTGCCCCAGTTTTGTAACAACAACTTCCAAGGACTACATAGTTGTGTCAGATACTGGCAACAACTGTGTGAAAATCTTTGACATTGAAGGGAAATTCAAGCGCATGTTTGGAAATCTCGGACAAAACCACGGTCAACTTAATGAACCCCTTGGCATCACAACTGATGAAAGAGATAACATAATCATCGCAGACTCCCAGAACTTCAGAGTTGAGATATTCACTGTTAAGGGTGATTTCTATTCTACTCTTGTTAGTGCCACTGATCAAATTGGGCCTGGTGTAAGGCCAGTCAATGTTGCTGTGACACCACGTAACAACATAGCTGTGCTTTTGTTAGGAACAGGGTTTGCGGAGGTTCGAGTATACCACTGGCAACCAACCACTGCATGTAAAATTGGCTTCTCAAATGTTTAATATCATCATTTACTTTTAAAAATTATTTACTTATAAAAAAATTATGCTTCAAAGGGAATTTATTACAGATGTGCTTAATCTTAGTTAAGAGTGAGTATCAGACAGGTACCGTATACAGTAAAACCTTTCTAAAGGACCACACGCTAAGTGAGCAACCTGCTACAAGCGCTATTTTTTATGGTGTTGAGCAAAGCTCGAGAGCAAATAGAGATCATGCTGTGTTTACTTCCTGCACCAAACAATGATTAGGAGAAATAACAGGTGTCGTAGCTGCAAGAATAATTGTTGTTTTTCTATTCATAACCTTTTCGATATAAATGATGGCGGTGGTTGTTGGTTTATTGCAATGTAAAATGGTCTACAAATGAAACTGCTAAAAGTTCACATTATTTCAACATGGAAGAAGACAGTAACATTTTTGAATGAATATTTGGGGTGGTCGATGTTGCAGCAGACGCACGCTGGAAAACATGTAGTGATATATCTTCATTATTAAAGTTAAGC
This sequence comes from Sinonovacula constricta, assembly GCA_007844125.1. Classification (NCBI taxonomy): domain Eukaryota; kingdom Metazoa; phylum Mollusca; class Bivalvia; order Cardiida; family Solecurtidae; genus Sinonovacula; species Sinonovacula constricta. Next base: position 52,073,123 of record CM017564.1, on the reverse strand, counting down.
TATGTGCCTGTTCCTTAGAGTAAAGAGAGTGGAAATGGTTAAAAAATTAAAATGTTAGAACACGGGTTCAAACAAGAATAATAAAACTCAACGCACCATAATGGAACCATCCTCTTATAAAATAAGGAAAAGAGGCAGCCATCTTTACCGTTTCGAAGCAGGTTGGAAATGTAAAATATTCAGTTTAATCTATAGCCTATATACATGGGTATGTCCCACAACCTGGGAAAAGGGTGCACCCCAATACCAGGACCCGGGGCAGTTATTTCAGAACCATTTAACAGATTCACAACTTTCTTAATCCTCTCTACTTTGGCCAGGACAAGGTGGTCCAGTTATACAAATGCCATCAGTTGATCACACCTGCAAACACCGCTGGACGATATTGTCTGCACATTTTATGGCTTCATATTACAATATTGCCAAATCAGGGTCATCAGAAATACATATAAGTCTATTATGGTAGCAATTTGATGTTTACAAACTGATGCCAGAGCATAATGTGTATACTTAAAGAAGCAGACAGTTAAAGTTTACACCATAGGAAGACAGATAACAGTTAAAGAATTCTTTCAGTAATTTACAATCTGACATATGCTGTTTTACTTAATGAAATATGCAACTGAATGAATGTATGTGCTATCACATAAACTAAAACAGTTCATAACATGTTCTGTTTTAAATTTGAAATAAAATAACAAATACTGAAAATTTACTTTATTTTTATGATTTATTATATCCTTAAGAAAAATGACTAAATTCTTAAGTATAAAATAAAGAGTAAAACATAATAAAGAAGGTTGAAACAAATAAAATATAACACAATAGGTAATATTTATAAAATAAATATACATTATATAAAATTCATAGATTCATAGATATAAGCGTAATGCATGATCTCACTAAGAGGACCACCTTGCTGAGTGGGACACTTCAAAAAAAAAGAATAAAACAAGTTGTCTTCTTAGCAAGGCTTTACTGTATCGGTATATGTATCAACTGGCTGGCCCGTATACATGAAAGAATAGCATGTCTGTGGATGATTAGGACTTATGGCCATGAACATTTTCTATTGCACGATTATTTGTATCACTTCTTTCAAAAGTTTAACATTTAAAACCATGAATACTTTGATTTTTCACCTAGTCCTTATTTATGTTGTACAACTTTCAGCTACGGGTAACATTTGAGATATTGATATAATCTGACCTACAAGACGATTTACTCTTTCCCAGATTTTTGTGACAATGATTCCTATTCACAAACACTGTTTCTATTTAAAGTTAGATATAATGATTGCTGAAGTCTTTATCCATGCGATCATGATACCAATCTTCGTACCTACATCTCCAATGGGTGGAAATTGTGTTTTGGATGTTGAATGACAACTCTCACAAAACTTTTGGGCATCAACACAATAAGTGTTGGGCATCAACACAAGCTACATGCATTAACACAACAAGCTACATGCATCAACACAACAAGCTACATGCATCAACATAACCAGCTACACATATCAACACAACAGGTGTTGGGGCATCAACACAACAAGCTACATGCATCACTACAACAAGCTACATGCATCAACACAACAAGCTACATGCATCAACACAACAAGTTACATGCATTAACACAACAAGCTACATTCATCAACACAACAAGCTACATGCATCAACACATGCATCAACACAACAAGCTACATGCATCAACACATGCATCAACACAACAAGCTACATGCATCAACACAACAAGTTACATGCATCAACACAACAAGCTACATGCATCAACACAACAAGCTACATGCATCAACACAACAAGCTACATGCATCAACACATGCATCAACAATACAAGTTACATGCATCAAAACAACAAGCTACATGAATCAACACAACAAGCTACATGCATCAACACATGCATCAACACAACAAGCTACATGCATCAACACATGCATCAACACAACAAGCTACATGCATCAACACAACAAGATACATGCAGCAACACATGCATCAACACAACAAGCTACATGCATCAACACATGCATCAACACAACAAGCTACATGCAGCAACACAACAAGCTACATGCATCAACACAACAAGCTACATGCAGCAACACATGCATCAACACAACAAGCTACATGCAGCAACACAACAAGCTACATGCATCAACACATGCATCAACACAACAAGCTACATGCATCAACACATGCATCAACACAACAAGCTACATGCATCAACACATGCATCAACACAACAAGCTACATGCATCAACACATGCATCAACACAACAAGCTACATGCATCAACACATGCATCAACACAACAAGCTACATGCAGCAACACAACAAGCTACATGCATCAACACATACATCAACACAACAAGCTACATGCATCAACACATGCAGCAACACAACAAGCTACATGCATCAACACAACAAGCTACATGCATCAACACATGCATCAACACAACAAACTACATGCATCAACACAACAAGCTACATGCATCAACACATGCATCAACACAACAAGCTGCATGCAGCAACACAACAAGCTACATGCATCAACACATGCATCAACACAACAAGCTACATGCATCAACACATGCATCAACACAACAAGCTACATGCATCAACACATGCAGCAACACAACAAGCTACATGCATCAACACATGCATCAACACAACAAGCTACATGCATCAACACATGCATCAACACAACAAGCTACATGCATCAACACAATAAGCTTTGGGCATCAACAAGTGTTGGGCATCAACAAGTGTTGGGCATCAACACAATAAGCTTTGGGCATCAACAAGTGTTGGGCATCAACAAGTGTTGGGCATCAACAAGCAGTTATTAGCAGAAATGTTCAGGTTAACCATAACCACTGCCCTTTTAATGTTCATTTTCTTGTACTGAAGAGTTAGAGGTGATCATTCAAGATCATAAAATTCTGTTCTGATTATGGAATGTTGTATTATACTGGTACTATATTGGCATTGTGTATTATATATGTGCAGTTTGAATAACTCAGATGGTTATTATTATAGTAATTTATATATATTATAAATTATACATCATTTAGTGCTTCATATAGTTAATAAATAACTTGTTTTCACAGACTTATCTTATAATAAGTTTGCCTCATCCGCTTTATAAATCAAATATATATTTTTGTTTATGTTTTACTGCTGCAATACACACATTATGCACAATGGCCATGTTGTATTATTAAATATTGTGATTGTAAAATGATTTTCCTAAGGTGATTTATTTAATTTTTGACATTGTTTAATGTGTGTTATGATTGTGATAAAGTTAAATTTATGAATATGATGGAAATTCTTTAAAATTTCTTGATGATTATCTTTTTTTTGTGTGTTTAACCATTAAAATATTTATTTTGTGATGTTTTTGTGAGTAACCACATCATATTGTGATATTGAGCAATAGTTTATATCTTAGTGCATGTGTCTAAGATTTTTGCATTTTCATTCCCTCTACTATTGATAGTTTAATTTAATCCCATATTGTATCTCTGACCTTATAAGATGTTTTCTTTTTTTAACTAAACTGAATTATTTTTGCTGTCAATCACTTTTCATCTTTAACCGTCATCTATGTACATTTCACTAAATGAATTTATTTATTGGATGCAGACCATACATATTGTGGTGAATGCTAACCATATATCTTACATAACTATTAACATACTTGTTTCTAATGTAATATTAACTATAATATCATGTGTTCTGTTACTCAATAAATCAAAAGAAAAAAACAGATGTGTGTGTGTTTTTTTTTCAATCCAGTATTACAACAGGACTTGTTTAGTCAATTAGATGTTCCAAACAAGACATGGGTTTTCTTGCTCAATCCATTGCAGGCATTCTGTTTATGCAAATTCCTGTAACTATTGTTGGTAAAAGTGTTGAAACAAACAAATGTCTGTAAAATCACCACTACACAGGAAGTTAGCTGGGTAGCTAAGTCGCACCCTGACTGGGACTTGTACCTCAATAAGGAGTTTAGAGGCTCACAGTTGGCAACTCTGTGAATCAGACATGGTGGATATGGTTATAATAGTTTATACAATGACTGATCACATCATCTTACCTCCGCCCATGGAATGCAGAATGAAGAAACACTGGAGGCAGTCGCAGTACTCTGCTGCCCTCCGGACCATCTCACTGAGCTGCTCCCGGTACTGGCTTCCATACATCTTGTGACCAACCGCCCTGATAGAAAATAAAACAATTATGATTTTTTTAATTTTCTTTTTTTGAGGAAACCACAATAGTGAGCAAGCTCTTGTTTTAATTATGGTCCAAAATTCCAATTCTTGAAGAGAACCATAACCCATGAAGTTACTACTGGAAGCAATTTCCCAAACATCTGCCATGCATGTGGTTAGAATCGGCGACCGTCCAATCCCAAAGGTTACACCTTGACCACTTGCCTATGGATGCAGTGTATGTGAACACTGTGTTTATTTGTAATTTTAATTCTGTTAAAACAACTTTGCAGTTGACTGGAGATGTTTCCTGAAATTACATACAAAGCTGCCTTCACTGTGATACAATCAGTCATCAGTGAAGTTGTCATAAGCATGGAAGATGTTTCATTTTAAAAACTGGGAGCTTCAGAATCCATGACCTACTGCACCACTAGAGCAAGACATTTGTATCTGTGGGAGTTACCTTGAAAAATATTTAAGTATACAATTTAATTTCTTGCAGGTTTTAGACTCACCACAGAACTGTTGGTTTGAGGTCACTAGCTCCAACCTCTCATATAAGGATAACCAACCTAAACATGTGTATGGAACTTTTATAGTATAGAACAAAATACACCGACCTATATTTTAATGTGACTATGAGAATGAACAATGCAGATTGACTAACACTTTCTTCTGCTCCTTAAGATTTTTTAATTTTTAAAGTTTTTTCTAAATCACTTCCACAGTCTTGGTCAAAATGTGACTTAAAGCTATTTTAGATGGAGGAAGATTCCAGAAAAATGTTCTGTAAAAAAAAAACCTCCCCACAACTCCACCAGTTTAAGACAACAAGCAATAAAGGGCTGAGGAGTTACAGGTCAAAAGCTTGATCTGTTAGACCATGGGTGCCCGCTTCTTTCAGTTTTAATCTAAATAGTGAAAAATTACCCTATACTTACCAGTTATTGCCTGCCCCTGATACATCGGTGAGGAACTGTTTGTGATCAAACACCTCCCTCAGTGGTCCCTTCATCATTTCACTGACCACACCCTCTTCCATGTCCACTAACACAGCCTATATGGACACACACACTGGTATAACATCATAAATATGAACTGGTGTACAAACACATGTTTATGAAGCAATTGGTAAAGTTTTAATGTTGTAACAAGAGCAGAGTCTGAAGTGTTGCTGCTATCACCACCAAAGCAGGAATGACAGTTTCAAAACAGTTGGGAATTGTTCAATTCCAAAAAAAACAGTATTTTACTTTTCTGTCTTTGCTTACATTTCTCTTTACCTTTTAATAGCCAATCATGACACGATATAACATATCAATGTAGAAAAATAAAACAATTTAGAGCAATTCTGTCAATGGACAATATGGATCACATATAACCTTCAATAATCATCGTGAGTAGAAAAATAGCACGACATCAATTGATAAATCTTGCATTTGATTAAATCTGTGTAGTTGACCATACACGAATATATCTGTGAGTAATCCTTTCTATGATAGTGAAGACTGAACAAATACAAACATAGTGACTGATCTGAACACGAATATTAGATTCTACTTATCACATAACCAAAACATCAGCTAGTGTTTTTGTTTACAATGCATCATCTTATTTTAGTATGAACAGTCAGCCTTGACATGTGTAATTCAGTTTGGAAGAATCCGCATAAAAATAGTTCCACTCTTTACTTGACCGTTTTCCATAAAAAGGTAACAGATTGGTTTATAACATGACTAAAATGTTATTTTTTAATAATTAAAATGGAATTGTCCAACAAAATGCATCAAACAGCGACAACAAAGTGATCAGGAAATGTAAAATAAACTACACATACTTAATGACGTCATACTACGAAAACTAAACTAGTGTGTTACCAAAAATAATGCATGAGTGTTACCTTATGCTCGCACGGTAGGTTATGTGATAAAAGAAGTTTGCTATTAGACAATTTGTAGTCATTATTTGAAAGTGATATGTACATAACAAGTCATCATCAAAAAAAAAAAATGCACGTCAAGAGATAATGTGAACGCTTTAACAGTGATCAGAACATTTCAGAATTTGATGAAAATCTTTTGACGACTGGGCAGAGCTAAAATATTTTTAAAATTTAAGATAATTTTATTTATTGAATAATTGACATATTGTTAGTATCTATCAACAAATAGCCATGATATAGGCCATATCATGGAAATGTTATTTAAACTCATTTTGATGAGGAAAATCCAATCCATATATAACTTAAAGCAATGAATATATCAGAGTTTGCACGAATAAATACAAATCTTTTATCTTACCCTAGCTTTAAGTGCTTTGATTTTTCCTTTTCCTTCTTCCAATGGAATGTTTGATTCATATCTACTATCCACATTCCTGAAGAAACTACTGAGAGATTCATCATACATTCCATTCTGTAATAGAGAAACATAGAATATTTCTAGAAAAATATTGTATTAAATATTAATGTTCTGAAGTTAACTGATTTAGAGTTCTGCTTTAATTACATGTAGAAGATATAGTCATAATAAAACAGAATATTTACATGTTACTTAATCATGTTATTGCTAACAACACGTTATTGCTAAAGACAGGTTATTGCTAGAGACAGGTTATTGCTAGAGACAGGTTATTGCTGGAGACAGGTTATTGCTAGAGACAGGTTATTGCTTAACAGGTTATTGCTAGACACAGGTTATTGCTATAGACAGTTAATTGCTATAGACAGTTTATTGCTAGAGACAGGTTTTTGCTAGAGACAGGTTATTGCTAGAGTCAGGTTGTTCCTAGAGACAGGTTATTGCTGGGTATTGCTAGATTCAGGTTATTGCTAGAGACAGGTTATTGCTAGAGACATGTTATTGCTAGTTGTTGCTAGAGACAGGTTATTGCTAGAGACAGGTTATTGACAAACACTGCAGTTTATATTAAACATGCAAAAAGAATTATTTGATTTTAGAAGTTTTCGGACAACACACTGGTAAAAAAATATGTTAAGTTAACAAAACTGGAAATAATACCATAGCCCTCATTTGATTCATACACTTCATTGCATAATTTATAGAAGTTGCATACTGAAATGGGTGCTTAAATAAAGTGGTTTTACTTACAGTAATATGAGTTTTCTCTTATGTAAAGTCAGGAGTAATATTGACAATTAAATAAAAGCTGGATGGAAGAATGACAAGACAAACATTATATTATGGTGCCCATGGGTGAGCATTTAGAGTCAATGACCTGTGAATCTCAGTCTCTCACTGGTGGGCCTGCTTAGGGAGAGAATTGATGTGAAGCAGTCTACCACCTGACCATGTGCTGCCATGACCTGCCATGTGCTGCCATGACTTGTCATGTGCTGCCATGACCTGCCATGTGCTGTCATGTGCTGCTGATATTACCTGATTTGTCTAAGGACTTCCTCGACCAAGAATTTGTATAAAAAGAATGATTGCAATGTTGCCAATGTGATCCTTATAGAGTTGGTGAAAAGAAAAAGAAAAGCACAAACAAACCTCATTTCATTTGAAGCCATTAATCATTAAAATCATTTATTAATTGCCTTTAACTACCTTTTTGAAGAAAAATATATTTTACAAAATAATTTGGCAAGAAAGAATTATATATAAAAACCCTCAGCAATTTTCATCAGCACAATGAAAATATTTTTGAAGAAGGAGAACATTGCTGGGTTTGATTATAATGTATTAGCGCAATTTATGTTCTAATGGTGATGCATTTGTTTAATTTGAGAGAGAGAATTGAAAAAGTGTTATATGCTTAATCAAACATTTGTAGTGTTTAAAGCATCAAGATGCCTATATCTCTTTGCTTTATAGAAAACACTGTGAAAACTGGTATGGATCTTTGATGTTGGATATCCATACAATTGTCTGAATAGTATGCTGTCTGATTTATGAAACTAACAATTTTCCCCAAATTACTTTTAAGAAGAATACATATGCACAAAAAAGGATAATGGCAGCATCAGAAAGTGTCTTTAAACTCAGAAATTCAACAGCAAACCACTTTCAAAAAGAAATCATAAATGTTATGAGTTGTCTCCAATACTGATGTTCTGTAAGTAACAAACCTTATTCACAGCAGCATGTTCCCTCAGGGCTAAGTCCCAAAACCGACAGCCAATCTGATTTCCACACTGTCCAACTGAAATTGCATGAAAAATAAATGCAGGTTTCCATAATCAGGTTTACACAACATTAATAATGTAATAACAAATAAAAGATGTAACCTACAGGGGTGTAGAATACACCGTGAGGTGTGTGACCTACAGTGGTGTAGAATACACCATGAGGTGTGTGACCTACAGCGGTGTGAATACACCATGAGGTGTGTGACCTACAGCGGTGTAGAATACACCATGAGGTGTGTGACCTACAGCGGTGTAGAATACACCATGAGGTGTGTGACCTACAGCGGTGTAGAATACACCATTAGGTGTGTGACCTACAGTGGTGTAGAATACACCACTGGGTGTGTGACCTACAGTGGTGTAGAATACACCATGAGGTGTGTGACCTACAGCAGTGTAGAATACACCATGAGGTGTGTGACCTACAGCGGTGTAGAATACACCATGGGGTTTGTGACCTCCAGCGGTGTAGAATACACCATGAGGTGTGTGACCTACAGTGGTGTAGAATACACCATGAGGTGTGTGACCTACAGCGGTGTAGAATACACCATGAGGTATGTGACCTACAGGGGTGTAAAATACACCATGAGGTGTGTAACCTACAGGGGTGAAGAATACACTGTGAGGTGTGTAACCTACAGAGGTATAGAATACACCATGAGTTATGTGACCTACAGTGGTGTAGAATACACCATGAGGTGTGTAACCTAAAGGGGTGTAGAATACACCATGAGGTGTGTGACCTACAGTGGTGTAGAATACACCATGAGGTATGTGACCTACAGTGGTGTAGAATACACCATGGGGTGTGTGAACTACAGTGGTGTAGAATACACCATGAGGTGTGTGACCTACAGCGGTGTAGAATACACCATGAGGTGTGTGACCTACAGCGGTGTAGAATACACCACGACTTGTGTGACCTACAGCGATGTAGAATACACCATGAGGTGTGTGACCTACAGCGGTGTAGAATACACCACGACTTGTGTGACCTACAGCGATGTAGAATACACCATGAGGTGTGTGACCTACAGCGGTGTAGAATACACCATGAGGTGTGTGACCTACAGCGGTGTAGAATACACCATGAGGTGTGTGACCTACAGCGGTGTAGAATACACCATGAGGTGTGTGACCTACAGCGGTGTAGAATACACCATGAGGTGTGTGACCTACAGCGGTGTAGAATACACCATGAGGTGTGTGATCTACAGCAGTGTAGAATACACCATGAGGTGTGTGACCTACAGCGGTGTAGAATACACCATGAGGCGTGTGACCTACAGCGGTGTAGAATACACCATGAGGCATGTGACCTACAGCGTTGTAGAATACACCATGAGGTATGTGACCTACAGCGGTGTAGAATACACCATGAGGTGTGTGACCTACAGCGGTGTAGAATACACCATGAGGTGTGTGACCTACAGCGGTGTAGAATACACCATGTAGAATACACCATGAGGTGTGTAACCTACAGCGGTGTAGAATACACCATGAGGTGTGTGACCTACAGCGGTGTAGAATACACCATGAGGTGTGTGACCTACAGCGGTGTAGAATACACCATGAGGTATGTGACCTACAGCGTTGTAGAATACACCATGAGGTGTGTGACCTACAGCGGTGTAGAATACACCATGAGGTGTGTGACCTACAGCGGTGTAGAATACACCATGAGGTGTGTGACCTACAGCGGTGTAGAATACACCATGTAGAATACACCATGAGGTGTGTAACCTACAGCGGTGTAGAATACACCATGAGGTGTGTGACCTACAGCGGTGTAGAATACACCATGAGGTATGTGACCTACAGGGGTGTAGAATACACCATGAGGTGTGTGACCTACAGTGGTGTAGAATACACCATGGGGTGTGTGAACTACAGTGGTGTAGAATACACCATGAGGTGTGTGACCTACAGCGGTGTTGAATACACCATGAGGTGTGTGACCTACAGCGGTGTAGAATACACCATGAGGTATGTGACCTACAGTGGTGTAGAATACACCATGAGTTATGTGACCTACAGCGGTGTAGAATACACCATGGGGTATGTGACCTACAGTGGTGTAGAATACACCTTGAGGTTTGTGACCTACAGTGGTGTTGAATACACCATGAGGTGTGTAAGCTACAGTGGTGTAGAATACACCAAGAGGTATGTGACCTACAGCGGTGTAGAATACACCATGAGGTGTGTGACCTACAGTGGTGTAGAATACACCATTAGGTATGTGACCTACAGTGGTGTAGAATACACCATGAGGCGTGTAGCCTACAGTGGTGTAGAATACACCATGAGGCGTGTAGCCTACAGTGGTGTAGAAAACACCGTGAGGTATGTGACCTACAGCGGTGTAGAATACACCATGAGGTATGTGACCTACAGTGGTGTAGAATACACCATGAGGTGTGTGACCTACAGTGGTGTAGAATACACCATTAGGTATGTGACCTACAGTGGTGTTGAATACACCATGAGGCGTGTAACCTACAGTGGTGTAGAATACACCGTGAGGTATGTGACCTACAGCGGTGTAGAATACACCATGAGGTGTGTGACCTACAGTGGTGTAGAATACACCATGAGGCGTGTAACCTACAGTGGTGTAGAATACACCATGAGGCGTGTAACCTACAGTGGTGTAGAATACACCGTGAGGTATGTGACCTACAGTGGTGTAGAAAACACCATTAGGTGTGTGACCTACAGCGGTGTAGAATACACCATGAGGTGTGTGACCTACAGCGGTATAGAATACACCATGAGGTGTGTGACCTACAGCGGTGTAGAATACACCGTAATTCTTGCACTGTGATGACTTTCTTGCTCCTTCTTCCATAAGATAAATGTGCTCCCTTGAAGTACCAGGTGTCTGACCTTGTGAATCCCTATGTCTTAAAAGGGGTATACCTGAGAAAGCCCCTTTCAATAGGATCAGGTTGCTCAAAGCTTCACCCACATATGCTAGGTAGAAAAGCTTTTGTCATATATATATTGCATATCATTAAAAATAGGTGTCAATTATCTATCTTCCAGATATGATGGACATGCCATTAACCCGTTGCTGCTTACAGACCTAGTTACTGTGAGCCCCCAGGCATACAGTAGAGACCCTTATAGCAGTGCACAGGTCTTTGGTCTTTCCGAAAAGTGAGTTACGACTCTTTAATAGTTGTCAAACATTCGGAATGCTTTGGCTCTGGGTTGTAAATTTTTGGTCAAGATGGCGGATGAATCAGATGAAAATTCTAAGTTCCTTAGTGATTCAATGATATATCAGCTTGTGGTAGTAAAATTGAAAGACTATTTGCATTTTCACAACTAACAAGTGACAGAGAAGAAGGCAGAACTTGTTCTGCAAGCTAAAGATGTGGAAAAGCTTTCAAAATCAGTCCATTATGTTCAATGTGAACGGAGTAATGGCGCAGATTGAACTTATGATTTGTTTTTGTTGCCACCGTTTAGTGATGGTGACATGTACAATTACTGTGTGTATAAGGAACAAAGAAGGGCAAAATTATATTATGACAATAAATATGTCAGATGACAGATGTAACTCTACCCAGATATTTCGCACCTGATGTTTGGCAACAGAGGTCTAGGAGGTTGTTAAAAAAATTGTCTTTGTTGTCTGTTTACAACCATGGCCGTTTTGAACTATTAAATATGAATAAAGTATTTGTTGTCATTGTCATTATTCACCCTTCCTGATTAGTTATTGATATTTAGTATATAAGATTATTAAACGATCAGAATGTACATGTTATATATTTAAAGTTATTATAAGAATAACATGGTGAACGAGTAAAAAGGAAACATTTAATTATAGTTTCATGCTAAATCTATATTTTTACAACCAATTATGTGTATGTGTACACAAAACAAAAAGAAAAGAAAAATGTCACTAAAACTAAAGTCTGACTGTTGTTAACTGACGTACACATTTAAAGTATTTTTATTTGGTGATCATTTATGTTAAACAAGTAAACAGGTGTGAAATCAATTGCTAATCTGCCGGTATGTTTATGGCTTTGCTAATTGATTTTAACATCACTTATCAATTAATTATGTAAAAGTTAATTGTTTTCTGGCCATAAGTTTGCAATGATTATTAAAGGTAATTTAATTAATTTCTAAACAATGTTATAAATGTTTTTATTCAACAAAAACAAATACATAATTTACTGCTAACTATGGTGAGTTTTGGTTACTACGGTAGTGTACATATACCTATCAACTAGGCAACTAGTATTAACATTAACCGCAGACATATTATCATAAATAATTTGACTAACCAAGACCACAAAGCATACAATATGCCAAGCAAAATAAGTGTATATAAAATATTTCGGTAAAAAAATCATATTATTTGTTGTGAAGAGAACATGACAACTTGTAGAGATGAAAAAAATCTATGCAAAACTAAAAGGAAAATCATAGTAATTAAATTTCTTATTAAATCTGGATTAATGGTCCTCAAAGGAAACAAATCCAATTTCATACGAGACAATTAAAGATGTAAATAGTCATTGTGTGTGTGTGATTAGCAATTTGTTTATTGATTGCTGACTGGTCTTGTTAGAAGTATGAAGTAACAATACAGGGTGTGAAAGTGACCATATAATGCCAACGTAAGTAGTATTTTCAGAGAGAAAAGGATTTTGTTATGTTTTCGTTTGCATCCTCCTCCATGATTTAGGAGCTTCGAAATATTTTTATCGTACCTCTTTAAATATCATTTTGTAATTCACTCTAAAATAATCAAAACTGTGACTCCAAACATTTTGATAATCCTATTTGTCTCTAATGTAAGCCATGCATGACCTTTCACAATTTTTGAGGAGAGGAATATTCCATGATTGCCAGGATCATACTCCCTCAGCTTAATACATATCAGGCAACAATTAAAGAAAAACACAACAAGATAATAAGTTCTAGTGAAATCAAAGAGTGTGTTAATTTGGCCTTTTTCTTGGTGGTGGCAAACTTCAGAAGGAGCAAAGAAAATGTGGCGTTTCTTTTGTCAACCCTTTTAGCTAATTTTAAAATGGCTAATGTTTGATTCTTCAGAGCTTCAAAGTGATTTCAGTTTTAACGCTAGAAATTTTCGTAGTGCAATTTTGGCGAATCTTGTGCATAAGTAAAATTAACAAGAATATATTGACATATAAAATGCTGACTATTGACTATACACACGCACTATTTAACATGGTAGCAAAAACATCTGTAAATCAACAAGTCCACAGCATTGAACAAGCAAGAATTGAGAATAACTTTGTGTATGAAAGATGCAAAGTAATCACCAAGGGGAAGAAACCTGCAAACCCTGGTTGCGATTCAGTCACAAAGGACGATTTGCTTTGGGACGATTAGACAGAAATCACTGCATTATGGATAATGTATTTAGGCAATAAACCATAGATTTACGGTTTTCGAGCGAAAAAAATATAGTGTACCTTGAATAACTATTGATTGTGTCATTTTGCCCACTTTCAATTATCTCGGACGAGCTTAAAGTGCGTTGAAGTTAAATCATCTTTTAAAATAATGCTTGTTGACCACCATAATGTTTACATCCATGTCACTGAACGCTTTGTCTGCTTGTTTACATCTATTGTAATTGTTTAATTTTCCTCTGTTTATTTCAAAACTGGATGTAAGAGGTAATTTCAAAGTGATTTCAATTAAAAAAAACAATATTATTTTAACAAAAAAAAATCTTCCTTTTTTTAAAACAATTGATTTAATTCCATAAAAATATTGATAGAGGAAAAATCGAGCGTATCCAACAGCCCTTAGGCATTCCAGTTACTGCTCACGTGACTAGGGTGGGTATGTTATGTGACATATGACCGCCATTGTCACGTGCATATTTATAAGAATATTTTACTTTCAGTTCGCACAGTCGAATGTTCGTTTTTATTATTCAATTACATAGCCACGGTTACCATTTAATAGCCGACGACTTTAATTATTTGTGAGTGTTTTACAAAAATTCCGGGGAAAAAAAGAAACAGGGGAAAATGCTTTATGGATCTAACTAGATACAGTATCTATCAGTCTAGAAAGTAACTTGCTGCACACACTACCATGGACAACATGTTGGGGTTTTCACGGGGATATGTAAACAGGGCAGGGGCGTGGCCGCGTATCTCGGGTCAAACATTGATAATATCGAACATATAATTGATATGATTTAATTTTCATTTACATTCTTTGTGTAAGAACTGTGTCGATCACAGAACCTCTGTGGATGTTTAACTGTCGCACTAAATTTAAAAATGAACGTGAGACAATAATAATAGTGTGGTCATTTAGAACGAAATTTGAGATTTTCAACCCCATGTTCGTGTAATTACATCATTGATAAAGCAGTGGAAATTGGTATCTTATTCTTATCTCCTGCCGTCGGAAAATAGAGGACTCAACCCCCATACCCCACCCCCACCCACCCACAAACAAACACACACACACAAAAGAACACAACAACAAACAAACAACAACAAACAAAGAAAACGAAATTCAGTATATGACGTGTCGTCCATTCCACACTTATTTTCCTCCTCTTTATTGGCATATTGCTACAGTCCGCAAGCTGTTTAAAGTGCAAATTAATACACAAGACATAAAGAACAATATTCTGTCAATGTTTTTTTTTATGTTCTATAAACGATCATAACTCACGAATATAGTCGCAACATTGGTAGTTGAATTCAATAAAGTGAATCAGAATTTTTGTTGCAAATTAAAATCCAAAACCGTTTCCTTCCAAATAAAAAAAACGAGATCATGGAATATCTGGTGTTATACTGCAGATACCTTTTGGATATGTACAATTACGGACAGGAAACATACAACACTAGGCTATAACAATATAGGCCATGCGGTACCGTTTTGTTGCGATTTATATGATCTGCTACCGAAATAGATGTTGCCTTAGTATATATAATCTTACGTTTGAATGCACTTAACGAAAAATGTAAATATATAATATTGTATGTAGATGTTGAGATCTAAATTCTGGTGTCGAATTCTGAAACATCTAGATATTATATTTGCCATAATTGATTCTACATGCTTGCAAATGAGTGTCTGGCATATTCATAAGTGTACATTAGTGACTGTCATATGAAATGTAGCTATAATTGTCACTACATACGAATGACTTGCCCACTTATTATAAGAACGTGGTCTGTTCTGGCATCCGGTGATAATCAGGTTTTGCAATTACATCACTGGTAATAGGTCCATTGATCTGTAGTTACATACAATAGTTACAAGTGTGAAACAGTACACTATTTCCTATGTCTAGTGATGCGTCTCCAAGTACAGAAAGCGGAGTTATATTCGTATTACTCATACTAACAATTATAATTGAGGTAAAGAAACGAATGAAACAGCGAACAGTCACAATTTGTTTTGGATATACGTGGATTAATAATGACTAAGTGAAACGAAAAAGCAGATTAATAATAATAATAGGTATTAAATGTGTTTGAGAAATCTCAGATCCTTTAATTACTATTTCTAGAAAATAATTTATATATAGCGGTTTCTTTTTTCGTATTTTGTGTCTGGCATATTTTATGTATAAAACGACTCTTAAATGTTTACCTCGTTAAATCGGAAATAAATTATGACGTGCACGATAATGGGAATCTTCTTGTATATATATAAACTAATCTTACAAAATCATACTAAAGCTCATATATTCTTTAGCTGAATGAATGTTGGTTTATGAAGTTTAATAATCAATAAATAATTGGGAAACGTATATCTCGGGTTTTATTATAAGCAACTGCTTTTTGATAACGATAAAAATGTATATATGGCTAGAAATCCAAAAAGTGCCGCAATTCATAAGTGTACCAGACCATGGTCACATGATAATGTATGACAGTCACATGATGTTCTCTATATAGAAATAACAAGTCATATGAGGTAGAACAGTGTTGTGTTTATTTCGATTTGGGCATTTTATTAAGACGCTGTCTCTAATCAGGTATGTATTTATATCCGTAATTAAAAAATAATAATAAACGTGTCCGTGCAGAACAGTGCCCTATCAAATTTGCTCGTTAATCAATGTAAAGAACCAAGTTCGTCTCTTTACGTATACTATATGGATGGAGGGTACAGTACATGTACTTGGTCAATGTGTTGAAAATATTGATAAAATCCAGAATAAATTGACTAAAATTATTTTATATATGGTTATCTGAAACTGAACTTTATGATGATAATGAAACTTGCATTTCATGCTTTATTATTCCAAAGGAAACTGCCGTATAAAATATAAATATAAAACACACTATTTGTTTGTTGTGACTGTAGACTTTTTTTATAATTTGTATATATCTTCTTTTGTATTATAACATATTATACTTGTCACCACCAGAAGACAAGTTATGAGTTGGACCAGTCTAGTTGTCTTGGTGTCCATAGTCACCTCCCAGGTTCTGGGTTATTGTGACTTGCCACCGTCCCTCTGGTGTTCTTCAACTGATGTCGCTCAACGATGTGGTGTGAGTATATTTAATATAACACTAGATACCACCTTGTATTTCACATAATGTTTGGGAAAAATACTACATGGCACTTCATTATTCTACAGACACCATTTAACACACTGCATGTCCCACTACACATTACCTCTAACCATGACATCACTTCCATCACATTTAGCACTTTAATTTCACATTAAATTTATTTACTTTTATTACATGGCATAACTTGTTTACACAATACATATGACATCACATACTAGTACTGTATATAGCATTACCCACAAGGTATTATTTCACATGGAATAAGCTATTCACATACCATAACATCAACAAGACATGTTTACACATGGTAAAACCACCATGGAATCATCACAATGCATGCCACAACCTAGCAGAAAAAATGACTGCTGCAGATGACATTACAACCCAACATGGCATTTTCTCTATACATGGCAATACCACTTTATATGGCATTACCACTACACATGGCATTATCACTTTACATGGCATTATCTTAAAACATGGCATTACATATGTAGGACATTATCACTATACATGGCATTACTACTGTACATGGCATAACCACAACGCATGACATTACCACTATACATAGCATTACCACTATACATGACATTACAACTGTACATGACATTATCACTATACATAG
This sequence comes from Sinonovacula constricta, assembly GCA_007844125.1. NCBI lineage: Eukaryota > Metazoa > Mollusca > Bivalvia > Cardiida > Solecurtidae > Sinonovacula > Sinonovacula constricta. Next base: position 52,055,550 of record CM017564.1, on the reverse strand, counting down.
CATTATCACTATACATGGCATTACAACTATACATGGCATTACCACTATACATGGCATTACCACTGTACATGACATTACAACTGTACATGACATTATCACTATACATAGCATTACCACTATACATGGCATTACAACTGTACATGACATTATCACTATACATAGCATTATCACTATACATAGCATATCTACACATAACACTATTATATTACCTCTGTACATGACACTTCCTACTTGTATAGCATAGCTATTACACATAACACTTACTACTACACAAATCATTACTTCTACACACAATTATTGTGATTTAGTAGTATGATTCCTGCACGCTTCATTAGACAATGACATAATCCACTGCCCCTCTGCATGGCAATACCACTTCACATTATTATCACATGTTGGTCAAAGACTTCTATTCACAAACTTTCCAAGTTGTTAACACACAATTTTCATATTGTAATCTGACTGATGTTTTAAAAATGACAGTGAAGTTTGAAGTGTGTGGTCACTTTGACTTGACATTATGCCCAATTTTCTTACTTGTGTTAAGGAAATAGGATAATTATGGCAATAAAGTGACTTTACATTGATTTTGACATTAACAGTACACATTCCCACCTGTTGGATGTGTTTATCTGCCAGGTACACAAACAGTGCCAGGAATGGAGCCAAGGTTCTGCCATGGCCGCACCAGTCAACCTCACCCTGTACTACGAGAGTTTGTGTCCGGACTGTCGGAACTTCTTCCAAGGCCAGCTGTACAACATGTGGACTGCACTGGGAGATGATCGACTCAAAGTTCTAAATCTGGAGCTAGTCCCTTATGGGAATGCCAGGGTAAACGCTCATCCTTGGTTCGAAACACTTACACTGTTTAAAACTTGTATTTTAAGACCTGATTGCATTAAAGCATGTACATTGTCTGACATAGTTGTATATATATAAAATTACTTATAATGATGATGATGATGATTATGATGATGATGACATTGATGACCAAAGTGATGTTGATGGTGATTATGAAGATGATAATGATGTTTCAGGAGCAGAAGATTGGAGACAAGTGGGTATTTCAGTGCCAACATGGAAACCTTGAGTGTGTGGGGAACATGATCGATGTAAGTGACAGCTATTTATTTACCATGTCAGGTATTTATTTACCATGTTAGGTATTTATTTACCATGTTAAGGTATTTATTTACCATGTTAGGTATTTATTTACCATGTCAGGTATTTATTTACCATGTTAGTTATTTTTTTACCATGTTAGGTATTTATTTACCATGTTAGGTATTTATTTTTACCATGTTAGGTATTTATTTACCATGTTAGGTATTTATTTACCATGTCAGGTATTTATTTACCATGTTTGGTATTTATTTACCATGTTAGGTATTTATTTACCATGTCAGGTATTTATTTACCATGTTAGGTATTTATTTACCATGTCAGGTATTTATTTACCATGTTAGGTATTTATTTACCATGTTAAGGTATTTATTTACCATGTCAGGTATTTATTTACCATGTCAGGTATTTATTTACCATGTTAGTTATTTTTTTACCTATAGGTATTTATTTACCATGTCAGGTATTTATTTACCATGTTAGTTATTTTTTTACCATGTTAGGTATTTATTTACCGTGTCAGGTATTTATTTACCATGTCAGGTATTTATTTACCATGTCAGGTATTTATTTACCATGTTAGTTATTTTTTTACCATGTTAGGTATTTATTTACCATGTCAGGTATTTATTTACCATGTTAGGTATTTATTTACCATGTCAGGTATTTATTTACCATGTTAGGTATTTATTTACCATGTTAGGTATTTAATTACCATGTCAGGTATTTATTTACCATGTTAGGTATTTATTTTTACCATTTTAGGTATTTATTTACCATGTCAGGTATTTATTTACCATGTCAGGTATTTATTTACCATGTTAGGTATTTATTTTTACCATGTCAGGTATTTATTTACCAAGCACCAGATTTGAGCAAACGTTATACTTGTAGTATTGATCATTTAACAATTGCTCCTGTACAAGACATTTTTGTTTCACATAAATAATGATCTTCTATTAACAATTAATTGTTGCTTCCCCTTGTCTTTGGAATACAGACACAGCACACACCATGTTTATATCACTTCCCCTTGGCTTGGAAATACTGACACAGCACACTCCATGTCTATATCACTTTCCTTGGCTTGGAAATACTGACACAGCACACTATGTCTATATCACTTCCCTTGGCTTGGAAATACTGACACAGTACACACCATGTCTATATCACTTCCCGTTGGCCTGGAAATACAGACCTAGCACACTCCATGTCTATATCACTTCCCCTTGGCTTGGAAATACTGACACAGCACACTCCATGTCTATATCACTTCCCCTTGGCTTGGAAATACTGACACAGCACACTCCATGTCTATATCACTTCCCTTGGCTTGGAAATACAGACACAGCACACTCCATGTCTATATCACTTCCCTTGCCTTGGAAATACTGACACAGCACACACCATGTCTATATCACTTCCCCTTGGCTTGGAAATACAGACATAGCACACTCCATGTCTATATCACTTCCCCTTGGCTTGGAAATACTGACACAGCACACTCCATGTCTATATCACTTCCCCTTGGCTTGGAAATACTGACACAGCACACTCCATGTCTATATCACTTCCCTTGGCTTGGAAATACAGACACAGCACACTCCATGCTATATCACTTCCCCTTGGCTTGGAAATACTGACACAGCACACTCCATGTCTATATCAATTCCCCTTGGCTTGGAAATACTGACACAGCACACTCCATGCTATATCACTTCCCCTTGGCTTGGAAATACTGACACAGCACACTCCATGTATATTTCCTTTCTCCTTGGCTTTGGAATACAGACACAGCACACACCATGTCTATATCACTTCCCTTGGCTTGGAAATACAGACACAGCACACTCCATGCTATATCACTTCCCCTTGGCTTGGAAATACTTACACAGCACACTCCATGTATATTTCCTTTCTCCTTGGCTTTGGAATACAGACACAGCACACACCATGTCTATATCACTTCCCCTTGGCTTGGAAATACTGACACAGCACACTCCATGTCTATATCACTTCCCCTTGGCTTGGAAATACCGACATAGCACACTCCATGTCTATATCACTTCCCCTTGGCTTGGAAATACAGACACAGCACACTCCATGTCTATATCACTTCTCCTTGGCTTTGGAATACAGACACAGCACACACCATGTCTATATCACTTCCCCTTGACTTGGGGATACAGACACAGCACACCCCATGTCTATATCCCTTCCCCTTAGCTTGGGAATACTGACATAGCACACTCCATGTCTATATTGCTTCATGTTAATTATAGGATGTGGTATTTTGTCCACCGTTTCAGTTATAGGGTTGGCTATTTTGTCCTGTACCATATTTCCTAGATAGATTGACAGATATTGTATAAAGATTAAGTTTTATATTAATGTCCAAAAATAAACTCATCTTATTGCTGTTTAACTTGCATGTCTGTTAAATTTTGAGAACATGTACTGTTTTGTGGTAGTATATAATTGTTTTACTGACAAACCATTTTCAGACATGTGCCATCAATCTGTTAAAGAATATATCAGTGTATTTCCCGTACATTCACTGCATGGAGGTGTCCGATCTGTCACCTACAGATGCTGCAAAAAAGGTAAGGTGTTTATTGAACAGTTGTTTATTTAGTTTTTATACAGACTTGGTCACAGTTTTGGCAAATTACATTAAACATAGAACCACACGATCCATTTTTCATATGTATTTAAATTATTTTATTGCTGTCCAGCCAATTAGATGGTTGTTTATGGCTTAAGTATACGCATAACATAATAACATAAATTATCATGTGTTAAGGTTGGAGATATACTTAGGTTGTTGAACTTAAAATGGTTAAAAAAATATTTGAAAAGCATTTCAACACTTTTGATTCTTCCAGCCTAAAGACAGCATGATCTATTGTAGGATTGCATGTTCATATAGCATATTGTTATTAGAGGTAATGTTAAAATATATTGTTGTAAATAAAGTTTTACTTTTTGAATCAAATTTATAAAAATGCACTTATTTGAATATGTCCTTTATTTATTTGTCTGCAACAGAACTTCCACTAGGAGCTTGCTGATCTTGATCTACACTTTGACAAGTACTGATCAATTTCGGTTTAGGAGTTTTAATGTTTGTAATAGTATGCATTGAAATACAGGTTCAAAGAAAAATAAATGGACTTTTACAGAGCCTGTCACTGTTTAATTTAATTCAAGTTGGTCTTTCAGCTAATCCGTGGAAACCTGTGGTTCTAGATTGATATTGATCTTCTATCACCAGGGTCTTTGGTTGATAAACAATAAAGAAGTTCTCTAATTTACTATTGACCATAAAAATGAGCTATAAATAAACCATAACAATAACAATTGTACATTCAGTGTGCCATTGATCAAGGAATTGATGTTGCTCCGATCCTGAATTGTGCAGACAGTGACATGGGGGATCAGCTGGAACACATGATGGCACAGAAAACAGACGCACTCAACCCACCTCATAAATATGTGCCATGGGTCACGCTGAATGGGGTAGGTCTCATTTGGTTGTTTGTCTTGCAATGAACCTCACACCAGTTTCTGGTCATGTAATTGTTACATTTTATCACTAAGAACAAAAAATAGTATGCATTCCACCTGTCTTTCTGTGTGTCAGTCATCTGTCAAAGGCACCTTAATAATGCTTCAGGTGTTAACTGTCAGCAGGAAAAAGGTGCAGGTTTCACTGTAATAGCATGTCATTACCTCTTGTCATGATAGCCGAAGATAATTTGTATTTTGTCAGGTCAAGACTGAACCAGTGCATATTGTAACTCACACTCTGTTTCTTTCATTGTAGCTTCAGATATGGTGAGTCATTCTGTTGAAGGTGTAAAAAACCTATCCCATAATTCTCAAATCCTTTATTGTGAATACATCTTTGAATCATTTCATCGAGAAAATTCTGACTAGTAGCCATAACCAAGGGTTTCTAAGGAGAATTCCATTAAATTTATAAGTGTTAAGTATATTTAATAATAATTGTCCATTTTTAGGTGCACACAGAAAAAATAGAGAAGGAGGCAGAAGAGGATCTTCTTAAACTGATCTGCGATACATATCAGGTATACCTACATACAGTTGTTGTTGTAGTCCAGTTGCCACAGTGCAGATTACATAACTTAAGCTTACTGTTTGCAACACCCACTTAAAACCATATTAACTAAAGCATGACACTTACGCTATAAGTAAACTCTACAATCAAACCTCGGTTATTCAAACTCGGGTTGACCGAAGACAAGGCATTATTCAAAGTAATTGCCTGGTCCCGATTTTTTCCTTATATAATTTATTGTAAAAACATCTGATGATTCATTTGCATTAATCAAAGTTTCGGCATTATTCAAGGTTAATATTGGTCCACATTGTACAGTTTTAATGCTTTCTTCACATACCTTATACAAAGCCCAAAAGTGTTGCCGTCGACCATTGTGTATTATCACTAGTCAAACTGCAACAGAAGGTTACTCCAGTTACAACGTTGTTTGGCTGCGTTAATTGGTTGATTGAAGTTGTTAATTGGATATGACGTGGTTTGACAATCAGTTACGATGTATTATCAATTAAGTAGAGTGGCAATTTTTTTAAAGATTTACATGTATTTAACTTCGTCTCACAGCGGTATTGCAAACTGTCAGGGTGGGTAGGTATAAATGTTGACCAATACTACTATCGTCTCAGATGCGAAATGGCATAACTTAACTGAGCAGTTGGAGAAGGATTCAGATATTGTGAGATTCCAAGATCATCTACAATTTATTACTGTGGGATTTAATACTATGTATTGTAACCATTATGTAATGTATGCAGTTTGTTGACTGTGATAACATGTATATGTCTATTCGACAATGCTTTATGCATACAAAGATACATACATGCATACATACATTTTGATTTGTTATTTTTTTTAAAGTAAAAAACAACATGACACTGATTTGACATTTGATTTCCAAAAATTAACTTTTCTTATGTTTCACTGTTAAAAGTATTTAAGGTATATATCTTGCTCCTTGCACATTACCCTAGAGAATTAGGTTATTGAAATTGGCGGACTCCAAGTCAGAACATTCTGTAAAGGTAGGCAATTTGGATTATTCCAACCCATGCATTGTTTGAAGTAAATCGTGGGTCTCAAAGACTTCAAATAACCAAAGTTCGACTGTATATTTTTTAACAAGCTAGAACAGGTGAAAGTTTGGATCTATCTTTATAAAAACGACTGCAATTTTGAATTTGTAATATTTGTTTTTGAAAGGGTCCAAAGCCAGTGGCCTGTGATCAGAGGAAGTCAAGAGGCTGCCAGAGGTACTGATCTTAAACTGGATAGGAAAGAAGGCCAGAATGATAACTACTGAGATTCCTGCATAAAATATTGACTACATGTAGCATTCCTAGATAGAGATATATATGATAGCCTTCTTGACTTATTATGCTGTCGGAGTGTGTTTATAACACCTGCTATATGTTACTAGTTTTACTGGTTCTGTGATTGTATGTCATTTAATAAATTTTCTTTTAAAATGTCCTTGTTCCTTTACACAGTTTGCTTCCAATTTATGTACCATATGTTGTCTGCCTCAGGGATGGCATTTCAAAGTGTTAGTTTGTTTGTATTTAATTTATTAATAGTTTAATTTTTAGTTTTCTACATACATTATTTGTTTTATCAACACATCATATGTCAAAATTACCTGTGTACAACATTTTTGTATAATTTCTGCTCCAAGGATTATTATTTCAGATGATTGATTGACTAATAAAGAATCAACCATTATGTATTGTGCTGTCATGTTTTGTTTTTTATACACCTGATTTCTAGTTTAAAAGTTAAAACTTTATTGTTATGAGTTTTACAACTGGACATTAAACCCTGCAGGATATAAGCTCTGATGAAAACTTCTAAACCAAAAATACTGCACAAAGACTTGCCTCACAATCTGCTGAATACTTGCTGTTGATGGGACTGTTTGGTTTATAAAATACACACGCTTGTAACAATAACATTAGTCATGTTATACTAACCAGGTAATTAAATGAGTCAATTAAAAGAAACCTGTAGAAAAGTCCAACAATTCTGTTATAATATGGTAGTTATGGGTGTTTGGAACTCTCTTACAATGTGTAAAGCTTTGCTTTTGTAGGAGGCATCCTTGGCCAAGCGGTTAGAGTCGCTGACTTAAAACTCCTCAGTCGGAGTTTTAGATGGATTCTTTTTGACCCCATTTGGGCTTCTTAATAATTGATAAGGTCTGCTGGTGAGTTGGAAACAATGGAAAATTTAAGCATGGGAAGGAGTTAAACATAATAACATTTAAAGATTTATCCTGCACTTTGAACCAAGCTAAATACGCAAGTTGATGGTTAATGTGGAAAAAACTGACACAAGACATTATACACATAGAGTAACACCAACATGGTTTTGGAACAGCTGGCGAAAAAGAATCTACTCAAGTATTTACTGCGGTAAAGTTGAATGGATCTTGATTCACAACCCCACACCAAAATTTTCCGGATCCGCCCCTGACTGATTTGGATATGTAATTGCTTTCAACAAAGTAACAACAGAAAAAACATGTTGATATTTTATCTAGTTTATTGCATATACTGTTATATACATGTATAAAAATATGATACTTATGTAAAAAGGTATTTTACAAATATGAATTAAAAATTATGAAATTCATGCTTAGATTGGTGAAAATAATGAAATGACAAAAAAAAGAATGAGTCAGAGATTTTTATCTGTGAAATGATAAATTCATGCAGCACTTTCATGTTGTGATTTTTTTCCCTGTATTTAACAAAAAAGGTAAGTGGAAAAGTATACTTTGATTTCAACTGTAAACAAACGAAATTAATTAAAAAGTAGAAAGTTGCATACTAGTTTTTCGAGTTAGAAATATTTGATCTGGAAAAAAAAAATGATATACGTACAGCAATCTTCTTGTTATGAGAAATTCTGATTACACTGTTTTAACAATGAACAAAATGTATAGTGATGAGTTACTTGCCTTAAATGATTTTATTTTTCAAATGTCACTTAATAAATTGATTCCGTATAAGATTTGTAACTAAAGAACCTGCAAGGTGTGTGTTAAATGTATTTCTTTTCTTCTTTTATCTCTTCGAAATAAAAATTAATCATGGCACATAATAAAATCAGTGAATTATAGAAAATCAATAACCATATACAAGTCTATAATACAGATGTATGCTAGAAAATTCCATACTCTGCTTCAACTGGACAAAATGACCATATAAGGAGAAGATGAAGAAGATCACCTGCTAGCTGTCATGGAGCTTTCAGTGAGTCCACATTCTATTGAATCTGGACAAATAAGTGTCTGTTTTATATTTACACATTATTTTTTAAATTAAAGTATCTCTTTACAACATTATTGGAACAAGGGAGTAAATATAATAATTTGTCATAAAAGAATGTACAAATACAAAAATTGTATTTCAATGCTTGCCTAGTTTTCAGGATTAATTAAATAATTGTATCCTCAATGATGTAACATACAACCTTCTTTATCTGCTTGTAACAATTCAATATAGTAAATATTCTGTGAGAAGTATAATAATATTACTTATATTATACAACCTTTTTAACCTACGGGAATGAATTTATTAACGGATCTTAAAGCATTTGATATATTGTTAAAGAACTAAATTCTAAGTAATGAAATCTTGTGAGCAGTGCAAACTGATGATACAATCTAATAGCATGTAATGTTAATGGATCAAATGAAAATAAAGAAATAAGGAATGTTTATATCTTGAAGCTTGCCAAAGTATGTACAGTTTGAAAATTTAACTTGTCCTGTACTTGTAGACCCATCTAGATACATTTAATAAGAAATACAACACTGTCTGATGATCCAGATGTTCAATTTATCAATACATTTGCAAAAGTGACTCTACCTCTTGAGTGGACAAAAATGTAAAAAAAATCAACTGTATAAAATGTTTGCCATCAAGTGCAATATGCTGCACACAAACAGTCTGTGTCTAAAAGTCCACCTCACCGCCTGGGTACTGAGGTTTATAAGCCTGACCCCTTCTTCCTCCGTAAGACACAAGGGGCTGCTTGTTGTACTTGCCAGGAGTTCCAGGTCCAAGCCCTCGTTCGTCATCAGTGAGTGGAGTGGTCAACAGTTGGTATCGTACCTCTTCCACATGTCGACACAGTGTCAGGGCATGCATCCACCCCACAATCATGCCTGCAATGGCCAAGATGGCAGCAACAATTGCGATGTATGTTGCGAAGTTGAGACTAATCTCAGGATACGCCTCAATAATCTGGTAACCACCTGGGACGGGGAGTTGACGCCAGGGCTCGTTGAGGTTGAGGACACCAACCAGGATCATCAGCAACACACCCAGGCTCAAACAGAGAGCTGAAATGTAGAGGAATGTACCACCTGTCAGTAGTGTGACATTTTTATAACCTGTAGATAAACAGTGAATCTAGCATTGACATTCACAAACGAAGAAACAGTAGAATCTTTTGCACAGCATTTTCAAACACACCAGTTACAGCATGATGTTAGAATAAACATCAATGTGTACATAAATAATTAGAAAACATGAGTGTGTAAAAATGAGCATGTAAAACTTTTGAACTCGGATCAATAAATGAATTAACCAGGTAATTGGCTTCATTGTAATCATTTTTGTCACAAAGAGTCAATATTTTGTTGAGATATTGTACATAAAGTTTTATGTACATGGTGACTGAAAGTAGACATGACTGTATGTATGTCATTATTCTTTTAATTATTCTTTTTTTCTGATCTTTAACCTAGTAACATTGCTTAGGTGTAGGTTAATATTACAGCTTGGAGCAATTTTATCTGGTTCTGCACTGTTTGCTGCCAAGCCTCAATAAATAGTTTTGTCTTGTGTATGTAAGGCAATTAGTGAGATGAATAAAATTGTACAACTTGGGAAGAGTTCAGAAATGTTTTTATTAGTTTTACATGAGAAATTAAGTGAAGATTGTCTGCTGCTAGTTTCCTGGAGGAAAAGATTTTAGTCATTGGTCACAAATATAATTAGCTATAAAATTCTGGTCCTTTGTTTTAGATACGTCACAGCAATAAATTATATAGATTATAACATCTATCCAGTATTGGCCAAGGAAGGCCACCAAACAAACATCTGGGTAGTACCACTGGTCTACTGCAGGTCAAAATAATTGATAACATATTTCACTTACCACTTGGCATAATGCCAGAAGCAAGACACAAGTTGCCTGCATTGGACTTGTATTTCCTCAGCAGATACAGGATGCTGGCAGCTGTACACACGAACAGTCCGCTGATTCCCAGGCCATAGAAGATCTGACCTACCCTCATCATAGCTAGGACAGAGAAATTAACAGTCAACATACAGATGGTCAGATAGGGTTTTAATCAGAATTATTTTTGTATGCTTATCACACTAAACATAATACACCACCACCTGCCCACTGCATGTCCACTAGGAGACCTCCCAACTTAAAGATTTTTTATCCTATCTGGTACTTTAATCCATGTGGGGATAGTCATTATAGTTTATTATTATAAATCTAAATTGGAAAACATTTTACAGCAAACAAGTGTATTGCAGTATTAAATCATTTTAGATCCACTAAATGTAACATGAATAATTACCTGGCAGAGTTTTCACATTGTCTGATTTTTCCACCAGAATAAGGTCTATCATGGGAACCTTGCCCTGATCCATAAAGAAGATGCCCACATCTAGTGTCTTGTCTATGTGTGTTCTGCCAGCATCCCATGTGATCTGAAAACAACAGAATGATGGACCAATGAAATGAGTGGGAGGTTGTGATACTAGTGGTTCTAATATGTGATGGAGGTGTGACTTAACAATTTACGTGGGTTTGGGGTGTCCGATATCACTAGAGAGAATGTGATATTTGTGGTTCTAATGTGCTGGAGGTGTGACTTAACAATTTATGTGGGTTTGGGGTGTCCGATATCACTAGAGAGAATGTGATACTTGTGGTTCTAATTATGTGCTGGAAGTGTAACTTAACAATTTATGTGGGTTTGAGGTGTTCAATATCACTAGAGAGAATGTGATACTTGTGGTTCTAATTATGTGCTGGAAGTGTAACTTAACAATTTATGTGGGTTTGGGGTATCCGATATCACTAGAGAGAATGTGGTACTTGTGGTTCTTATATGTGATGGAGGTGTAACTTAATAATTTATGTGGGTTTGAGGTGTTCAATATCACTAGAGAGAATGTGGTACTTGTGGTTCTTATATGTGATGGAGGTGTAACTTAATAATTTATGTGGGTTTGAGGTGTCCAATATCACTAGAGAGAATGTGATACTTGTGGTTCTTATATGTGCTGGAGATGTAACTTAAAAATTTATGTGGGTTTGAGGTGTTCAATATCACTAGATGAGAATGTGATACTTGTGGTTCTTATATGTGCTGGAGGTGTAACTTAAAAATTTATGTGGGTTTGGGGTGTTCAATATCACTAGAGAGAATGTGATACTTGTGGTTCTTATATGTGCTGGAGGTGTAACTTAAAAATTTATGTGGGTTTGAGGTGTCCAATATCACTAGAGAGAATGTGATACTAGTGGTTTTATATGTGCTGGAGGTGTAACTTAATAATTTATGTGGGTTTGAGGTGTTCAATATTGCTAGATGAGAATGTGCCTTAAGATCATTATTACAATGTAATTTGACGTAAATGAATATGAAGATATTTAAATATCTTATGGATACACAAACACAGATCTGACAGGGTATTTAGAGTGCTTCATATTTCTTTCAACTCTTGTGAGATTTGCGTTCAAATTTACTTTGTACTATAAATAAGGCCTTGCATATCATATTTTATTTTTAACATTAATATTTTTTTCACATTTTTTTATTTTAACATGTTTTTGATAAAAAGTAACAATTGACTATATTAGCTTATAAAATGATGAAAAACAAATGTGATATACGATGGCTTAATGTAGGTCTTGCTGATCTTGTCTCCACACTTTTGATGCGGACTACATGTGATTGTCCTTGCTCTGAAGATAGAACATCTGGGTGGGGTTTTGTCACAGTGCACAGCCATTTCTCTCCCTATCCTCATCTTGACACAGTCACATTATCCTTGCAATTTGTTGAAATGATGCTCAACTGACAAACATCAAATTCCAATTTAATGATGGGGCAATCTATTTGTGTAATTATGTAATATACACTCTACCCTGCTTCAAATCGGTGTATTTCTGTACGGGATAAGTAATGCTACACATTTATTTATATATCTTACAGGTATCAACTTTTACTGTTTAACCGTCAGAACGGTTCAACATTCAACAGCTATCATTATGTGCAATGGACAACTTACCTGTACTTTCAGTTGAAGCCAGAACGGCAGAAACGCTGCCGTAATACCAAGAAATGTCGCACATCCAATCAGGATGAGTTTTATTAACTGTAGGCTATCCATTTCTGTTTAGATCGCCTGAAATAGAGCTCTTCCGCGTTCACAATCAAAACATTGGATTTTTCTGATAACCTCGCCTTTCTACACTTACGTCAGCCCAATGTGACAAAATGGCGAGAGCACCCTTAACGCTCAGGTAAATATGATGTACGATTTAACTAAAGCGTCAATCTAGACATAATAAGTTTTCAAATCGAAATAAACAAATGTACGAAAGATGAAGCTCAAATCAAGGTGCTCATTTCCTGTTAGACAGGTACTCAGAGGTTTGGTTGAAAGCGATATTTTAAGGTCAGCAAATTGTGGACCAGTCAACGAAAATACCTGTCACAGGTAAACATCTCCGCACCTGCCCAAGAACGATAACAAGTACATTTCTTTCACGTAACAGGCAGGTAATTTCTATCTCCCTTGAAAAATCAAAAGTACGCGTTTGTGTGTGAACTTGATTGTTATTATTTGAAAATATCTCACATAACTGTTGTTAGCATAGCTATTGTCCGTGTAATTATCAAAATTCGTTCTTGTATTTTACGGTTTCATAGTAGACATTTTCATTCAATCTTAGTTTTGTATCATACAAGGTTTTCAACTGTCATATAAGGTTTTCAACTGTCATATAAGGTTCTTAACAGTAAAATAAGGTTTTCACCTGTCAAATAAGGTTCTCAACAGTAATATAAGGTTCTCAAATGTCATTAAAGGTTCTCAACTGTCATATAAGGTTCTTAGCAGTAATATAAGGTTCTCAACTGTCATATAAGGTTCTTAGCAGTAATATAAGATTCTCGACTGTCATATAACGTTCTCAACTGTCATATAAGGTTCTCGACTGTCATATAAGGTTCTCAACTGTCATATAAGGTTCTCGACTGTCATATAAGGTTCTCAACCGTCATATAAGGTTCTCAACTGTCATATAAGGTTTTCAACCGTCATATAAGGTGTTTTCAACTGTCATATAAGGTTTTCAACTGTCGTATAAGATTTTCAACCGTCATATAAGGTTTTGAACCATCATACAAAGTTTTCAACTGTCATACAATGTTCTTAACCGTCTTGAGAGGTTTTCAAACTGCTGTACAAGGGTTTCCAGCTATTGCAAACAGGTTTCAGCTGTTGTGCAGGAGTTTCTAGCTTTCTTCCATGGGTTTCCAGCAATTGTACCAAGGTTTCCTGAACATGTACACAGTTTTTCAGCTATAGACAAGGTTTCCAGTAAATGTACCAGGTTTTCTAGCTATTGGACAACAGTTTCTAGCTATTGGACAAGGGTTTCTAGCTATTGGACAATACGTCCGGTCATTGCCAGCTATGACACTAGTTTACCATTGTACAAGGTTTTCCCAATATGGAACTAGTTTATCAATGTACAAGGTTTTCCCAACATGCAACCAGTTTATCATTGTACATGATATTCCAGCTATGGAACTAGTTTATCATTGTGCAAGGTTTTCCCCACTATGGAACTAGTTTATCATTGTACAAGGTTTTTCCCACTATGGCACTAGTTTATCATTGTACAAGGTTCTTCCACTATGGCACTAGTTTATGATTGTACAAGGTTTTCCCTACTATGGAACTAGTTTATCACTGTACACGGTTTTCCCACTATGGAACTAGTTTATCATTGTACAAGGTTTTCCCCACTATGGAACTAGTTTATCACTGTACAAGGTTTTCCCACTATGTAACTAGTTTATCACTGTACAAGGTTTTCCCCACTATGTAACTAGTTTATCACTGTACACGGTTTTCCCACTATGTAACTAGTTTATCATTGTACAAGGTTTCCCCACTATGTAACTAGTTTATCACTGTACAAGGTTTTCCCACTATGTAACTAGTTTATCATTGTACAAGGTTTTCCCACTATGGAACTAGTTTATCATTGTACAAGGTTTTCCAGCTATGGAACTAGTTTATCACTGTACAAGGTTTTCCCACTATGGAACTTGTTTATCACTGTACAAGGTTTTCCCACTATGGAACTAGTTTATCACTGTACAAGGATTTCCCCGCTATGGAACTAGTTTATCATTGTACAAGGTCATCCAGCCATTGTACAAGGTTTTCTAGCTATTGGACAATATTTTCAGCCTTTGTACAAGGTGTCCAGCCATTGTACAAGGTTTTCTAGCTATTGGACAATATTTTCAACCTTAGTACAAGGTGTCCAGCTAATGTACAAGGTTTTCTAGCTATTGGACAATATTTTCAACCTTTGTACAAGGTGTCCAGCCATTGTACAAGGTTTTCTAGCTATTGGACAATATTTTCAACCTTAGTACAAGGTGTCCAGTCATTGTACAAGGTTTTCTAGCTATTGGACTATGTTTTCAACTTTTGTATAAGGTGTCTAGCCATTGTACAAGGGTTTCAAGCCATTATACAATGTACATTGTATTCTAGCAGTTATACAGGGGTTGTCAGCTACCATACAAGGTTCTCCAGTTATCGTACAAGTGTTTTTAGCTATTGTACAAGATTTTCCACTTGGCCATCTTTAACATGTTTCAGCGGTTCCACAAACAGTGTCAATCAGTAATTTAATGAGTCTTAGTGGAAGTCCTTAGGAAGTGGGGTTTGACAAACAACACAAGAATTAATTTCTAAACATGTTAAATTAGAAAGCATAATATATAACAATTTACAAATGCATAACATACATAGACTTGCCCATCATACTTGTATACATCATTCTTTGTGAGTTGGCAAAAGTATGAATAAAACAGACATTAAATATGAGTTATATATTGCTACAAGTTTTAACAAGCGACAGTGAACATTGAGTTTGTTTTGGCATTAAAAGGTGTGTGATGACTAACCAGGCTTCATGATGGCTAAACATTTACAAATAAAAAGTTGGATTATATGATCACATATTAATGTGTTTTAAAATGTAAATAATTGGAAAACAAAGTCTATACAAGAGAGTGCACATCAATTCTTGGCAAGTATCTTAAAGTATAAGTTGTTTAAAGTATGTTAATAAGGAACAGATAATAAAACAAACTGAGAAATATTGTTCAAGTTCTTTTGGTGGTGTTGCTAGTCTTTTATTACAAAAACTTCTTTAAAAAAATGTCAATGTTTAGAAAAGATACTGTTTTTGACTCCCAATGAACTCTAAGAACAGGATATGAAAAAGACATTGTCAAGAAAGTAACTAGCTGTCCTGTTAAAAGTTTGTTTGGGTCAGGTAATAATATAATGTGGTTAGTAGTTTGTATAAAATGAATATCTATTAAATACTATTAGTATGATATCAAGAATATATGGCAAGATTACATATGATTATGACTAGCATGTCTATGAAAACAATTATGCTGAAAACACAAGAGATAATTCTTACAATTGAAGAAATGATTTGCAAACATTTACTGTATAACAGCAAAATGAATTCTCTGTATGTAAAAGAAACTTGCCGATGTATTAAACATGGTAAATTATCCATTGTTTTCACACAAAATAAAAATAATTTGTCATCGTATTATAGTTACTTAATAATACTTGTCCAAATACTAAACTTATCAATAGGTATACAAAATAAAGTGAAAAAATAATTACAGTAAAATGCAACCTTATAACCCACGCCACTCAAGCGTCAATGTCTCTATTAAGGCCAATTTCCATAAGTACAAACAATGTAGATTCTTTATTCATTGAGAAATCTGGCCACAATAATGGACATGCCGCTTATCCAGTCTAATACCGACATCAGTTGCGACTATCTTGACCGGAACAAGTCACATATGGTGTGATTTGCCTTCGCAAATCGGCAAAATAATGCCCCTCAGCGTTTTTTCAATTTACAATCTAGGACACAGGATCTTAGTCAATTAGGTGTTTATAAGGCTAGCATTAGTGTGATAATTATACCAAATTATGAGATAAAGTTTCTTTATCTAGAACATAAATGTGTATGTCATTAATGCCAATTAAAACTTAAATTAGAAAGTCAAAGATGTTCGGATATTCATCCATTGTCTTGATTGATTCCTTGGTTTTTATTGAGTAAAAACTATTATTCACGGGACGAACTGCAATTGAAACAAATGCACATCATCTGGCTAATTCTTGCTTCTGCATTCTTACCAAAAACATTCCTCTGCCATTTAATGATAAGCGTAACGAATTTTCATTGAGTCAATAATTTATTTGAGGTAAAATATCTTCATTACATAAATGACAGCATAATTTTGTTTAAAATACTTTGAAAAGAAGTGTGTTTGCTTGTTTTTTGTTTTACGCCTTTTTTTAGATGGTCAGCGACTTATAAGGTGGACACTTTGATACATAAACAATGAAGGTTTCATGTGTTCTCACCATTACGACCACTTTCGAGTCAGAATGGAAGGTGATCTTAACAGAAGGACTTTACTGCAGTATCTTTGCTTCTCTACAATGAAAGAAACAACAAGCTTACATACCAATATATGTTATGATATCATTGTACATCAATACAAAATGGCAAATAATGTAGAATATTGATATTGTTGCTTCAATGAATAAGACAATAAAATAACTGTTTTTGTAAAATTAATATACTGGCCATATATAAAAACAACCATTGCATAAACGGACAAACAAAATGCAAAAAAAAATGTAAATTTGCAACAATGTAAAAAGACTGATGAATAACCAATCTGACAAAACATCCTAAAATGACTCACAAATGCTTCTCTTAAAAATGGAAAGAAAGTTTGATAATTAAAATTGCAAGATTCTCAAAACAACAAGTAACAAAAATAGCAATTTCATTTTACTATCACAATCCTAGTGAATTAACTGCTACAATATCTGAACAAAAGCCTCTTTGTTACATTTTATACCTGGCAGATATCCACCCATGAGTACTTTATACCTGGCAGATATCCACCCATGAGTACTTTATACCTGGCAGATATCCACACATGAGTACTTTATACCTGGCAGATATCCACCCATGAGTACTTTATACCTGGCAGATATCCACCCATGAGTACTTTATACCTGGCAGATATCCACCCATGAGTACTTTATACCTGGCAGATATCCACCCATGAGTACTTTATACCTGGCAGATATCCACCCATGAGTACTTTATACCTGGCAGATATCCACCCATGAGTACTTTATACCTGGCAGATATCCACCCATGAGTACTTTATACCTTGCAGATATCCACCCATGAGTACTTTATACCTGGCAGATATCCACCCATGAGTACTTTATACCTGGCAGATATCCACCCATGAGTACTTTATACCTGGCAGATATCCACCCATGAGTACTTTATACCTGGCAGATATCCACCCATGAGTACTTTATACCTTGCAGATATCCACCCATGAGCACTTTATACCTGGCAGATATCCACCCATGAGCACTTTATACCTGGCAGATATCCACCCATGAGCACTTTATACCTGGCAGATATCCACCCATGAGTACTTTATACCTGGAAGATATCCACCCATGAGTACTTTATACCTGGCAGATATCCACCCATGAGTACTTTATACCTGGCTGATATCCACCCATGGGTACATTATACCTGGAAGATATCCACCCATGATTACTTTATACCTGGCAGATATCCACCCATGATTACTTTATACCTGGCAGATATCCACACATGAGAACTTTATACCTGGCAGATATCCACCCATGAGTACTTTATACCTGGAAGATATCCACCCATGAGTTCTTTATACCTGGAAGATATCCACCCATGAGTACTTTATACCTGGAAGATATCCACCCATGAGTACTTTATACCTGGCAGATATCCACCCATGAGTACTTTATACCTGGCAGATATCCACCCATGAGTATTTGACTCTATGAGTGTTTCATCATAGAAAATTGTTTCAAATAGGTGAAATAAGTCCTTCAATATTATTCAAAACCAAGAACTATGGTCAACCAAATTAACTTCCTCTAATGACTTCTACCTACTATATATCCATAAGAACTATGGTCGACCAAATTAACTTCCTCTAATGACTTCCACCTACTATATATCCATAAGAACTATGGTCGACCAAATTAACTTCCTCTATTGACTTCCACCTACTATATATCCATAAGAACTATGGTCGACCAAATTAACTTCCTCTAATGACTTCCACCTACTATATATCCATAAGAACTATGGTCGACCAAATTAACTTCCTCTAATGACTTCCACCTACTATATATCCATAAGAACTATGGTCGACCAAACTAACTTCCTCTAATGACTTCCACCTACTATATATCCATAAGAACTATGGTCGACCAAATTAACTTCCTCTAATGACTTCCACCTACTATATATCCATAAGAACTATGGTCGACCAAATTAACTTCCTCTAATGACTTCCACCTACTATATATCCATAAGAACTATGGTCGACCAAATTAACTTCCTCTATTGACTTCCACCTACTATATATCCATAAGAACTATGGTCGACCAAATTAACTTCCTCTATTGACTTCCACCTACTATATATCCATAAGAACTATGGTCGACCAAATTAATTTCCTCTAATGACTTCCACCTACTATATATCCATAAGAACTATGGTCGACCAAATTAACTTCCTCTAATGACTTCCACCTACTATATATCCATAAGAACTATGGTCGACCAAATTAACTTCCTCTAATGACTTCCACCTACTATATATCCATAAGAACTATGGTCGACCAAACTAACTTTCTCTAATGACTTCCACCTACTATATATCCATAAGAACTATGGTCGACCAAACTAACTTCCTCTAATGACTTCCACCTACTATATATCCATAAGAACTATGGTCGACCAAACTAACTTCCTCTAATGACTTCCACCTACTATATATCCACAAGAACACAAACAACTATATACTAAATGCCTAAAAAAACTTGAGTTTTCAAGTCATGCTTAAGTCTTTAGAATGATCGGTGAATAGTTGTCTTAATATGTACATAGTAAAGACAACTCCTAACTATAACATGTTATGCACAACCTGTATGTAACATATAACCTGCTGCATTAGATCCATACTAGTTCTTAGTCATTTGTAAATGACTCCACACATTGATAACTAACATATTGTACATGCAGACATATTTCTAAATACGTGGCACTATAAGTGCAGCTCCAAGTTTCCAGTGAGAGCTGATCTGAATCAACACTATTTGCTTTGGTCTTAGCAGGTTAAAAGTTACAGTCACAACTCAGAAATGCTTATCACTGAATATCTGTCAATAAAGACATGTACTAATTATCGGTATATATCAACAACAGAATCTTTATAAGATTATAAACTGTGCAAAAATGCTCACAACCAAGGTCAGGTATGGTTCTCTTCAAACAATTAAGATTGGCATATCTTAGATAGATACTGGATACATAAGTCTTAAAAGCATCATTGTCGGAAATCATGCATCACTTTTAAAACCAAGTCATCACAAGGATCAAAACAAGTTTAGCATTTCATAGTATATAACAATGCTATATACAACAAGACATAGGCAACACATTTTCACATCTTTTAAGAGAACAAAAAAAAAAAGGAAAATCAAAGAGGTAAAATTAAGTCCAATTCAAAATAATAAAAAAAAATGGAATAAAAAGTAAAAATAGGTAATGCATGGATTAAAATCATCCTTAAAAAGACGTAATTATCAGTAATTCTGTACATTCTTCTATATAGAACAACTACAAACTAGCAATTGGAAAACTGAATCAAAACAATAAACAGTTCTTAAAAATATGTAAAATTTTCCTTTCATACATTCACATTACTGGTAACATATTGTTAGAAAAAGGGTTTCAGGGGAATTAATGGCGCAACATTGTAAGTAATTCAGGGATAACTAGTCAACTAGTCCTATCTACACTACAATATGAAAGACTATCAAAAGCTCACAATCTTCATCCCTCCTCCACATAACAATTCAGAGATATCTATAACCATGGAAGTGACTCTTGGAAAAATGCCCCATGCAAAAACTCTAAAAGTTGAGTTTTACAACCATGAACTATATTCAAGCCTTCTAGCCCTACCTGCAAATATAAAATTTGTTCAAGATAAAAAAAATTGTCTTGCCATTTCAACACTTCACTTTAGTAACACTTTTCTCCTATGTGCTGCTAGAAATCACATTCGGTTAATTTTGTACACAAAAAAATATTCCATGTGACATGTTTTGGCCAAGTGGATTTGACTGACTGCTTGAAATTAAACTTTGTAACAGTTATTAAAATTACCAACTACATCTCAAGATGAGGTACACATAAGATTCTTGTGTGCCTTTCTACATTATATAAGCTTAGATTGATTGACAGATAGCTACACACTTACAAGGAATATCCCCCTGGATCTGACCAATCAGAGAGAAGGATTCATTGGCATCTGACCAATCAGAGAGGATTCATTGGCATCTGACCAATCCAAGAGCAGGATTAATTGGCATACACTTGTTTATATCTGACAGACACCATAAAAGGCAAAATTGTAATGCCTGTTTTTGAACAGTCATTTCACAAAATTTGAAGGTATCTTTTAATAAATAATACAGTGTGTAGATCGTGAACTTGGTTGTTCGGTAGATCAAGTCAAAGGTTCAATGAAAAGTTCACCATTTCATAATATCTTACTGTATGTTGCTATTCTATATATACTCGGAATCCAACAATACACTGCATCATTTAACTGCATGTTTTTGTGTTTGTAATCAATGTTCATGCATTTAACAATTCAATATGTCTCTGCATTGACCTATGACGTGTCAAATGCTTGGTTAAACTGGCTCTATAGATCAGTCAAGTGCTAGAAACTGCCGACAGCAGACCGTGGTGTACTGAAGTAAAGTAAGCAGAATCTAAAGTCATGCTACCAGTGTTGTGTTCTGTTACATACTTGAGTTAAATACACTGTCTGCTTAAAAACAACTGGTAAAACAGTACTTTAAGATAAAAATTGTTAAGATAAAAATTGTTAACTTGTAACTGAAATGAAAAATGTAAGTAAGAGTAAGGCATATTAACAACACAATTTCACCTAATATAAATAAATATTATTGCACCTATTAAAATACAATGTTAATAGTAAGTCAAAACATGTACATTTACAGTTTTAAAAACAAACAAAACTACAAACATAATAAATCAGTTTGATTTGCTTAATGACAAAAGGAAAGGAAGCCCAGATAAGAAAAGTCAAGAATATAAAAATGAATGACAAAATGAGAAAAACAAAAATCTCATATGTAAACTGTTATGAATGGACATGTAGTTTCTCAAAAAGCTATTTACAAAAATGTGACAAAAAATATTGATTTATCTGCTAATTGTAGATTCAGCATTCTAGGGTAAAGGTATTTTTCTGGCTGGTCTCGTTATTTCTGGGAGTGATTGGAATTACCCTATAAATGACAGTATGGAGCAATGTATGAAATATTTAGCAAATTGTGATTAGTGCTGCTTATCTAGAACTTTGTTTAAGTGTTCATAATTTATTTATGATAAACAGATTTTTTGTGTTGTAAACAATCACAATTACATATAATCAATATTATATAAACTGATAACAAGGAACAAAAAGACTATACATAAATAAAAAATATGAGAAACTTCAAAATATCTGGTATAACACGGACAAGATAATACATTGTTTACACATGTTTGAGAGAACTTTATCACTATTATACAATAATGCAATACACATCTGGCCAATTAAAAGTCAAGTATATGATTATGTTTTTGAAACATAATTTGTGCATGTTTTGAAAGGAACTGTAGTGTAAACAAATGCATTTGTGGTTTTAAAGAATCCAATTTGTGTGGTGCAGCAAGATGTTTATCATTTTGGTGCTGTTTACTATAAAGTTCTTAAATAAATAGTTTGATAAAAGCTTACTAAATATACAAACTGCATATATTAATGAGGGACATTATTACCATGATATAGTATGTTGATATATTTGTCTAAGTCATCCAGAGAGGATTTTTAATACGTAGATATGTATTCTTTAACATTGACTAACCATGAGCTGTCAGTGGACATTACATTTCATGAGCTGTCAGTGGACATTACATTTCACGAGCTGTCAGTGGACAAAACACTTCATGAGCTGTCAGTAGACAATTCACTTTATGAGCTGTCAGTGGACAATTTACTTCATGAGCTGTCAGTGGACAATACACTTCATGAGCTGTCACTGAACAATGCTCCTCATGAGCTGTCAGTAGACAATTCACTTCGTGAGCTGTCACTGAACAATGCTCCTCATGAGCTGTCAGTAGACAATTCACTTCGTGAGCTGTCACTGAACAATGCTCCTCATGAGCTGTCAGTGGACAATTCACTTTATGAGCTGTCAGTGGACAATTTACTTCATGAGCTGTCAGTGGACAATACACTTCATGAGCTGTCAGTGGACAATTCACTTCGTGAGCTGTCACTGAACAATGCTCCTCATGAGCTGTCAGTAGACAATTCACTTCGTGAGCTGTCACTGAACAATGCTCCTCATGAGCTGTCAGTAGACAATTCACTTCGTGAGCTGTCACTGAACAATGCTCCTCATGAGCTGTCAGTGGACAATTCACTTTATGAGCTGTCAGTGGACAATTTACTTCATGAGCTGTCAGTGGACAATACACTTCATGAGCTGTCAGTGGACAATTCACTTCATGAGCTGTCAGTGGACAATACACTCATGAGCTGCTGTCAGTGGACAATTCACTTCATGAGCTGTCAGTGGACAATTCACTTCATGAGCTGTCAGTGGACAATTCACTTTATGAGCTGTCAGAGGACAATTCACTTCATGAGCTGTCAGTGGACAATGCTCCTCATGAGCTGTCAGTGGACAGTGTACTTCACTTATCTCAACGCTGGACAGTGCAAGCTTTACAAAAGGTAACCCAAACAATTATCGGAAAAATAAACATAACTGTACTAACATGAATTTCTGGGTTACCTCCAATCAGCTTATGATGGTGATCTAGTATTCCAAGCGGGAATTGTTTTTTTTTTTAAATATCTATTTTTATTGTGTACTAGATTGTAATAAAAAGGATAACTAGTGTCAACACCATGGTCCTGGCAAAATGAAATGTGAAGCTATAAAGCTATGAGTCAGATAGCAGACACTGAACACAGTTAATGTAGACATTTTGAAATACCTACAGCCCATGACAGGTGGGATACATTTATGTCTGAAGAATAAAATATTGGCGACAGTCTAAAATGGTTCCATTTATCACTATGGTCCCTGTACATATTTATTTTATGGCAGTTGTTCATACACAGTGAAAACATTAAACTACAGGTGTTAATAATCTAAACCAATTTGTCAGCATTTAAACAACAGTATAAAAAACAACATGCAATTGTTGTACATTATGCATCGACCAATCAGTAAAATAAGCAAATTCTGGCCAGACATCTCTCAGCCGGCCAAGTGGAATAAACCTTGAAGTACAAGCTGCTTTAGATTTATGACCTCCTTAATTTGATATGCTTACGGGGGAATCAAATACAAATAGTTGGGATATTTTGTGGTAAAAAAAAGTAGTTTCAGACGATGGTTCCTGTACACAGGTGGCTGTTCTCTTTATATACATTGCCGTAGGATGATAGATCTGGCAAAACAAGTTACATTTTAACTTTGGTTTGTGTACACAATTGCTGGAGACATATAAAATGTAAATCCTTGAGCACAGATGGTTGTTCCTGGAAGGTATTGATGGTCAGTAGTTTTCTCTATATAAGTTGCTGTGAGACAAAGCGTTTTCTAAATCAAAATGCTTGGTCTCTTTGTTCATGTTTTTTTTTACTTTAAACATGTGGTAACAGTTCCCAAGTAGTTGCTGTGTGCAGCTGTAGTGGGATCAGTAATTCACTTTATACAAAGTGCTATGGGACTATCTGTCTATAGTTGTTGTGGACCTTTTATTGCTGTTCACAGGTGGTATGCAGGTATGGTGGTCAGTAATTCTTTAGGAAGGACGGATCTACAGACGCCAACTTTGCAGACAGGAAGGCATGGATACAGTACAGCAGGGCTTGGAGGCTGCTACACTCTACCTCCTGTAAATGCCAATCAAACTGTTATAATTGAGTAACAGCATGTTATCACAGTAAAAGCAACAATTCATCTGCTTTCTGGAGATCTGCAGTTTATAGCAGAGTTCAAGTAATGATTCATAACAAATTATGGATAGTAAACACATTCTTTGTTATCAGACCTTTGTTAGACCTTAATTTTACACAACAAATCTGCAAATATTTGGATAATAAAGGGGATAGACCAGAATTTCATTAGTTTTTGAAATACACTGTAACAATTAACAAAAGGTCATTATCGTGGTGTTAAGAAACTGTAGGAAGATCATGGACAACTGTCTGGGTTGTACCACCGGCACACTGCAGGTCAGATGGAAGATCACAAACACATGTCTAGGTTGTACCACTGGCACACTGCAGGTCAGATGGAAGATCACAGACACATGTCTGGTGGTACCACCAGCACACTGCAGGTCAGGTGGAAGATCACAGACACATGTCTGGTGGTACCACCAGCACACTGCAGGTCAGATGGAAGATCACAGACACATGTCTGGTGGTACCACCGGCACACTGCAGGTCAGATGGAAGATCACAGACACATGTCTAGGTTGTACCACCGGCACACCGCAGGTCAGATGGAAGATCACAGACACATGTCTGGTGGTACCACCAGCACACTGCAGGTCAGATGGAAGATCACAGACACATGTCTGGGTTGTACCACCAGCACACTGCAGGTCAGATGGAAGATCACAGACGCATGTCCGGGTTGTACCACCAGCACACTGCAGGTCAGATGGAAGATCACAGACACATGTCTGGGTTGTACCACTGGCACACTGCAGGTCAGATGGAAGATCACAGACACATGTCTGGGTTGTACCACCAGCACACTGCAGGTCAGATGGAAGATCACAAACACATGTCTGGTGGTACCACCAGCACACTGCAGGTCAGATGGAAGATCACAAACACATGTCTGGGTTGTACCACCAGCACACTGCAGGTCAGATGGAAGATCACAGACGCATGTCTGGGTTGTACCACCAGCACACTGCAGGTCAGATGGAAGATCACAGACACATGTCTGGTTGTACCACCAGCACACTGCAGGTCAGATGGAAGATCACAGACACATGTCTGGGTTGTACCACTGGCACACTGCAGGTCAGATGGAAGATCACAGACACATGTCTGGTTGTACCACCAGCACACTGCAGGTCAGATGGAAGATCACAGACGCATGTCTGGGTTGTACCACCGGCACACTGCAGGTCAGATGGAAGATCACAGACACATGTCTGGTTGTACCACCAGCACACTGCAGGTCAGATGGAAGATCACAGACACATGTCTGGGTTGTACCACCAGCACACTGCAGGTCAGATGGAAGATCACAGACACATGTCTGGTTGTACCACCGGCACACTGCAGGTCAGATGGAAGATCACAGACACATGTCTGGTTGTACCACCGGCACACTGCAGGTCAGATGGAAGATCACAGACACATGTCTGGGTTGTACCACCAGCACACTGCAGGTCAGATGGAGGATCACAGACACATGTCTGGTTGTACCACCAGCACACTGCAGGTCAGATGGAAGATCACAGACACATGTCTGGGTTGTACCACCAGCACACTGCAGGTCAGATGGAAGATCACAGACACATGTCTAGGTTGTACCACCAGCACACTGCAGGTCAGATGGAAGATCACAGACACATGTCTGGTTGTACCACCAGCACACTGCAGGTCAGATGGAAGATCACAGATGCATGTCTGGGTTGTACCACCAGCACACTGCAGGTCAGATGGAAGATCACAGACACATGTCTGGTTGTACCACCAGCACACTGCAGGTCAGATGGAAGATCACAGACACATGTCTGGTGGTACCACCAGCACACTGCAGGTCAGGTGGAAGATCACAGACACATGTCTGGTTGTACCACTGGCACACTGCAGGTCAGATGGAAGATCACAGACACATGTCTGGGTTGTACCACCGGCACACTGCAGGTCAGATGGAAGATCACAGACACATGTCTGGTTGTACCACTGGCACACTGCAGGTCAGATGGAAGATCACAGACACATGTCTGGGTTGTACCACCGGCACACTGCAGGTCAGATGGAAGATCACAGACACATGTCTGGGTTGTACCACCGGCACACTGCAGGTCAGATGGAAGATCACAGACGCATGTCTGGGTTGTACCACCGGCACACTGCAGGTCAGATGGAAGATCACAGACGCATGTCCGGGTTGTACCACCGGCACACTGCAGGTCAGATGGAAGATCACAGACGCATGTCCGGGTTGTACCACCGGCACACTGCAGGTCAGATGGAAGATCACAGACGCATGTCTGGGTTGTACCACCGGCACACTGCAGGTCAGATGGAAGATCACAGACGCATGTCCGGGTTGTACCACAGGCACACTGCAGGTCAGATGGAAGATCACAGACGCATGTCCGGGTTGTACCACCGGCACACTGCAGGTCAGATGGAAGATCACAGACGCATGTCCGGGTTGTACCACCGGCACACTGCAGGTCAGATGGAAGATCACAGACACATGTCTGGGTTGTACCACCGGCACACTGCAGGTCAGATGGAAGATCACAGACACATGTCTAGGTTGTACCACCAGCACACTGCAGGTCAGATGGAAGATCACAGACACATGTCTGGTTGTACCACCAGCACACTGCAGGTCAGATGGAAGATCACAGATGCATGTCTGGGTTGTACCACCAGCACACTGCAGGTCAGATGGAAGATCACAGACACATGTCTGGTTGTACCACCAGCACACTGCAGGTCAGATGGAAGATCACAGACACATGTCTGGTGGTACCACCAGCACACTGCAGGTCAGGTGGAAGATCACAGACACATGTCTGGTTGTACCACTGGCACACTGCAGGTCAGATGGAAGATCACAGACACATGTCTGGGTTGTACCACCGGCACACTGCAGGTCAGATGGAAGATCACAGACACATGTCTGGTTGTACCACTGGCACACTGCAGGTCAGATGGAAGATCACAAACACATGTCTGGGTTGTACCACCGGCACACTGCAGGTCAGATGGAAGATCACAGACACATGTCTGGGTTGTACCACCGGCACACTGCAGGTCAGATG
Source organism: Sinonovacula constricta (assembly GCA_007844125.1). Lineage (NCBI taxonomy): Eukaryota > Metazoa > Mollusca > Bivalvia > Cardiida > Solecurtidae > Sinonovacula > Sinonovacula constricta. Next base: position 52,027,725 of record CM017564.1, on the reverse strand, counting down.
GAAGATCACAGACGCATGTCTGGGTTGTACCACCGGCACACTGCAGGTCAGATGGAAGATCACAGACGCATGTCCGGGTTGTACCACCGGCACACTGCAGGTCAGATGGAAGATCACAGACGCATGTCCGGGTTGTACCACCGGCACACTGCAGGTCAGATGGAAGATCACAGACGCATGTCTGGGTTGTACCACCGGCACACTGCAGGTCAGATGGAAGATCACAGACGCATGTCCGGGTTGTACCACAGGCACACTGCAGGTCAGATGGAAGATCACAGACGCATGTCCGGGTTGTACCACCGGCACACTGCAGGTCAGATGGAAGATCACAGACGCATGTCCGGGTTGTACCACCGGCACACTGCAGGTCAGATGGAAGATCACAGACACATGTCTGGGTTGTACCACCAGCACACTGCAGGTCAGATGGAAGATCACAGACACATGTCTAGGTTGTACCACCGGCACACTGCAGGTCAGATGGAAGATCACAGACACATGTCTAGGTTGTACCACCAGCACACTGCAGGTCAGATGGAAGATCACAGACACATGTCTGGGTTGTACCACCAGCACACTGCAGGTCAGATGGAAGATCACAGACACATGTCTGGGTTGTACCACTGGCACACTGCAGGTCAGATGGAAGATCACAGACACATGTCTGGGTTGTACCACCAGCACACTGCAGGTCAGATGGAAGATCACAGACGCATGTCCGGGTTGTACCACCGGCACACTGCAGGTCAGATGGAAGATCACAGACACATGTCTGGGTTGTACCACCAGCACACTGCAGGTCAGATGGAAGATCACAGACACATGTCTGGGTTGTACCACCAGCACACTGCAGGTCAGATGGAAGATCACAGACGCATGTCCGGGTTGTACCACCGGCACACTGCAGGTCAGATGGAAGATCACAGACACATGTCTGGTGGTACCACCAGCACACTGCAGGTCAGATGGAAGATCACAGACACATGTCTGGTGGTACCACCAGCACACTGCAGGTCAGATGGAAGATCACAGACACATGTCTGGGTTGTACCACCAGCACACTGCAGGTCAGATGGAAGATCACAGACACATGTCTGGTGGTACCACCAGCACACTGCAGGTCAGATGGAAGATCTCAGACACATGTCTGGTTGTACCACTGGCACACTGCAGGTCAGATGGAAGATCACAGACACATGTCTGGGTTGTACCACCAGCACACTGCAGGTCAGATGGAAGATTACAGACACATGTCTGGTGGTACCACCGGCACACTGCAGGTCAGATGGAAGATCACAGACACATGTCTGGGTTGTACCACCAGCACACTGCAGGTCAGATGGAAGATCACAGACACATGTCTAGGTTGTACCACTGGCACACTGCAGGTCAGATGGAAGATCACAGACACATGTCTGGTGGTACCACCGGCACACTGCAGGTCAGATGGAAGATCACAGACACATGTCTGGGTTGTACCACCAGCACACTGCAGGTCAGATGGAAGATCACAGACACATGTCTGGTGGTACCACCGGCACACTGCAGGTCAGATGGAAGATCACAGACACATGTCTGGTGGTACCACCAGCACACTGCAGGTCAGATGGAAGATCACAGACACATGTCTGGTGGTACCACCGGCACACTGCAGGTCAGATGGAAGATCACAGACGCATGTCTGGGTTGTACCACCGGCACACTGCAGGTCAGATGGAAGATCACAGACACATGTCTAGGTTGTACCACTGGCACACTGCAGGTCAGATGGAAGATCACAGACACATGTCTAGTGGTACCACCAGCACACTGCAGGTCAGATGGAAGATCACAGACACATGTCTGGTGGTACCACCGGCACACTGCAGGTCAGATGGAAGATCACAGACACATGTCTGGGTTGTACCACCAGCACACTGCAGGTCAGATGGAAGATCACAGACACATGTCTGGTGGTACCACCGGCACACTGCAGGTTCAGATGGAAGATCACAGACACATGTCTGGTGGTACCACCGGCACACTGCAGGTCAGATGGAAGATCACAGACACATGTCTGGGTTGTACCACCAGCACACTGCAGGTCAGATGGAAGATCACAGACACATGTCTGGTGGTACCACCAGCACACTGCAGGTCAGATGGAAGATCACAGACACATGTCTGGTTGTACCACTGGCACACTGCAGGTCAGATGGAAGATCACAGACGCATGTCTGGGTTGTACCACCGGCACACTGCAGGTCAGATGGAAGATCACAGACACATGTCTAGGTTGTACAACCGACACACTGCAGGTCAGGTGGAAGATCACAGACACATGTCTGGTGGTACCACCAGCACACTGCAGGTCAGATGGAAGATCACAGACACATGTCTGGGTTGTACCACCAGCACACTGCAGGTCAGGTGGAAGATCACAGACACATGTCTGGTGGTACCACCAGCACACTGCAGGTCAGATGGAAGATCACAGACACATGTCTGGTGGTACCACCAGCACACTGCAGGTCAGATGGAAGATCACAGACACATGTCTGGGTTGTACCACCAGCACACTGCAGGTCAGATGGAAGATCACAGACACATGTCTGGTGGTACCACCGGCACACTGCAGGTCAGATGGAAGATCACAGACACATGTCTGGTGGTACCACCAGCACACTGCAGGTCAGATGGAAGATCACAGACACATGTCTGGTGGTACCACCGGCACACTGCAGGTCAGATGGAAGATCACAGACACATGTCTGGTGGTACCACCAGCACACTGCAGGTCAGATGGAAGATCACAGACACATGTCTGGTGGTACCACCGGCACACTGCAGGTCAGATGGAAGATCACAGACACATGTCTGGTGGTACCACCAGCACACTGCAGGTCAGATGGAAGATCACAGACACATGTCTGGTGGTACCACCAGCACACTGCAGGTCAGATGGAAGATCACAGACACATGTCTGGGTTGTACCACCAGCACACTGCAGGTCAGATGGAAGATCACAGACACATGTCTGGTGGTACCACCAGCACACTGCAGGTCAGATGGAAGATCACAGACACATGTCTGGGTTGTACACCCAGCACACTGCAGGTCAGATGGAAGATCACAGACACATGTCTGGTGGTACCATCAGCACACTGCAGGTCAGATGGAAGATCACAGACACATGTCTGGTGGTACCACCAGTTCACTGCAGTTCAGATGGAAGATCACAGACACATGTCTGGGTTGTACACCCAGCACACTGCAGGTTAGATGGAAGATCACAGACACATGTCTGGTGGTACCACCAGCACACTGCAGGTCAGATGGAAGATCACAAACACATGTCTGGGTTGTACACCCAGCACACTGCAGGTCAGATGGAAGATTTCAAACAAATGTCTGGGTTGAACACCCAGCTCACTGCAGGTTAGATGGAACCAACAGGAACGATTTGTCCTTAACTGGGACTTAAAACCACATGCTGCAAGGCTGGTACATTCCAAGTCTGTGAGATTAAAACCAACCAGTCATGGCCACTCCCTTTTTCTCTGAAGGCGTTACGAAACATTTAAGCTAACAATACAAGGCAAAGCTTACCCTGGTTTCAACCTGTCCTGGCTTATCAGCATGGAACATAAGTTTGAGTTTCTGTCGCCCATCATCAGACGATCCTTTTAATCTTGAAAACTTGTATGTCCATTTGTATGCCTGTGAAGAATATATGTAATCCAAAGGTAGTCAAACATATGCATTGTAGATAGCACCATGAACAAAAAAAAAAATGTTAATTATACTTCAGAATTGGATATGTGAGAAACAAATAACTCCTCATCACTTTATTGTAAGATTTTCATTTAAGAATTATTGGTTTTGAAAAGTGTCAAATAAATTAACAGTTTATTAAAACTAATGCGGAGTGACAAAAAATACTTTAAATATCCTTGCAATGCTTCTCATATAAATACTCCTACCTTAGTTTCACTGTCGTATAAGGAGAAACCCACATCAATATCTAGAGTAAGACCAGACAACCTTCCTCTGTATGTACAACCAAATGTTTTACTCTGAAATTATACAAGAGCATTAAGAAGAAATGAACATCAATTACCAAAAAGCCTTTATCTTCAAACTATAAAAAAGACAAGCAAGCCAATTTATAAAAATATCATGTTTTACTGATTTTGATAATAAAACACAATTATGGTATGGTAGTTTTAGCAACTACAAATGTCTTGATAGAACCACTAACACTACACATGTCAAATGCAAGACTGCAAGTCTCCCTGCACCCCAATAGGGGACAGCATAGTGTTTTTAACCCTTACAACATTTTGTTAGAAGATGTGTGAGAGTTCCTGAGCAGTGCTTGAACAATGGAGAAAAGTTTTACTTAAATTTTAAGTTGGGTAACTATAAGCTATTAGAAAAAAGTGTGCACTTAAAGCAAATATAATGAAAGTACAGTAAACATGCCACCCTGCCATATAATCCTAAAATATCAAGCAATGAAAATATCCTTACGGATAGGCACCTTCAGCTTTATACTTCAACCATTCATACAACTTTAGTAAGTTGTGGCTTAATACTTGAATGGAGGGGCCACATGTTTACTTAACTAGCCACTGCTTGTGTTAAAAATGTCTACAATATGTAATCAAGGCCTTTCTCCACTTGCTTGTCTCATGAATCTTTATCACTTTTAAGCAAGTGTACATTTAATTCCATCTTTATTGCAAATGTAAATTTGACTCAATTCTGAACAAAATTTTTAATTTTCGTGCTGCAAACTTTTATGATTTGACCATCACCTCACAGAAGCAGAGGACAATATGCACAATTTAAGATCTAATAATACTTTGGGAGTATTTATTTCCTACAATATATTTCTAGAGCAATTCTTTCCTAAAATGGTTCAGGAATCCAGGGCTTAAACTCACCTTCATTTTTATCACAGACGTATGATTGGTACGGTACCAGGCTTTCTCGAGCTGCAGTAAGTCTGAGCGAGACTCAAGGCTTAGGTAGATGGTCTCCTTGCTCCCTGTCTGGATCGAGCAGCAATGTTGTTTGTCATCCAGCAATTCTTTGTCTTGTAGAAGTTTGCACATGCACTCATACACACGGAACACGGTATCACACCGCACCCAATCTCGTGCTTGCATCTAAAGGAATATTTAAAACAAAAAATAAACTACCAACTTTTTGTCTTGTAGAAGCTTGCACATGCACTCACAAACATGGAACACAATATTACACTGCAACCAATCGCATGCTAGCACCTAAAGGAATATTTAAAACAAAAAATGGATTAAAATTTTGAACAAAAAAGAAAAATGGCAAATTGGCAAATACATGTGTAAAACAAGAATGTCCAGTGTTGGTAAAAGTTCTTTAACAACAGTACTGTTATCTAGTGAAGCTGCATGGCTTTCAACACAGACATAAATTCACCGTCTGGTGAAGTCTGTCCCAGAGTTTAATTATCGTGACACTAGTCTTAGCCATCCTGGATCTAGACATACAGTCTTATTATTGCAGGAAAGATATACTTGAGATATTTTAGGAATTGCATTTCTTATTGATCTAGGATCTAACCTGTTTGACTACAACTGTTGCTTAAGTTTGCAAACATATCTGAATGTTATTGAAAACTGATTATGTGCACAATTTATAGATGGATAGAAATTTAATGTTCAATGTGATTTATTCATTAAACAAACACAATGCTAAAGAGACTTACAGGAGGAAATTCAAACAGGTAGATCTCTGGTCCCTTCAGAGCCAGGAACTTGGGCTTCCATGCCTGACTGTGTCTCCCAGGGGAACCTCGCTCTTGGGTCCAGCCCATGTAGCTGATCTGGGTATAAAATGCATCATTATTAAGAAAACACTGCTTTTGTGAGATTAGCTATTTTCATCTGTATGTGTCACACTATCGCAATTATGGTCATAAGGATGAACTTCAGCTACTATATACTGATTACTGAAATACTGTTGGTGGGATGATAAACTCAACAAACAAACATACAGCCACTATTGGTAGAAGAGGACCACAAACTTTTGGGTAGAACTACTTCTGCAGAAAGACATCACATAATGCCTGACTGGTTCTAAAACCCATGCAGTGAAAGTTATACATTCGTGACACATTTTGTCAGACATTTTTTAATAATTATTGCAATAGCACATCAGTAGATTCTTTTTTAGTGAAAGAAGAATCTTCACAAATATTTTAATAATACTAAAGTCAATAGACAGGACAGGAGGACAGGCATAAAAATGTTCAAGGTGTTTTGTTAAATAAGTGAACTTGTCAAGATTCTCAAACATTAACATCAATAAAATCATGGTGAGTTCTCATGGAGTCTTCATCATCCTTTTAACCCTTTCACTCATACAGTTCTCCTAAATAACCATATGCCTAATGCATAACCAGATGGCTTATCAAGCCACCTGGCATGCATAGGTAAACTGGTGACAAAGGTACCTCAGGTTCATAGAGCATTATTGGTTTTGTGTGGGAAGCTGACAGTAGTTATGTTTAAGCTATTTTTTAAGCTAGAATGAGTTATTTAATCATATTTATGTAATTAAAAAGTTTATTCAGAAATAATTTTTCTTTCTGATGATATACTTTTCATGCATTTGAGGTTATATAAATTGTTAGAAGAAAGGTTTGAATAAAACAAAAGAAATATGTCATAGGCAATTTCTTTATTTTATGTTTGAAATATTTATTAATTGCTATTGTTTTTTATTTAAATAACAACATTTCAATCTGATTCCCCAAAACAGAAAATTCTGACTCAGTGTCACTACCAAACAAAATATCATAAGCATCAGGCATACTTCTGAAGCAAGATAAAGTGAGACTATCAAAAAATATTATCAAACAATTTGTGTACAAGATCTTTTTCAATAGGTGTTTACGATGCAGCGATTAGAATGCTAATGAATGAGGCAATCAATTGAAGCTTAAATACCTTCCAAGTTGATCCACAGAGCAATAAAACACTTTGCCCCTTTCATTAGTCAGTGGGTTTTATGATCCAATGCTGCCCCGAAGCAACAGGGGGTTCCGGTAAGTCGGCAAAATTTTTCAACATCAAATACTTCACTTCCATTTATTGTGAAGGAAGCGGATGTTTATTACATCGGCATACTCGGTTTTTACTGTAAGGCTGACCATGTGAGAGTTGTTGCGGTTTAGAAATGGTAAGATTTGCCAGCGAGTGTAAACAATGGAAAATTCCATTAGGGTGCTCTACAAACTTAGCAAATTGTCACAATTTTTTCAGAATAAACCCCCTTTTTTATTTACTAAATGTATAAATAAAGGCTTAATCTTACTGAATAAATATAAAAGAAAGACTTTACATGAAGTATTCACTTATGATTTTGCACTTAACTTTGAGGGCGTAATTTCGCCAAACTATGGAAATGACAGCATAGCGTAAAATCGCGTATGCATGAGCCTGACGCACAACGCCAAACATCGCCAAACTATTAGCCTGACGCACAACGCCAAACATCGCCAAACCATGAGTGAAAGGGTTAACATGTCACTTCACGTGTTCTAGTTTTAGTAAAGGAGTATTTCCACCTCTTTCTGTTGTTTGCATCTTCCAATATCAGCCCTGACGATAGGAGATCTTTAATTGAGTATTCCTACGATTTCCTGGTCAATTTATTTTTCCATTTTACCTGCTCCTGTCAGCTGTTGGCTGTATTTCAAGGTGGCCCAGCCAACAAAGACGTTGCTTTTTTTTATGGAGATATTCACTGTCTTAGCTTAGATTTTGTCTTAGCAGACAGTTAATTAATCAGTCTTAGCCCATACATGTTCCAGACCATTCTCTTTATGGTCTACACCATCCATTCTGAGATGGCTCACATAACTGCCTCTGTTTGACATCATGTGGTAAATATAAGTAACATCAGACATACCTGTTCTTCAGGCAGGAGTAGTCTATTCATCATCTTTAGCTACAAACAAAGAAAAATAATGCTATATTTGTTTATGTTCAAGTGGAAAATGTTGACATGTTAATAAAATTTCGAGCAATGTATAAATCATAGGGTGGGATGGGATTTGCCAGCATTTTTGCCGATGCTGTGCAGCAGCATTTCGATCATTATAGCACATGGGCACTTATGAGGTGCCCAGGGACTGAACCCAGCCGGTCCATTAAACTGACACCAGCGTAAATGCTGTCCCCATTAGCCTCGATTGTTAGGAGGGAAGCCACTACAACCAACTTTAAAGTTTTTGGTTTTACCCAGCCGGGGTTTGAACCTGCGACCACCTGATCCGTAAGCTGATGCTCTACCACTTGAGCTATTGCGACCGGTAAATCATAGGAAGATTTGCACATTGTTGTAAAATAATTTAAGTAAAGATTGTGTTCTATAACATTAAACAGACCTCAGGATAAGGGGAGGAACTCTGTCTGGGTTCAACATAATATCCAAGATTTCTCAACTCATTTATTATATCCCATCAAGCCAATGCTAAGGAAAATGTATAAATAGACTTTGGTTAATAAAAACAACATTTAGTTGGAAAAGATTTCTTATAATGCAGAATTTGGATAATAAATACAGTATTTAATGGAGAAGTTGAAATAATTGTCAACATTTTGTCAATATAACACCTTAACTAGGGGTCAAGCGTACTAAATGCTGCTATCACAGACACATACCACTTGGTTGAGAAGCTGTAAGATGTTATTGGTCAGTGCAGCAATCCATTCAGCCAAGGAATGACTATCGTCAAACTGTAGTATACCTGACGTATTTCCATCAATCCCTACCACCTCAAATGCATTTGTTCTGAAATGGAACACAGAAGAATTGTCTATATTTCCATTTAATAACAGTTGTGGCATGCTGAAACAAAACAGCAAACAGAGAATTCTTATTGCCTCTAAGTCTAAAGTAGAAACTGCAAAAACTACCTGCTGGAACATTGTCTGAAAATGAAATATATTTTTTACCCTAAGATCAAAAGGAGCTCTAAATGAAAAAATTGAAAAATACTATTGACTGATTAAAACCAAATACAACCTTTCTCTATCAATACAAAGACAGTGTTTTCTGACTTGGGAAAAATGAACAACTATCGTCCTGGTAAAACATGTTAGAAGGTTATGCCTACCTGAGCTGATCTGTGCCACCCACATAACGGGTAAGGTATGCATACAGCAGTGGGATGGAGGAGTATATGACCCATTGCTTCTCAAACTTGGGAAGGTTCACCCCTGGGGGAGAAGCAGCCTGCAGCAATAGTACAAGATATACATACACTAGAAGTCATTCTTAATATTGTATTATAGTACGAGATATAGACACTAGAAGTCATTCTGAATATTGTATTATAGTACGAGATACAGACACTAGAAGTCATTCTGAATATTGTATTATAGTACAAGACACAGACACTAGAAGTCATTCTGAATATTGTATTATAGTACAAGACACAGACACTAGAAGTCATTCTGAATATTGTATTATAGTACGAGATACAGACAATAGAAGTCATTCTGAATATTGTATTATAGTACAAGACACAGACACTAGAAGTCATTCTGAATATTGTATTATAGTACAAGACACAGACACTAGAAGTCATTCTTAATATTGTATTATAGTACAAGATACAGACACTAGAAGTCATTCTTAATATTGTATTATAGTACAAGATATAGACACTAGAAGTCATTCTTAATATTGTATTATAGTACAATGTACAGACACTAGAAGTCATTCTTAATATTGTATTATAGTACAAGATACAGACACTAGAAGTCATTCTTAATATTGTATTATAGTACAAGATATAGACACTAGAAGTCATTCTTAATATTGTATTATAGTACAAGATACAGACACTAGAAGTCATTCTTAATATTGTATTATAATACAAGATACAGACACTAGAAGTCATTCTTAATTTTGTATTATAGTACAATGTACAGACAATAGAAGTCATTCTTAATTTTGTATTATAGTACAAGATACAGACACTAGAAGTCATTCTTAATATTGTATTATAGTACAATGTACAGACAATAGAAGTCATTCTTAATATTGTATTATAGTACAAGATACAGACACTAGAAGTCATTCTTAATATTGTATTATAGTTCAAGATACAGACACTAGAAGTCATTCTTAATTTTGTATTATAGAACAAGATACAGACACTAGAAATCATTCTTAATATTGTATTATAGTACAAGATACAGACACTAGAAGTCATTCTTAATTTTGTATTATAGTACAAGATAAAAACACTAGAAGTCATTCTTAATATTGTATTATAGTACAAGATATAGACACTAGAAGTCGTTCTGAATATTGTATTATAATACAAGATACAGACACTAGAAGTCATTCTTAATATTGTATTATAGTACAAGATACAGACACTAGAAATCATTCTTAATATTGTATTATAGTACAAGATACAGACACTAGAAGTCATTCTTAATATTGTATTATAGAACAAGATACAGACACTAGAAGTCATTCTTAATATTGTATTATAGTACAAGATACAGACACTAGAAATCATTCTTAATATTGTATTATAGTACAAGATACAGACACTAGAAGTCATTCTTAATATTGTATTGTAGTACAAGATACAGACACTAGAAATCATTCTTAATATTGTATTATAGTACAAGATACAGACACTAGAAGTCATTCTTAATATTGTATTATAGTACAAGATATAGACACTAGAAGTCATTCTTAATATTGTATTATAGTACAAGATACAGACACTAGAAGTCATTCTTAATATTGTATTATAGTACAAGATACAGACACTAGAAGTCATTCTTAATATTGTATTATAGAACAAGATACAGACACTAGAAGTCGTTCTGAATATTGTATTATAGTACAAGATACAGACACTAGAGGTCATTCTTAATATTGTATTATAGAACAAGATACAGACACTAGAAGTCAATCTTAATATTGTATTATAGTACAAGATACAGACACTAGAAGTCATTCTTAATTTTGTATTATAGTACAATGTACAGACACTAGAAGTCATTCTTAATATTGTATTATAGTACAATGTACAGACAATAGAAGTCATTCTTAATTTTGTATTATAGAACAAGATACAGACACTAGAAGTTATTCTTAATATTGTATTATAGTACAATGTACAGACAATAGAAGTCATTCTTAATTTTGTATTATAGAACAAGATACAGACACTATAAATCATTCTTAATATTGTATTATAGTACAAGATACAGACACTAGAAGTCATTCTTAATATTGTATTATAGTACAAGATACAGACACTAGAAGTCATTCTTAATATTGTATTATAGTACAAGATACAGACACTAGAAGTCATTCTGAATATTGTATTATAGTACAAGACACAGACACTAGAAGTCGTTCTGAATATTGTATTATAGTACAATGTACAGACAATAGAAGTCATTCTTAATTTTGTATTATAGAACAAGATACAGACACTAGAAGTCATTCTTAATATTGTATTATAGTACAATGTACAGACAATAGAAGTCATTCTTAATATTGTATTATAGTACAAGATATAGACACTAGAAGTCGTTCTGAATATTGTATTATAGTACAAGATACAGACACTAGAAGTCATTCTTAATATTGTATTATAGTACAAGATACAGACACTAGAAGTCATTCTTAATATTGTATTATAGTACAATGTACAGACACTAGAAGTCATTCTTAATATTGTATTATAGTACAAGATATAGACACTAGAAGTCATTCTTAATATTGTATTATAGTACGAGATACAGACACTAGAAGTCATTCTTAATATTGTATTATAGTACAAGATACAGACACTAGAGGTCGTTCTGAATATTGTATTATAGTACAAGATACAGACACTAGAAGTCATTCTTAATATTGTATTATAGTACAAGATACAGACACTAGAAGTCATTCTTAATATTGTATTATAGTACAAGATACAGACACTAGAAGTCGTTCTGAATATTGTATTATAGTACAAGATACAGACACTAGAAGTCGTTCTGAATATTGTATTATAGTACAAGATACAGACACTAGAAGTCATTCTTAATATTGTATTATAGTACAAGATATAGACACTAGAAGTCGTTCTGAATATTGTATTATAGTACAAGATATAGACACTAGAAGTCGTTCTGAATATTGTATTATAGTACAAGATACAGACACTAGAGGTCATTCTTAATATTGTATTATAGTACGAGATACAGACACTAGAAGTCATTCTTAATATTGTATTATAGTACAAGATACAGACACTAGAAGTCATTCTTAATATTGTATTATAGTACAATGTACAGACACTAGAAGTCATTCTTAATATTGTATTATAGTACAAGATATAGACACTAGAAGTCATTCTTAATATTGTATTATAGTACAAGATACAGACACTAGAAGTCATTCTTAATATTGTATTATAGTACAAGATATAGACACTAGAAGTCATTCTTAATATTGTATTATAGTACAATGTACAGACACTAGAAGTCATTCTTAATATTGTATTATAGTACAAGATACAGACACTAGAAGTCATTCATAATATTGTATTATAGTACAAGATATAGACACTAGAAGTCATTCTTAATATTGTATTATAGTACAAGATACAGACACTAGAAGTCATTCTTAATATTGTATTATAGTACAAGATACAGACACTAGAAGTCATTCTTAATATTGTATTATAGTACAAGATACAGACACTAGAAGTCATTCTGAATATTGTATTATAGTACAAGACACAGACACTAGAAGTCGTTCTGAATATTGTATTATAGTACAATGTACAGACAATAGAAGTCATTCTTAATTTTGTATTATAGAACAAGATACAGACACTAGAAGTCATTCTTAATATTGTATTATAGTACAATGTACAGACAATAGAAGTCATTCTTAATATTGTATTATAGTACAAGATATAGACACGAGAAGTCGTTCTGAATATTGTATTATAGTACAAGATACAGACACTAGAAGTCATTCTTAATATTGTATTATAGTACAAGATACAGACACTAGAAGTCGTTCTGAATATTGTATTATAGTACAAGATACAGACACTAGAAGTCATTCTTAATATTGTATTATAGTACAAGATACAGACACTAGAGGTCATTCTTAATATTGTATTATAGTACAAGATACAGACACTAGAAATCATTCTTAATATTGTATTATAGTACAAGATACAGACACTAGAAGTCGTTCTGAATATTGTATTATAGTACAAGATACAGACACTAGAAGTCATTCTTAATATTGTATTATAGTACGAGATACAGACACTAGAAGTCATTCTTAATATTGTATTATAGTACAAGATACAGACACTAGAAGTCATTCTTAATATTGTATTATAGTACAATGTACAGACACTAGAAGTCATTCTTAATATTGTATTATAGTACAAGATATAGACACTAGAAGTCATTCTTAATATTGTATTATAGTACAAGATACAGACACTAGAAGTCATTCTTAATATTGTATTATAGTACAAGATATAGACACTAGAAGTCATTCTTAATATTGTATTATAGTACAATGTACAGACACTAGAAGTCATTCTTAATATTGTATTATAGTACAAGATACAGACACTAGAAGACATTCTTAATATTGTATTATAATACAAGATACAGACACTAGAAGTCATTCTTAATTTTGTATTATAGTACAATGTACAGACAATAGAAGTCATTCTTAATTTTGTATTATAGTACAAGATACAGACACTAGAAGTCATTCTTAATATTGTATTATAGTACAATGTACAGACAATAGAAGTCATTCTTAATATTGTATTATAGTACAAGATACAGACACTAGAAGTCATTCTTAATATTGTATTATAGTTCAAGATACAGACACTAGAAGTCATTCTTAATTTTGTATTATAGAACAAGATACAGACACTAGAAATCATTCTTAATATTGTATTATAGTACAAGATACAGACACTAGAAGTCATTCTTAATTTTGTATTATAGTACAAGATAAAAACACTAGAAGTCATTCTTAATATTGTATTATAGTACAAGATATAGACACTAGAAGTCATTCTGAATATTGTATTATAATACAAGATACAGACACTAGAAGTCATTCTTAATATTGTATTATAGTACAAGATACAGACACTAGAAATCATTCTTAATATTGTATTATAGTACAAGATACAGACACTAGAAGTCATTCTTAATATTGTATTATAGAACAAGATACAGACACTAGAAGTCATTCTTAATATTGTATTATAGTACAAGATACAGACACTAGAAATCATTCTTAATATTGTATTATAGTACAAGATACAGACACTAGAAGTCATTCTTAATATTGTATTGTAGTACAAGATACAGACACTAGAAATCATTCTTAATATTGTATTATAGTACAAGATACAGACACTAGAAGTCATTCTTAATATTGTATTATAGTACAAGATATAGACACTAGAAGTCATTCTTAATATTGTATTATAGTACAAGATACAGACACTAGAAGTCATTCTTAATATTGTATTATAGTACAAGATACAGACACTAGAAGTCATTCTTAATATTGTATTATAGAACAAGATACAGACACTAGAAGTCGTTCTGAATATTGTATTATAGTACAAGATACAGACACTAGAGGTCATTCTTAATATTGTATTATAGAACAAGATACAGACACTAGAAGTCAATCTTAATATTGTATTATAGTACAAGATACAGACACTAGAAGTCATTCTTAATTTTGTATTATAGTACAATGTACAGACAATAGAAGTCATTCTTAATTTTGTATTATAGAACAAGATACAGACACTAGAAGTCATTCTTAATATTGTATTATAGTACGAGATACAGACACTAGAAGTCATTCTTAATATTGTATTATAATACAAGATACAGACACTAGAAGTCATTCTTAATTTTGTATTATAGAACAAGATACAGACACTAGAAGTCATTCTTAATATTGTATTATAGTACAATGTACAGACAATAGAAGTCATTCTTAATTTTGTATTATAGAACAAGATACAGACACTAGAAGTTATTCTTAATATTGTATTATAGTACAATGTACAGACAATAGAAGTCATTCTTAATTTTGTATTATAGAACAAGATACAGACACTAGAAGTCGTTCTTAATATTGTATTATAGTACAATGTACAGACAATAGAAGTCATTCTTAATTTTGTATTATAGAACAAGATACAGACACTAGAAGTCATTCTTAATATTGTATTATAGTACAATGTACAGACAATAGAAGTCATTCTTAATTTTGTATTATAGAACAAGATACAGACACTAGAAGTTATTCTTAATATTGTATTATAGTACAATGTACAGACAATAGAAATCATTCTTAATATTGTATTATAGTACAAGATACAGACACTAGAAGTCATTCTTAATATTGTATTATAGTACAAGATACAGACACTAGAAGTCATTCTTAATATTGTATTATAGTACAAGACACAGACACTAGAAGTCGTTCTGAATATTGTATTATAGTACAATGTACAGACAATAGAAGTCATTCTTAATTTTGTATTATAGAACAAGATACAGACACTAGAAGTCATTCTTAATATTGTATTATAGTACAATGTACAGACAATAGAAGTCATTCTTAATATTGTATTATAGTACAAGATATAGACACTAGAAGTCGTTCTGAATATTGTATTATAGTACAAGATACAGACACTAGAAGTCATTCTTAATATTGTATTATAGTACGAGATACAGACACTAGAAGTCATTCTTAATATTGTATTATAGTACAAGATACAGACACTAGAAGTCGTTCTGAATATTGTATTATAGTACAAGATACAGACACTAGAAGTCATTCTTAATATTGTATTATAGTACGAGATACAGACACTAGAAGTCATTCTTAATATTGTATTATAGTACAAGATACAGACACTAGAAGTCATTCTTAATATTGTATTATAGTACAATGTACAGACACTAGAAGTCATTCTTAATATTGTATTATAGTACAAGATATAGACACTAGAAGTCATTCTTAATATTGTATTATAGTACAAGATACAGACACTAGAAGTCATTCTTAATATTGTATTATAGTACAAGATACAGACACTAGAAGTCATTCTTAATATTGTATTATAGTACAAGATACAGACACTAGAAGTCATTCTTAATATTGTATTATAGTACAAGATACAGACATTAGAAGTCATTCTTAATATTGTATTATAGTACAAGATACAGACACTAGAAGTCATTCTTAATATTGTATTATAGTACGAGATACAGACACTAGAAGTCATTCTTAATATTGTATTATAGTACAAGATACAGACACTAGAAGTCATTCTTAATATTGTATTATAGTACGAGATACAGACACTAGAAGTCATTCTTAATATTCTGGGCTTTATTGTTGAAGATCTTACCCTGATTTTGTGAAGAAAAAGTACACTACAACTTAAAAATGAAGAAAATACATTTGTAACCTTATACTAAGGCGAATAATTACATAAAAACATACAAAGTATAAAGTCATATAAAGGATCCCAGTCATGAAGTAAAAAACAACAACACTGATATTAAACTTACCTGTTCATTGTCATTTAAGGCAGCTGAAAAGAGAACAAAATTCACAGTAAATTTACACCTTTCAATGAAAAAAAATTGCAGGAAAGGAAAAATATATATAAGAAGATGTCTATAACATAAAATATTTTATTGTCTAAAATGAGGCATAAACTAAAAAATAACTTTTGTGAAAATAAGAAAGTGATAATCAAAAGCATATTTTTGACTG
Source organism: Sinonovacula constricta (assembly GCA_007844125.1). Classification (NCBI taxonomy): domain Eukaryota; kingdom Metazoa; phylum Mollusca; class Bivalvia; order Cardiida; family Solecurtidae; genus Sinonovacula; species Sinonovacula constricta. The sequence continues at coordinate 52,010,853 of CM017564.1, read as the reverse complement.
ATAATTATTTTTTATCAAACTAAATACATTTTAACAATGTTAACCTCAACATACAGTTCAAGGACTTTAGACTTAAGCTGTTAGAGTACCCACGTTTTGTAGAGCTCATTAAATAATGGCTTGATATTCTAAATACTTATTATACCTGAATCTGTTGGTTTGTTTAGGAATACAGCTGCTGGTTTGAAGAATCTGACTGTGAGAAAGACATGGTTACCAGCATTCCTCAATGTGTCAATGACCTGGTCATGTGACATGGTCTCAATACTGACATCATTCACCTGGAGATATAGAAATGTAATTAATCTGCATGATCCCATTATTTGCAATCTGCATGATCCCATTATTTGCATACAGAGATACAAGGACATTTAACTTCATCTTACATCGACACATCAGTCAAATTATCTTTAATACCATATGGTTTAGTTACAACAATTGGGTTTATACAACAATCAAAGCTAATAATGGGTCAAAGAAATGTTGACCGGGGTTATAATGATAACAGCTCTGGTGCAGGTCTGACTGTTGTATTTTTATTCTCAAAGTTTGCTTTTATTCCGGTTAACATCATCATACATTGACATATTGATCAAATTATTTTTAACACCATAGACTGGTTTAGCTCTGCTTATTTCTGTATAAATCCTGCAGCTAAACCTACTACACCTTACACAGACAATATATTATTTGTGTCTTGTACTTTCTTGTTTTTCCAAGTTAAAGAAATGTTGTTTTAAATGTTTGGGATTTTTTACCCAATTAAAGCTTATAATGGGTAAAAGAAATGTTGAGCAGGGGTTATAATGATAAAGCTCTGGTGCAGGTCCAATTGTTTTATTCTAAGTCGCAAAGCTTGTCTTTATTCAGGTTTACACTACAGCACAAGTTATTTGGTAAAATATATAACCAAACCTCACACTCGGAACTCAAAATTCAAACCAGGTAGTTGCTTCTAAGTTATTGAAGAAAATGTATTCTTCAAACCCAAAATAGGTATCAACAGTATATGATAGCCCAAAGTCAAGTTACTAAAGGTGTTAGTTCTGAGAATGAAAAGAAGCATCCATCTGATTGGTTAGTATTTTTAGATTGTTATGCACTAATTTGTTAACTAAGCTACCAAACCAGTATCCGACCAAACTACTCACCCAACACATCATAGGCAAGACACAGTGGACAGAGACTGGACACACATGACTGGACAAAACATGACTTACCACATACACACAAAGGTTAGTAACTAGGACATACTGATAACTAACAATAATAATGAAGCCAGGGAATAATAATAATGAAGCCTGGGTAACAGACAATTACAGTCAGGTAAGCTGGAACACCTTCCCTATTCATGGCTTTCACCTGACTGGGTCAAGGTACAGTCTACTTGTTGTTGTAGAATGGTTTTATCTACCCTCGCCTTTCACTTTTAGGCATATATTGCAAACACCCTCAAACACCCTATGTCATGAAAATTGAAGTATGACCTGTTATTTTAGTGTTGTGGCATCTGGGGGTGGGGAGGGTTCAACATATACATACCAGGACAGGGACCCATCATATTTATGTCACTGTTCACCGAAGAGGCAAGTATGGATCATATGGAGAATTACATACGACGTATAAGTCATAATATTAGAGAAATTGGGATGTGAATGTGCACCTCCGTGTATCAAAGAAGTGCTTATTTGTACATAAGTATCAGTGGACATCCCGAAACCAGCAGGAATAAATAACATTAATGCTGCGCATCATATAGTTAAAATATATACTGTGTAAAACATTTCTTGTTACTAAAATTTCTATTACATCTGGTTGATCCTATTTTCGACCATTAAAAGGATGCAAAAAGCACAACAAATAATGAATTTATTATTAACAAATTATTGTATGCTAAGGAGTTATTATAATATAAATGAACTATATACATAAAGAACTTATCCTATTTCTAATTGTGGCACAGTACGAGTGTGGGCAGCACTGACATTGTTGGGACATACTGTTGGAATCTGATTAACATCACTAACAACCTGGCCAACAAAGCAAAGTTAAAGAGCAATCAGTTTACCTTGATTATTGCATCCCCTACAAACAGTTCCCCCGTTTTGGCAGCAGCTTGGCCTGGGAAGATTCTTGAGATTAAGGCAGGCAATCTATGCTCACAGCCTCCTTTCACACTAAGTCCTAGTCCACCTTCTTTCTCTCTAACAATCTCCACTGTCCGGGTCTGCACCACAAAAAAACAACAACATCAGCACAATTATAAGTAATCAATAGAGTATTTAGTTTAGTATTTACCAGTTTGGGGGTTTAAAGCAACAATCGTGCTATCCAAAGTTTCATCATAAACAATTTTATTTAACTGACATTTATTCAGGATTTCCAACATGCACTGTTCATTTTATCATTTAAATTATCAGCATATTAACTGGTCTGATGATTCATCCATGTTTTTTGCTTGAGGCATAGAAAGAAAAAAGTAGCAAAAAGTTTATAATCGTGTATCAAAACATTTGTATTTTTGTTAGAAATAGCTGCGAAATGCTGTTTAATGATACAAGTTGTAAGATGTATGTATGACCTTGTCCGCTATTGACTCGTTGCCATTTTCCTCCTGTTCTCCATCCTTTGGCGCATATTCTTCTCTCAGCAGCATCAACACCTCACTTGTCAGTCGTAGTTGGATTGTCTCACTGGGTCGGGAAGACTTACTGTCAATCAGTGTGACAAACCCAACCTTTGCCTGCAACAAAAACACAGCAACCGGCATTCCTTTAGACAATCTTAGTTTTGCTTTTGTTTGTTTTTTTCAGTATTGAATCCGTCAGAGAAGAATGGTTGATAGGCAGCAGCAAGGGATTATAGATCACACCAGGGTTGGCAAGTTTTTGCCAAGGGTGGAAATAACCATGGAAAAAAAACGGAAAAAAACGGCAAGGAAAAAACTGGGTGGCAAAAACTAAAAAAGTTAAATGTAAAGAACTTGTTTCAATATGTCAACAATCCCTTTGAAAAGGTGTGAATATACCTGGTCAAAGCCTCAAAGGTACTAATCTCTTACACTGTTTCACACTTTAGGCACATGCCTTGCAGTAGACAGTGGCTGTGTACTGTAGATCTGTCATTTAGTGTCAATTAAGACCTTAATGGCCCCCCAACAGTGGCTGTGTATTGTAGACCTGTCAACTGGTGTCAATTAAGACCTTAAAGGCCCCCTCATAAAGTGATTTCACATAGTTTTACTCATCCCTTGTATTATATATTCTTCATACATTGTATTGTATTCATTCAGTTACTAAACATATTCCCAACAACTTAATTTCAAATAGTCAAACAAAGATACAGAACAGTTATGTCATCCAGAGGTGGTAGGAAAAAGGATCCAGTCTGGGACTTTTTCAACAAAGTTGAAAAAGATGGAAAGATTATTGCCCGGTGCAAGAAATGTGGTCATGAACAAAGCAACAAAGCAGAGCACATGAGAAACCATCATAAATCATGTTCTGCCGAAGTATCTGTAAGTTTAAAGCGTCCTGCTGAAGGAAATCTCAGAGAAACAAGTGAGGCTCAGCAGAGTTTGAGTACTGAGAAAATGTGTGCAAAATCAGTTACTATTGAGTGAAGGGTTAATTTTCAAAATGTAAGTGGTACTATTTAATGTGAAGAGAATGTGAATGGAAAAGCCAGAAAAAAGTGTTCAATTTATTGTGTTGATGAGAAATGAAGCCAGGGTAGGGATAAAATGTGCTCACTGTTAACTTGACCTATGTTGCTTCTTCATTTTTGATTTTCTGAATTCGGATGTGCAAACTTTATACATCTCAGAAAACAGAATTTTGATGAGAGGTATATAAAAAAATGCATTGATCTGTGTTCCCTTCTTCTAAAAATGTTGTAATTTAAATTATATTACTAAACTAGTAAAAATGCATTTATCTATTAGTGATATCTGATAAATAAAATTAACTTAACAAGAATTATCCAAAGCCTTGTCTTTCACTTTTAACCTTGATATATCACCTATCATGGTTTTTGCCATTTTTGCCGGTTTTTACCAGTTTTTGCCGTTTTTTTCCAGTTTTTGCCACTGGCAAGGAAAAAAATAGTTTTTGCCGGGAAAAACCCAACCCTGGATCACACATCAAGAGCGAGATGGCAAGTTACGAATTGCTTGGAAGGTCCTGAAATGACTGCTTCTATTCTATGGTGACCACTTATAACATGTGACTGCTAGCACAACTTTGACTGTATATCGTATTAATTATCAGGCCACTAAGACAGTTACTGTAATGCAAATGTCTAAAGAAAATAAGTGTGATATCACACTTCAATTGTTGATGGTGTGTTTATTTTTTTATATATTTGAACATATTTTATTTAAGAACTGTATCTGTAACCCTGGTTCATGGAATTTTAGTATTTTTAAGAGTATTCCTTCTCAATATTTAAAGGTGTTACTGAAATAGTTTATAATAATAAGTATCTTTGAAAACAAATGAATATAAATGGTATTTGTCTAAATAAATCCCCCTCCAGAGAGCACAATAATTCAACATCCATATTCTCCTTTAACAGAATAGTAACCAGCAGAGAAAACTAGTGACTAATGATTCTGCTGTAAAGAAGGTTAAGCTGTCACATTTAATCTTCGCCTATTCAGTTAAGTTTGAGAAGTGATGATTCATTAGACACCAAAAATATGTACAGGAATTTATCTCCATCATCTGTAATTGTCTCACAATAGTTTCCATGTGATGTCATAGGCACTGTAAGACAGTTTAAGGCAGCCATCTTTGAAGGCAGAAGCTAATGCAGCCCGAAATCTGGAAATATGTGCTGTATTTAACTCACCACTGTGTTTTTATTTTTCAGTTTATTTTACTGAATTTTATATCAAATTAAACAGCTTTTATGAAGTATTTTAAATATCAAAACTATATTTTGATAGGTTAAAAGGTAAAAACAAAAAAAACAAACACTGTTATTTTAGTTAAAGGATGAGCCAATAATTTTATTTATTTCTGTGTATTAATTCTTTGTGCATTTATTAATTTTTTAAAATATTGCATTCTAAAAATATAGATTTCAAGGGATTTCCAGTGGTTTATAGTTTTTAATGTTTGGACCACAAATGAAGAAATTACAAGAAAATAAAATTTACGCTTCTATAAATTTCATCTGATGGCTACCAATATAAGGGATCTTCAATGATGTTTAAACTATGTATTTGACAACTTTTTTGAAGCTGTCAATTATTTGCATCAATTTCATTAGATTTATAAACCACCTCAATAATATGAGTCATCTGTCTGGTCTATGTGATAGACTTACATACACAAGCCTGACAAGGCTAGAATTCAGCTAGAATCCTGCCATACTTTCCATTTTCTATGGACACATTATAATTTTGTTATATTACACAAAAAATTATCTTGTAATTTTGTAAATGCTTGGGTAGTAAAAAATGAAGATCTACAAGACTACATCAAACTACATCACATTATTTCAGTCACATAATAAAATTGTGGACCTTTAAATAAAGTTAAATAAAAATATCAAACAACAACTGTCTCTATAATAGTTTATCAGACATTGACAGCATTATGCATAAAGGGCAACCTAATCAATAAAAGTGACATTTAACAGCAGTATCTTGAATTCATCTGCATCTATTTTGGAGCATTTTCTCCAAATAGAAGAGCTGACACTTGATGTAGCGATAGGAACGGCAGGGGAGGTAACTCTTCCTGTTGCCCTTGTCACGGCGCATTTTTTGGTTCCGAAATAGTGTGTTTGGATTACGCTGTTTTACGCTATGAAAATGGTCTGCTTTAGCAAAAAAACTTACTAAACCAGTTTAAGGCATGTTCCGAGGACATGACCAAAAATTTTGAGGGAGAACGGATCATTGCCACTTAATTAAAACTATAAGTAAATTTTTCTCGAAATAAATAAAAACTGATTTAATGGCGTTTTTCTCAAAAAACGGTCAAATTCCTATGCTCAGTACCCTTTTAAACTATTATCAGTTGTATTTGCAACTATTTTCGATACCGCCAATCCGTATGCTAATTAATTTCAACCACACTGTAGACTCTTATATTTGTTTTCGTCCGCCGGTGTAGCCATAACTTTTTACCCGGTGATTTTGCAAAGATTTTAATTTTATGTGCGTATGTGCCTCACATTGCATATTCAAAAGGATTCCTAGTGGAAACAATGGTTATGAGTGAATTCTTTACTGATTTATATAGCACATATTTGAGTATTGAAGATGCAAACAAATGATATTATGCAAAAACATATGATTATTTTACCGGTGTCTAGGTAACTTTTTCCCGTGAAATTTATCCCGAAATAAAAAAAACGAACTACTCTTCCTGATTATTAATATCTATTGTGTCAATCAACAAACTGTTACATGGAATATGTAAAATGTTGATTTTGGTGATTTTTTTCACCACAGCTCTTTGTCAATGACCTGTTTGATTAATTTTAAACTTAGTCTTACAAAGCATCATCTCGACAACCCCCTCTCACCTGTTCCCCTCCTTCTAGCTTATTTAGTTTTTTTTTTATTCAGATTTCTGACAGTGAAAATGATGAAAATGTGTACACATATAATCTTTTGGAAGAATATGTGAATGGAGATTTAGAAATAATAAGTATTGCAGTATTTTATTTGGTATCAGGTTTTTAAATTTTAGTTAGTAAAAAAATGCTTTTATTTGTAAATAAATACATTTGAATAATTAATGTTACATTTTAAATTGCTAAACTGCTTTTAACAAATTTCAGTGGATTGATTTACATATGTATTTAAAGGCCATTAGAAGGAAGAGGCAAGTCAGCAAGATAAATAAGACATTTCCTTACATCACAAGTTTGCAAACCAGTAAAAGGTTAACTTGTCAGTGTAGAGGAAATTAACAAAAATGTACTTCTGAAATAGTTTGCATCTTTGTCGACTTTGACTTTAGTAAGAATTGAATCAGATTGGATCATTGGCTTGTGTAAACCAATAAAACATGACCATTATTAAAAAACTTGTTGAAATAATGATTAGTATTAAGAAATTACTAATAACCAATGAACTTGTGCTGAGGAGTGTTTGAGAATATTGACATGGTTTGTATTTTGACTATAGTAAAACAAACACTTAAGTGGTTGGATCAGTTCAGATCAGTTTGGATGGTGGACTTAAGTAAACCATTGATCATTGAAGAATATGTGTTGACTTAGGCTTTTCCTTGAAGCAGATGACAACTATTGACAGTTTGCATCTTTGACATAACTAGTTAAAAGAAAAAGAGTTAAACTGTTAGTGAGATTAATAAACTTGTGTACTTGAATCTTGATAGTTTGAATCTTCGGCTTAAGTATACCTGTAAACAGTGAACTTTGTGTTGAGTTTTGAAATCCTTGTTGAAAATATACTTTCCCCTTGTGAAGATTTAGAAGAGTTAAGCAGTTAATTAGTTTAACAAAACTTCACTTAAGTAGCTAATACTTTGCTGACCAGAGCCTTGTTTCATGTCGTGATATATCATACATTATTATATATATTTAATATATTATAAATATATATATATATATATATTGTAGGTGATAATATTACACAATAAAATTGGATTAATAGGAATAAAATGGTTCATATTTTGTGTTATCACAAACATGCTACAAAAAATAGCAAATAACATAAATTTTTGAGAAAGAAATGTTTCTGATTGTCTTGGTGGTCGTATTTTTGCTTATTTTGTGAATGATAATGATACTTGTTTCACATTTTTTTCTTAAAATTTCATATTGTTTTCACAAAAAATGTGTTATTTCAACTGAAATTATGAATATGCAAAGTTTTCAACACAAAACAGCCCTTCCTCATAAAAAAATATCAATTTAAATGTTGGGAACCAAATTTTCTTACTTTTTTAAAAAAAACGTTGACAACGGCTTGCTTATATGATGGTACAGAAGTGACCATAACTTTGCCATTTATTGATGGAATTTGATGAAATTTTTTTTATTGAGTTTCTCACACCCATAGCTACAAATAAATGCTATAAGATCAATGAAATTATTTTATTTTCAAAAAGTCGTTCCTATACCTACTTGATGACTCATACTTGGCCTAAATCATTCAAGTTATTAAAAGAAAACAAAGCAAATGTGTTTATGCCATTTAATTTATAAAAATACCTCGTTTGGAGTTGCCATGGTTCCGTTGATTCACACATTACATTTACATGTTAAAAAACAAAATTGATTTTAACCCCGACAATTGTACAGTGTTGTACACAATTCCAACTTTGACAGGTCGTGTAAAAATTACAGGAAGTTCAACTTTCCAACTTCCGGTTGGTAATCTCGCCAATATTCGCGAGACCGTTGTTTGCATAGCAACGTCTTGGCAACGATACCTTGTGTGTTGAACAGGCAGCAAAACAACTGATGTAAACAGTGAAAGATAACATTTAACAACATTTTCAACATGGAGGGACTGCCTTTCCTACCAGGAAACTCTTTTATCGATCCAACAGTATGTATAACATTATATTATCGTCGATTTTCAAATGCATTTGTTTAAATAATGAGTATTTAATTGCACCATGCTAAAAATCTTTTCACAATTTGATGCCCATCAGGCATTTTAACTAAGCTTTAAGTTTCTGTTGCTGCGTATTCTTACCTTCTAGTGTAGTAGCATACCATTAACATTAAACAGAAATGTGATTAGACATAAAGAATATAATGTTATTTCTACTTACAGTAGATTTAAAATACAGTATCTTATAGCAACCAATTCAAGAATAACAATTTTGTTGTCTTTTTAATTGGAAATAAGTTTATCTGTTTGTACATGGGGTAGTTTTTACTTAAGGATTTCATCCTCACAAAAGTGTTGAAGTTGCATTTTGAGCAGAATAAAAAAAGGGAATTAACATATTGCAGTAGACAAATTGATTTGGGTAGCTTCAACTTTACCAGTATGCATTTGGTATAATGATGTTGCCAATTTAACTAAGGGTTTTGGGATTGCAGTCCAAGTATGAAATAATAAACAATTAGAAACTACTTGCTGTCTAATTACAGAATGTACTTCATTCCCAAATATTATTGGAATTATGAAGTATTATTCATTGTGCATCAATAAAGTGCAACCCCCAACACAAATTGATTTAAAACCTCAAGTATTATTGCTCATAAATTATGAAGGCTGTGGTTTAGTTTTGATGGATATGTAGATTAATTTGCAAAAGTATTGCAGAGAAACCAGAGTCAAAGAATAATCAATCCATCTGTAAAAAATGTTTATTTCTAAAATTTTCAAAAAAAAAATAAAATGGATGAAGATATTATTCATTCCCTATGGAACAATTTGCATCATTCTAAAATTTAACTTGTTTGATTATTGAAAAAAACAACAACACTTTTTTCAGAGGTCAAAATTCCACAGAAGTCATAGCCTTAACTACAGAAATGGCTATGCACTTCCAACCCATCCAACAGTAGGCATTGGTGGTGAACCAATTGTTTACAACCAACTCTCAGAGCAGGATCTGGATGAACTAGCCAACTTCAATCCAACTCTAACATATGGCCAGGCCAAGGAAGCACCCCCAGAGGACTTTGTTCCTGGACACGTTGCTTGGGACAAGAAGGTAAAGTTGCTTATAAAATCTACAAAAGGATTTGACCTAGTGATCCCAGCCCAAGGGTGAACCATTGCAACAGAAATGAGCCTTGACCAATTTCTGTTGAATATGTCAGCTGCTAGTTGGGATCTCCCAATTTTTGGTGACATCTGATGACTTTTCTTCTCACTTAAAAATGAGCCAATAATTATTTGGTACATATTACTGTATTTAATGCATAATCACAAAATAAGTCTAAATTTAGCTTATATGAATAATAAAGAATATGCTAATGATAATGTACAAAAATCTATCAGTATTAATGACAGAATATAATTCTTTCCTGCCTATATTAGCCTATAAATCTATTCCTTAACTTTCAATATGATATTAGCTGAAGGAACAAGTACATATACATTGTCTTAGCTAATTGTCATTTCTATAATTCACTAACTTATATATTAAACATATAATTTCTCTGAGCAAAAGAAAAATATTTTTTACATCCTTTATTTGGAGTCAAGAGTTTGATATATACACAGATTTTCCCCTAAGCGAGTAGGAATACAATTTTTAAGTGCTTTACCCATGCAAGATAAGTTTTTCCAACACTGCTATTTTTAGTAACCTGTTGAGACTGTTCTATTCAGTTAGGGATAAGGGTATAAAATATCTTCTTTTATGCAGGCTTCATTAGCTATCAAATGAAAAAGTAAAGTTTGTAAATTTCATTTTATGTGATTGTACAGATTCATATTAGGGTAATCTAAGGAGACAACTTTTAACTTGTCAGTCTATTCTTAGACATATTCTCAATTTAAAGATATTATATCAATATGAAATTTCATGATATATACCAAAGACTAAAGCAGAAGTTTATTTTAGCAATATTTGTTTATGTTTAATTGAGATGAGCAAGAATATGTTCTCTTAATCAATTTTTTGTCATATTTTCCTTTTAGGTTCTGCGATTCAATGGCTACTTTAAGCAGACAGTGCACGAATCTGCCAATGAATATTATCGAGTGCGTCCTGTAGACATCTTTTACTATTTGGAGGATGACAGTATTGCTGTTATAGAGCCACATGTTGAAAACAGTGGGATGCCACAAGGTACAGTTTATTTGCTTTTCTCTCATTTTAAGTCAACTTCAAGAAGTTTGTAATTCAGTCAAGTAAGTTTATTTATAATTGCATTATTAAATAGAATTTATTAAGATATGTTTTTTTATAAATTCTCATTCTCATTTTTATAAATTCTCATTCTCATTGGTTAATAAAATCTTTTTGCTAAAATCTCATTAAGTTTATTGTATTTGATTTGTTTAACCTTTGGTTGTTATAAACCCTTTTTTTCAGGTAAATTGATCAAGCGTCAGAGACTGCCAAAGAATGATCAGGGTGATCACTGGCACTGGAAAGATTTGAACAATGGCATCAATGTCACATTCTATGGCAAGGTGTTCCATCTGGTCAACTGCGACAAGTTCACCAGCGTATGTCTTTATTTTTCTGTTGACTTTCTTCCCTTTTTACTGTACCGTTTTTTAGTGTGATGATTACAAATACACAACCTTAAAAAAATAAGTACTTTATTGTAAAAAAATGTAGGGGTCTACTTAAACCACACACACAAATAACTTAGTATTCTGAAGATCATTTAGATGACAAAAAGGAAGTTGTTTTGTTTGTTGTTATTGTTTTTTTATCATATAATGCTTAATATATTAATAATTTTTAAATCTTTTTTTAAGTTTAATACTTATTTTAATTTTCAAGCAGAATGAAATTTATCTTACATAGAAATATGTGAAGATATTTGTATAAATAAAAGATTACGATGTTTGTCTTGTAAGAATACTTTATATTTATTGTCATTGTTATTTCGTACAAGATAACTCAAGTGAAGATGTGCAACATTTTCCATAAAAAAAATACTGTCATGTATAATGCATGTTGTTACATTTTACAGGATTTCTTGGACAGTGAAGGTATCATTGTCAACCCATGTGAGCTGATGCCCACAGATCCATATGTTGAGAAACGCAAGAATGCTGCTGCCCTGAGGACCTACAACACACCTTCTTCATTTGATAAGCAGAAGCAGTTCCTGGAACTTGACAGGAAAGTGCTACGATTCTACTGTGTCTGGGATGATAGGGACAACATGTTTGGGGAGATGAGACCCTTTGTCATCCATGTAAGTACTTCCAGTGGTACTTAATTCAACTAATCCATGACACAATGGCTGCCAGTATTTATAATGATACAGAACCAATTACAAACTGCCAATGGCAAAATCTTTAAAACTTGGCTATGACTCTCCCCAAAATTTTATAATTTTACCCAGCTATGACTAAAATAACCTTAAATATGCAAAGTTATTTTTAAAAATCATATCCACTTGTATAAACTGCAATATTTTGTCTCTGTACAGTATTTCCTTGTGGATGACACACTAGAGGTGAGGGAGGTACATACTGCCAATGATGGTCGTGATCCATTCCCAGTCCTGATCGGCAGACATAAAGTCCCCAAGAACCGCTACAGTGTTGAGTCATCTTTCCCTGCGGTTGTCATGGAGCTGTCATCACATGAAATCAAGGAGTATTTTACACCAAAAGACTTTAAAATAGGAGAGACTGTTGTGATATATGGACGTCGGTTCCTTCTGTACGACTGTGACAACTTCACCAAGAGTTTCTTCTACCACACATTTGGAATTTCTGAGTTCCCCTCAGTAGAAGTGCAGCAGAAGATGAAAAATCTGCCAAAGATGGTATGTTGTTCATGTTTAATCCAATGATGGTATATGTTGTTCATGTTTAATCCAAAGATGGTATGTTATTTATGTTTAATCCAAAGATGGTATGTTGTTTATGTTTAATCCAAAGATGGTATGTTGTTTATGTTTAATCCAAAGATGGTATGTTGTTCATGTTTAATCCAAAGATGGTATGTTGTTCATGTTTAATCCAAAGATGGTATGCTGTTCATGTTTAATCCAAAGATGGTATGTTGTTCATGTTTAATCAGCAGTAGAATGAATATATGAGTTAAAGTTGTTACTGTATGTTTTATAATTGTGTGGCTTTAAGGCACACTGACAAAATTAAAGGGATAAGTGGTGTTTAACCTATAGTAGATCTAACAAAAGATTTTTCATGCTAATTATTGCTGCTTACAGAGGCGTGCTTGTAGGTTATGCTGTTATTTCTATCAGCAATATTTCTGTATTTTTTATGCACAATACCATTAATCATGCCCATGACTTGATGTGAGTTATAATTCTTGGTATTGTTTTATATACAGACTTAGTATAATTAAAGTAAGGGCTGAAAACAAAAGTCTTTTCTTCACCACAAAAATACGTTGCACGTAAAAATAGTAAGAAATTAATGTTTGACATGACTGTTAAACTTATGTTAAACAGTCAAATGCTTGAGTTTACCTGATCACTTAAAAGTGATGCTAGAGTATAACATAGCTGTATGTTGTACAGGAGATTCCCCCCTACAACCAGTTCGGATCCTTGGAAGATTCTCTCCAGTCGTGTCTGTCCCTTATACCACAGCCACCAAAGAAAGACTTCATCAAGATGTTGGAGAATGACCACAAAGTCCTCCGATTTGAGGCAGTCATGGTAATAACACTTCTTAGTTTGGCATAAAAATGGATTTTAATAAAGTAAGAGTTTGAGCAGTTCCTTTTATTGTATCGAGTCAAAATATTTCCAAATACAGTATTTACAAACTATAAAACTTACCTTGTTTAACAGCATTATAAATATAAATAATCATTCTTTAAAAGCCACCGAAATGTGAAGCTAGAAATGACTTGGGTAGTGCACATAGGTGTGATTTTACCATGTCCAAGCAGTAAGTGTACTTTCATAATGTTTGATAATGTGCCATAAATGATACAGCTGAGAAAAGACCATAACATATCATGAACACAAAATATTCAAAATTAATTCTAATTTATAGTCTGCCATAGTTTATGAATTCTTTACTTGCTGTTACAGGACTCAGTGCGCCCTGAGGACAATGGCCGTCGATTCATCATCTCCTACAGACTGGCTGATGACATGATGACTGTGTACGAGCCACCTGTCAGGAACTCTGGCATCATCGGAGGAAAGTTCCTTGAGAGAACCAGGGTAGCCAAACCTAACTGCCCACCTGACCAGCCTGTCTTCTACGGGCCTCAGGATTTCTATATTGGAGCATGCATTGAGATTTTCCGACACAGATTTGTCATTACAAATGCTGATGAGTATGTGTTGAAGTTTATGGAGCAGCAAAGAGATCAGTTCCCTGGTAAGTGTAGCAGTTTTCTCCTTATGTAAATTCAACCTTTACGAGATCAAGAGGAAGCTGTTTAGCATTTTGGCAATATATGTATATACTGTGTTTTTTTGATAAAGTTTCTTAAAAGATACTTTTTACTAAAAGGGTCAATTTTAGACTATTTTGTTAAGAACCAGCAGTGTTGGATTAAAAATAGACAAAAGAGAAAAAACAACAACACTTATCTTGGTACCTTTATGATTGTTCAAGCAGCCTAGACACAATTCCAGTGCATGATGCTGACAGTTGAGGTTTCAATGCATCATGTTCTTTAAAAAAAAAATAATTAATTTTAATACTTGAACTATCAGGATTTTTGTCCAGAGAGATATATATATACATATTATGGACATATTCATATATTGATATTTAAATTTTTAAAAAGAGCATCTTGATCTGATAATTCTTATCAGGTTTAACTAGTAATTATAAGTTTTACTTAATTAAGTAAAAGTTTGTTTTTTTTCTTAATCAGAGAGCACAATTTCGTCTCTTCGCTCCAAACTGGCCGAGGGCACACTGATGAAAGAGACCATCAAGGGAGCACCAATGAGAGTAAGGAGAACGTAAGTACAGTCTCTGGTCTTCCTAGAATTATTGTTCCTTCTTCTTTCTTCATAATTAAGTTTTAAGTTGTAAAAGTTCACTAATAGGGTCATTTTATAGTATATTGCATGTCTGACTTTCTGTTCATCTTACTGTTAGCAGTTTCTTGTACAGACAACTCCTCCTTTATTTCTAATCAAAATTGCTGAATATTGTAATGTTTGAATGATATTGATGTGCAGTTTTGCTTGTAGCTGAGAATGCAATGTTTGTTTATGAGTAACTGCCCTTTGTTATTTTTCTAAGCAAATTCTTGTTTAGATAACATATTCTTTATTTCTCAGCAAAACACCTCCCAGACAAATCATAATAATATGCACCTGTGGTTGACCGATGGACATACAATACCCCACCTTGCAATCAATGCTCTTGTCCTTCTTGTGAACATATTTTCATTATCTTAGAAATAACCTTTTTGTGGACAGACTGAAAGAATAAATCAGTACATTGCATTTGACAGCTGAGAGAAATCTGACTGCTTAAAGAGAAACAACAGAATTGTTCACAGTCACAAAGAATATTTACTATTTACATGAAAGTCCTATCTGAACGTTTGTTTGAAGTAAAATATAAAATACATATATGGAGGTTAAGGCTGGCACAACTATACAACCATACTTTTTCATAAGAGTAGCAATTTTTAGATGGCATTTTAAGTCATGAAAAGTCTGCACATTATTAACATAATTATCCTTGTCTGGGAATGCCAGCCATGTACAGGTATCGTGCTAAACAAATATGATTAATCACCTTGTTAGGCTGTTTGTTTAGGACCATGACTTTGTTGATGCAGTTTTAATATAAAATAATAATAATTATTTACCTGCATTGTTACATTAGTGATGGGGACCTGAGTAGCCTGGTGTCCCAGGTTCGAGCCCAGCTGAAGAAGATTGCCATTACAGACAAGACTCGAGTGGATGAAATGTTCCTTCGCTATGATAAGGACAGGACAGGCTACATTGATGCCCTCAACATGCGTGACTTGTGTCGCAGGCTGCAGCTCCCAGCTGATGATGATGTTATCAATGCTGTGAGTATGAGTTGTTGGATTTGCTTAGGTTTCATGCAGATTTCATGTACTTTAGAAAATCTTAATTAATAAAATTAACATAGAATAAACCTAATGATCAAGCTTGTTTTTTTAAATGGTTTATGTTGTATGCAATCACAGTTTACACCAATCTATTGTAAAATACTTGTTTTTTCAACATCTACATGATTTTTGAAGTTGTATCTATATTCTTAGTTTTAGCTCTTATGTTGATCTTGTGCAGCAAACATTTTTCAAAATATTTTTATTAGGATATCATGAAGAATTTCACTTTTTAGCAAATCAGCTGTTAGATAACTGCTGTTTATTGATAAACATGTATTTATTGGATGGCTTCAATGTAATGTGTGTTATTATAAGTCCTTGTTTGATAGAAACTTGTGGAGAGTGGTATTCCACCTGCAGTGGTTCTACCCTTTAAAATGGTGACAGTTAACACAATGTAACAAAGTAACTTATATATTAAAACAAATATTTGTTTATCTTGCTAATCAGTGACATGTTTATTGACTTGTTAATTGATTAATGCTCTTTTTTGCAGCTGGTGGCACAATGTACTGACAATCAAGAAGGAAGGATAAGCCTGGAGGATTTCAGAAGATTTGTTGAGAGCTCATGAGTTACCTCCCTTAAATAGCTTGCACTAATTCATCATTTCAATAACAACAAAGGACTTCGATTATTGTGGAATAGAAAATTGTTAAAATAGACTTTGTGGATGAATTTAATATTTTGACAGTGTTATTTTATATTTATTTACACATCTGTGCATTATTATATGTGCTGTATGAAAGAAATAAACCTTTTGTTACATGACCTTTACAGACAGCATGACTAAACTGGTTTTAACCATTTCAATTAAGGATGTTTACATTTTTAAGAAATATTTTTTTTGATCACATTACATTATATTTTGCTGATTATGTTTTAATTGATGAAGTATCTGTGATGCATTTTTGTATAATTTGTTTTCACTTGTTATGAGTGAAGGCAGAAGTAGGTATAATGTTAAATGTTGGCTTGTTTTATTCAGATATTCTGTACGTCGTCAAGGAAACCTTTTTTTCTCATAAAAAATATGTAAAGCTGTGATAGTAAACCCTTATAATAAACCTTTTATTTTGTTGTTCTTCAGTTCAAAAACCATGGTAATACTAATACACAAAATATTTCACACTCACCTGACTGATGTATCTTTTTAAAATTCTTTCTATACAGTGTCTTCATTCTGCAGTTCCTTTTTTTATCAATAAATAGAGATTTGCATGTCATCAGATATAGTCTTGATTAGAAATAGAAGTAGGAAGAACTTAACAGTCATGCCAGAAATTTTAAATATTTTGTGCAGCTTTGAGAATAGATCTAATAAACATGGCGTCATAGTAATGACTTTAAAGTGAATTGGCCACAGCTTTGCCAAGAATATGACACAAAGAACCACACAATCCATGATCCATGTATATTTAAATTATTATAGATTTATTTCAGCATAGAAAACATGCAACTGCTAACAGACAATTCATTTCTACAACATAAAATGAAACTTTATAAACGATAGTGACATTGAATAAAAAAAAGTAACTACAGAATGCTTGCAATACCAAAGATAACTTCTATTGTGGTAATGTGTTTTATGACCCAGATAAGCTTTTAGTTAAATATAATACAAATATTGGCAGGCGAATAAAAAAAATATATAATCACACTTCATATAAGGCATCTACCACAGACACCCATCACTACTGACCCAGTCAGTAAAAACACAACAAGATGGCATGGTTCTGCTTAACAGTTGTTTTAAGAAGAGCTGATAAGCATGCCAGTGTCTGTAAGAGGCCTTAAATATTTAAGTTGCTGGACTGTGTTTACTCATAAATAAATATTTCTATTTTACAGACAGTAGAAGACAAACCTAGTAAGCAGCATTAAAACATGTCAAAAATATTTTTCTAAAAAAGAAGAAGGCAGAAAATGCCAAAACTAAAACATACCTAAAACACAACAGGATATATTGATGATTATCAAACAAGCTTACAAAATGATGCCTCATACAATGTATATATTTAAGGTGGTATCCGACAGTTTGGACCATTTTTTCTCATGTAACTAAATAAATCATTGTTGCCTAAAAAGACCACATGAAATGCTGTTTATTCATGCCCTACATCCATGTGAAAAGTAAAGCATAAATCCCCACTTGTCATTACAAATAGGTATTTCCTATCCGAGCCGCACTGCACAATTAGCTATTCTTAAACTAAGAAAATCATGTGGCCATTTAGTATTAAGATCACGTTACATGATCATCCGAGTAAGCAGCTCTGACGTCATTGTCTATATTTAGCTGAAATCCTCATCGAGCTTATTTGGAAATTTGGAAATAGTGGACATTTAGCATGATATATTTCATGATTTGTACTGTCTAACAAGTCGGGTAATGATATAACAGTCTTTACTTAAACTCAAGTTTAATTTTATGCAGGAATTATGCACAAATTCACCCAAAACAGCATAATGGTTGTTGCATGTATAACAGTATTACATATACACAAACTGACGGGCAAATATAATGCTGCACCTCCAGTTGAAGAGTATCCAACTTAGGGTTAAAAAGCTTCAAAGTTGAGGGTTGAGGGTTTGAATCCTGGTATGGGCACACATGGTCAACTTTTTTCATCTCTATTTCACTTTTACAATTATTTCTGCATCATTCTACCAGATTAAGAGGGAAACATATTAAGTTTTTGATTTTATTTTGTAAATGAATTTTTCTTGTATGATTTGAGCTAAATTTAATTACAAATTTGTTACCTGGTATATTCAAAGTCTGAAAATTGAAAACCATGTGGTGAAGTTATTTTATATTTTTCAGCATTAACCAAAATACTTTATCGAACATTTTGGGCAACTCTGAAATAAATAATTCGGCTATCAAGAGCTTTGTGATTATTTAATAAAGCACAGTAAACAGGGGGAAAAAAGGAAATCAGTCTTCAGCATTGGTTTGTAAACAATTAATTACACATTTGGGATAATTTGAGTCAAACCAATCAATTAACATATGTTTGGTTGATTTGTCTGATCCTATAATTGTAACACTGGGATGGTGGTGGTGGTGGTGGTGGGGGGGGGGGGGGGTGATAACTATCTAAAGAAATACCAAGTGTGGTATTATCATTAACAAAATGAAATTAGAAGAAGTAGCTACATTTAAATACCTCAGAACACAGTTGTAAACAATGGCTCTTGGTAGAGAAAACATTAAAATCACCAAAAAATCTAGCAATGCCTTGTATGATCTTCTTATTGCAATAAATCAACTATAGTCAAGGGTAAAATGTAAGTTGTTTGATTCCCATGATGGTTCTATTCTGAATGACAATGCTTTTGTTTGGGAATATAAAAAAACAGCAAAATGATCCATTGTAAATTTCTCTGAAAAGCACTACATGTCAAGGGATCAACGGATAGGCATAGTCTTAAAATGGTGAACTAGGAAGGTACCCATTGAAAATAATGAAGGAAATATTAATGATAAAATACTGGTTGAAACTTGTTTGTTTATTGGGTTTTTTTGTCCCACCAATAGTATTTCACTTATCTGGAGACCTTGTCCACTTAAAGCAGATATAGTGCTGCCTTCACATGGTATAGCATGCCGTGAACACCTGGCATGATACCACACCCAGTCATTTTATCCTGACACCGGGCCAACCAGTCATGGAACTACCTTTATTTTAGCTCGAGCGTTAGCAAGGGAATGACAACCATTTTTAATGACTTTGGTATGTCGCGGCCAGGGAATAAACCCGTGGCCTCTCGTACCTGGAGCCTTTCAACCGATTGCGCTAATAGGTCCGGTGGTTGAAAGTTGTTAACTCTGACAACCCTTTAGTATTAAATATTTATAACATGATGGCAGATGATGCTAATATTGACCATAGTTATGGTTCGTTGAATTTAACATACCATATTAAATCATTGCTGCAAAGAATCGGTAAAGCAAATATTTGGATTCCTCACAGAATCTACAGAAATACTTTTTCGCAGATAAAACAAAGAATAAAACGCATTTATATATAAAATTGGTATACTTACAACTTGAAGTAACCCACATAGACTTTCTTCTTACTGTTTGCTCAAACATGAAATTATGCTTGAATATTATCTTGTACATGATATTGAGACTAAATACCAAACACTCTTAACAAGATTTAGACTCAATTCAAATTACTTTTGAAACAGGAAGGTATCTGAATGAAGACAGGGATTTACGTCTATGTACCCAATGCAATAAGAAAATGATTAAGGATAACTATTATTTTCTTCTTGTCTTTCCCAAGTACCATGAAATAAGGCGACGATTTTTTAAACCATATTTTTGTGCCTTTCCTACAAGCAACAAATTTAACATCCTAATGTCTTCTCAAAATAAAAGAATAATACAGCTATTGGGAAATTTTTATATGCATCTTTCAAAATCAAAAATACCCAGTAGCCTTACTATGGTTCTTCTATGTAAACGCTTGTACTCTAAAAATCTTTTACACTGACCACAGTCTATTATATTTGTATGGATTAGGCTTTATGTATTGTAAATATGTAATGCCAATAAAATGCTGTTGTTGTTGTATAATGTGTGTCCAAACGATACCCAATAGTAAAACACTTCTTCTAAAGAGGACATAACGTAATATTTAGAGTTTACTCATTTCTGAAAATGAGACACCTTCAATACCAATTTTTAGAAGAAAAAAATATCCATAAATTTAAAACTAGATAGAGAGTTCTCTTAAATTTTGGCATACATGCCAACAATAAAGTATACAACTCATCCCTTGAGTTAATTTTCAAGTTTTGTAAATTTTCTATTACTCTTGCTTTACCTTTAACATAAAAGTGTTAAAACATTTTCTTAAAATAATGTACTTTTTAAAGGCCGGCAAAAATATACAGGTAATGAAAGAAATTTAACTTTCTATTCCATGAAAGAGCTGATACAACTTGCCATGGATCGTTAATGAAGTTAAACTTTGTAATATAAAATATAAATAAGGTAAAATAATAATATTTTAATCATTGAATGCACTCAAAAAAACAGCAGACAAAACTATCCTCGAAGACTGAATGGCTTTTAAAACACAATACAACCAATTGAATACAATGCACTAAAGGAAAACTAAACTACCTTGCTCTTAAAAAGAGCAGAAACAATGTGCGAGACACATTATTAAACTGTCAACATATATTTTTTATCTTAATAATTAGACAAAACAAGACAGGCATAATTAATAAAAAAAAATATTTTAAAAGATCTCTTAAAACTTTTAAAATACTAGCTAGGTACATGAAGGACTATACTTGCCAGGTTAATTTAAGGGGAATCAATTTTATAGTTAAAAATGCACTAAACAGCAGACAAAACTAAGTAAGTGAATTAAAGGGCTGTAAATTTATATTTCAAAAACTCTAAAAAGGAGCCAAAACTATTCCTGTATATTAAATGCTATATAATTAAATTTATTTTTTAGAAATGGCTAAAAAGCACAGTTTAAAAGCTACCCGGCAATAACTATACCGAACCCAGTAAGGCCATGTATTTTCTTTATTAAATTGGATTACGTGCGATTTAAAAGCAAAACTACACGAAATATATACGTACGATAGCTGTTCCCATAGTAACTCATCCACAGAAAGTACACATATTTCCCTCAAAATGTGAATTAAAAATGCGCTGAATTTATCATTTTCTGCTTCTGTGAAATCCCGCGATTGTCTGTTATCTAGTCTATCTTGTAAAAATACGTAGCTTTTAAAATAAATTTTGTCTGTTGACTGCTTAGGTCGAAGTTAGGGTCTCTTTCTCTCTCTCTCTCTCTCTCTCTCTCTGTGTAGATTCATACCCGCCCCCCCACCTAAATTTTCTGGATCCGCCCCATGCTCGGGCGGCTAATAATATGACAGTCTTGTGGCCTCAGATACCCGTTATTTTCTCTACACGATCTACATTTTTTTTTTGTGATCAGGTCATGTCTCAAGAAAAATAGCTAAGTCAATTTGTATGTACGGACCAACTGCCAACTTGCAAGGATGGGGATCACTCGCCCCCACCCTGGTAAATCGGGGCCTGGATTTACATATTCTGTTAAATGTTCAAATCATAAAGTTTGGTTGATTGTTTATTAAAAATAGATAGTTTCCATGTGATGTCATCGACACTGATAAGACAGTTTAAGGCAGCCATCTTTGTGGGCAGAAGCTAATGCAGGCCGAAATCGGAAAAAAATGTGCTACTCACCACTGTGTTTTTATTTTCCAGTCTATTTTACTGAATTTTAGATCAAATTTAACAGTTTTCTGAAGTATTTTAAATATCAAAACTATATTTTGATAGTTTAAAATGTTAAAGAAATACAACCGAAAATCATACACTGTTCATTATGTTTTAAGTATGAACCAATAGTTTTATATATTTCTGTGTATTAATTCTGTGTGCATTTATCAATTGTAAAAATATTGTATTCTAAAAATATGAATTTCGAGAGCTTTCCAGTGGTGTATAGCTTTTAATTTTTGGACCACAAATAAAGAAATTACAAGAAAATAAAATATACCCTACTATATGAAAAAGGTTCAGAGTCAAGAAGGCCCAAAACCAAGATGGCCCACTTGGTGAGTCAAGACGGCCTAATGTGGTGGGTCAAGAAGGCCCACTTCGGTGAGTCAAGAAGGCCCAATAGCTGTTAAATAGGTAGATGTAAACATAATATGATATTATACTTTTTTGTTGTTTAAAAAAAACAACACTTCATAAGACAATGATTGCAATTAAGAATATAAATGAAAAATTACATCAATTTAGTTTTGAAAATAAATTAACCCTGTAATTGTCCGCTAATTGTTGTGTCTTTCCTAGAAACTTTAGAGGAGTCGCCACAATAGAAAAATTGCAGTTTTTTATTTTATAAATTGCAATTAAGAAAAATATGTGATAACAACACTTTACTTTTGAAGTTAAACTTTCCCTGTAAATGTCCGCTAATTACTTTGTCGATCTAGAAAAGTTTACACAAGTCGGCACAATCATCAATTTGTTAATCGAAAATGGTGTGATAAATAAAGGAAATCTTCATTTTATAATTTATTATTAATAAATTCATTAATTTAACAATAATTGTTATAGAAAAAAGAGCGGACCTTCTTGACTCACCGAAGTGGGCCTTCTTGACCCACCACATTAGGCCGTCTTGACTCACCAAGTGGGCCGTCTTGGACCGGGCCGTCTTGGTTTTGGGCCTTCTTGACCCAATACCATGAAAACCCCTTGAAGTTACCATTAAAGACGGCTGCCAAGATAAGGGATTTTCACTGATGTGGAAACTATCTATTGCTTGTTAATTTAATATCAAGATATAGATCTAGATACAGATTTGTTATGAAATTTTGACTCGCTCTTACACAAACTAAGCAAATTAAATGCACTCAAAATGGTCATATTCTTAAATAAAATATATATATACACACTTTATCATTTGCATATGTCATTAATTAACGTGAAGGTACATCTTCAGATGAGACACTTATTTGACATGAGCCCCTGTGGATATGTCACGCACCCTCAGTGTGATTACTTACCCTGCAACCCCATTTCGGCTTGACTAGCCGAAATGCTTCGGTTTTCTTCCTTACGCATTCGCAAGCCAAAGCGAGGCTGTCAAGAAAAAAATGGAGACTTCTTGTGTATGTCAAACAATTTCTCTTACAAACTCGCGAGTTTATATCAGTTAATCGTTCACAACAAGGTAAGTTACTCATATGTTTTTATTCGTATTATTTCGTGTTGTGATTTCATCATTTAATCATCGAATAGTTTTAAGTGTTGATTGACCAGTATTTCTCAGCCGAAGACTCCAGATTCCATGTTATGGAATAGAAATGTGATCGTAAAACAGCTGCATTTCTTATATTAATTATTAATTCAGAGTGGAAAATGTATTAATAACTTCGTTTTAAAATAACCTTTCATTAGTTAAAGTACATATGTCTAAAATGTTTGGTTTTGAAAGTAGAATATGTCAACCAGTCAAAATTCAACTTCCCCTGTCAATAATGTTATTTTCGTTTTCTGGTCCAGCAATAGACACATATGCAAAGCATGACCAGTTTTCCTTACTTAAAATTAACTGGGATTAAATAAGATTTGATATAAATTGCCAGTATCTTATATATATTTCTTTAGATGAACCATGCTGTTAGTATTACAAAATTAATGGACCAGTTACAAAATGGCCATCAGTTTGTGTCATGTTTTGGCTGTACATTACCTATTATAATACCTAGATTCACCAAACAAACTCAGTATACTTCACTGTATTCCATATTCAGTGATATGTGATATCTATTCTAACAGTATTTGTGGTCTTGGTAACATATTTAGAAGGGTCCGTCCACAAATGTTATTTAATATTTTATTTGCTGTTCCTTAGGCTCAATATGAAAAGTATTTCAATAAATATGAATAAAAAGTATTTGAAAATCTAAAACAAATTATTAACAATAATATGCAACAAATACTGATGTCCTGTAAATAAGACCTAGCATATCATATATCAGGCGCGTTTCTGCCATTACGCACTTTACGCACGTGCGTAACCTCCGTTCGAAAAATTGAAAATCTAAAATAGCGATAGGAACGGCAGGGGAGGTAACTCTTCCTGTTGCCCTTGTCACGGCGCATTTTTTGGTTCCGAAATAGTGTGTTTGGATTACGCTGTTTTACGCTATGAAAATGGTCTGCTTTAGCAAAAAAACTTACTAAACCAGTTTAAGGCATGTTCCGAGGACATGACCAAAAATTTTGAGGGAGAACGGATCATTGCCACTTAATTAAAACTATAAGTAAATTTTTCTCGAAATAAATAAAAACTGATTTAATGGCGTTTTTCTCA
The DNA here is from genome assembly GCA_007844125.1 of Sinonovacula constricta. Taxonomy (NCBI): domain Eukaryota; kingdom Metazoa; phylum Mollusca; class Bivalvia; order Cardiida; family Solecurtidae; genus Sinonovacula; species Sinonovacula constricta. The sequence goes on along the minus strand of CM017564.1, from coordinate 51,986,261 downwards.
AAAAACGGTCAAATTCCTATGCTCAGTACCCTTTTAAACTATTATCAGTTGTATTTGCAACTATTTTCGATACCGCCAATCCGTATGCTAATTAATTTCAACCACACTGTAGACTCTTATATTTGTTTTCGTCCGCCGGTGTAGCCATAACTTTTTACCCGGTGATTTTGCAAAGATTTTAATTTTATGTGCGTATGTGCCTCACATTGCATATTCAAAAGGATTCCTAGTGGAAACAATGGTTATGAGTGAATTCTTTACTGATTTATATAGCACATATTTGAGTATTGAAGATGCAAACAAATGATATTATGCAAAAACATATGATTATTTTACCGGTGTCTAGGTAACTTTTTCCCGTGAAATTTATCCCGAAATAAAAAAAACGAACTACTCTTCCTGATTATTAATATCTATTGTGTCAATCAACAAACTGTTACATGGAATATGTAAAATGTTGATTTTGGTGATTTTTTTCACCACAGCTCTTTGTCAATGACCTGTTTGATTAATTTTAAACTTAGTCTTACAAAGCATCATCTCGACAACCCCCTCTCACCTGTTCCCCTCCTTCTAGCTTATTTAGTTTTTTTTTTATTCAGATTTCTGACAGTGAAAATGATGAAAATGTGTACACATATAATCTTTTGGAAGAATATGTGAATGGAGATTTAGAAATAATAAGTATTGCAGTATTTTATTTGGTATCAGGTTTTTAAATTTTAGTTAGTAAAAAAATGCTTTTATTTGTAAATAAATACATTTGAATAATTAATGTTACATTTTAAATTGCTAAACTGCTTTTAACAAATTTCAGTGGATTGATTTACATATGTATTTAAAGGCCATTAGAAGGAAGAGGCAAGTCAGCAAGATAAATAAGACATTTCCTTACATCACAAGTTTGCAAACCAGTAAAAGGTTAACTTGTCAGTGTAGAGGAAATTAACAAAAATGTACTTCTGAAATAGTTTGCATCTTTGTCGACTTTGACTTTAGTAAGAATTGAATCAGATTGGATCATTGGCTTGTGTAAACCAATAAAACATGACCATTATTAAAAAACTTGTTGAAATAATGATTAGTATTAAGAAATTACTAATAACCAATGAACTTGTGCTGAGGAGTGTTTGAGAATATTGACATGGTTTGTATTTTGACTATAGTAAAACAAACACTTAAGTGGTTGGATCAGTTCAGATCAGTTTGGATGGTGGACTTAAGTAAACCATTGATCATTGAAGAATATGTGTTGACTTAGGCTTTTCCTTGAAGCAGATGACAACTATTGACAGTTTGCATCTTTGACATAACTAGTTAAAAGAAAAAGAGTTAAACTGTTAGTGAGATTAATAAACTTGTGTACTTGAATCTTGATAGTTTGAATCTTCGGCTTAAGTATACCTGTAAACAGTGAACTTTGTGTTGAGTTTTGAAATCCTTGTTGAAAATATACTTTCCCCTTGTGAAGATTTAGAAGAGTTAAGCAGTTAATTAGTTTAACAAAACTTCACTTAAGTAGCTAATACTTTGCTGACCAGAGCCTTGTTTCATGTCGTGATATATCATACATTATTATATATATTTAATATATTATAAATATATATATATATATATATTGTAGGTGATAATATTACACAATAAAATTGGATTAATAGGAATAAAATGGTTCATATTTTGTGTTATCACAAACATGCTACAAAAAATAGCAAATAACATAAATTTTTGAGAAAGAAATGTTTCTGATTGTCTTGGTGGTCGTATTTTTGCTTATTTTGTGAATGATAATGATACTTGTTTCACATTTTTTTCTTAAAATTTCATATTGTTTTCACAAAAAATGTGTTATTTCAACTGAAATTATGAATATGCAAAGTTTTCAACACAAAACAGCCCTTCCTCATAAAAAAATATCAATTTAAATGTTGGGAACCAAATTTTCTTACTTTTTTAAAAAAAACGTTGACAACGGCTTGCTTATATGATGGTACAGAAGTGACCATAACTTTGCCATTTATTGATGGAATTTGATGAAATTTTTTTTATTGAGTTTCTCACACCCATAGCTACAAATAAATGCTATAAGATCAATGAAATTATTTTATTTTCAAAAAGTCGTTCCTATACCTATCTAAAAGTACCAAAAACACTTAGAAAGTCGATGCCGGACCCGGGTTAGGAATAATATATTTTATTTGCATAGTTTCTATGTTATAAAATCTTATTGCCACACCAATCAAGTTGAAAAGGTTTAAAATGATTTAACTTATACATGTCAGGATTTTAGTTGTTCATATTTTTCGTCAAGTTCCTCGCATGTCCGCATTTTACATGTTATTCATTAGAAAATGAACTGGATGTATTCAAAAACTGGATATATTCAAAAGTATTACTGCAAAGGTTATTTCCCATTGCAATTGTGCGTAACTTCAAAAACCGCCCAGATACGCGCCTGTCATATATTACCTTAAACAATCATATTTTTATTATTTTTTCACTTTTTTTTTCATTTTGCCAGATATGCAAGTTCATATCGTAACGTTGAAGCACTTAGTGCACTGTTTCAGTCACATTTGGATATCCAAGTAAATCTATTTACTCAGCAGACTGAAAACCATCACATTTGACTAATGTAACACCCTTTGTAAATTGCCAAGGTGTTCTAAATGGCATGATGAGTAACTTGCTTTTTGCAATTTGATTTAAGCAAAGCCCAAGCATTCTGAATTTATTTTTCTTCCATATAATGTAACAGTGGAAAGATGGTGGTCAATAGCAAAAACCTTCTGATGCAACATAGTATGGAAATGGAAATCATAAGTCTTCACTTATCCAATAAAAAGTAAAAAGATGAACAACATCATAAAATGATGAAAAAAAACCACACAAATGTGAAAGCTTATTTGTAGAATTACCAGTAAGATAAAACAGTTCAATTACATGCACTCAAGTCACATTGCCATTATATTGCAGAAATTGGCTCACAAATAAAGTATGTGTTAATACTGCTTGTCATAAACATATTTAGTTAATTGGGTACCCATCATTCTACAAGAGTTTTGCCCCTTAATTTTGGAAGTCCCTCAGGATGACTGACAGAAGAGTTTATTTGCAGTGCTTGTTTATTAAGTCTCCCAATGCACAGTAGACTCCACCAATATAACCATTGGGATTTAGACCGGAGTTATATGTCATATTTTTGACACAAGTTTCTTCCCACAGAACATTTGCAATTTCATGTCACTTAATTATTGTACAGATTAAAATCACAGGAAAATGTGGTGGTGTACCATTTTCAGAAACTGGATGAATTGAGGGCCTTTGTATTTAGGGCTTTGATTTTATAATTTTCTCCAGAGTATCTGCAACATGCACAATACTCTGTCATGAAACAATTTTTAACCTCCTTGGCTCAAAGCATTATTGTATGAAGACAGATTTAGTAAGAGAGTTCCTCTGTTCCTACAAAACTAGCGAAGTCTTCCACCCCTACTGGTTAGCTGTGATGTGCAGAAGATCAAACTCTTTGATTCTGAATGTAACTAAGCTGAAATAGTTCATATCATCTCAGTTCCTACCATTTTATTTTCTGTTCTGTTCAGGCACAATTGCTTGGTCAGTTTACCTTACAATTCCATTTGACTGATTGAATTTTATAAAAAAAAAGAACTTAAAGGTGGTATCTTCATTTATATACAACTTTATACATGTTTATTGTTGTTTTAATTTTTTTTTCTCAATGCCAAACTCCGAGTACACTTTTCATTTTACATACCATACTTTCTCACTTATAAGACTATTCAGTTATAAGACGGACCCCTACTTCACCTGGGAAATTGACGGTTTCTGCTTTGACTCTCTTATAAGATGAGGCAAAAAAATAAACAGGAGCATTGACCAGTCATGCTGTCTCAACAAAAGGTTTAATTGGTAAACATTGACATTAATTTTCACACGTTGGGGATGTATCTAGTCTCAGCTACATGAACACCCTGTAGAGCTTGGCGGCATGACATTAATTTCTTTGATCTACGTCACCAAGTCTGGCATGACAGTACACAATATATCATGGCACAGTGCAATGTCCTTATGTAAATGCAGCCACTCGGTAATTTCGTGGAGAAATGTAATCGGCAGCTGCTTATAAAAATACATCATTCACACCCTCAGTGTCAAATTGCTCTGATAGATATCACCTTGACAACAGCTTATCTTAGAGTCAGTCATCTTGACCTGTGTAATGAGGCAAGTCTACATAGAAACACAGAGTAAATTACAACTTGGTATAACTGGCAGACTGAAATTGATAGTTTGTTTCAGTGTTTACTAACGGATAATAAGCAGTGTTTCATGCATAACAAGGGGAAATGTATGTGAGACAGTTAATCGTTTACCTACAGACTTCAAAGGCCATTTAAGGTAAATTATCGACAATCAATAATGACGGCACGTCTGCTCATTGCATAACCGCTTACAAGTTTATGCGGTATGCTTTTGCCCCAAAACGTGAAAACCTTTTGCTAGGTCACTAGACCCCGCCCATAAGATGAGACCCATACTTTGAACATGAAATTTTGAGGAAAAATCCCAGTCTTACAAGTGAGAAAATACGGTATTAAGGGCACTTTATACATAATAAGCCTCCACCTAAAAAATAAATACGTTTCAATCAAATAAGTTCCTCTTACTTTGATAGCTACATGTCAATTTTTCTTTCCCTTTCAAACTACTTTGTACTAAACTTTTTCCTAAAAAAAGGAAATGGTCGCTTTTCAGTTTTACATTCCCATTCCTGTTGAAAAAACCCAATACTCAGACTTGCCTGTTTCATTTATAGAAAACATCTTTTGGTCTGCTAATCTTTGTCTCTTTGATGTGCTCAGTGATCCATTAATTCCTTTGTTCATTTCATGAGTGTAGCACAGCCTCTGATACAGTAATTGGATGGAGTAGAAAAGACCTGCCATTGCTAAGTCCCATGAGTCATTATGAGTCAGGTCACACTGAGGACTCAGTCTCAATCTTTTCTCTCTGTCTCTCTATCTTATTATCTGTCTCTTTACATCTCTTTATCTTATTCTCTGCCTTCACCTTTGTATGTCTTTTTCTTGTTCACTCATTCATGGTTCTCTCCATTTATCTTTCTCTCTTTTTGTCTCATAATATGCCTCTGTGTTTTTTACATGTCTCTATTTGTCTTGCTCTGTCTATCTCCGCCTCTCTACTTGTCCTTAATATTTTATGACAATCTGACCCTCTCTTTATCATTCTTTTAATTTCTTTGTCTTTCTCTCTTCCATTTTGCTTTAAATTTTTTTCTCTTTCTCTTCCACTATTTTATCTCCGTATTTTTTAGCCCCCAATGTGAGTACAGGTATAATGGTTGAATCATATTTATGAATAATAAGTAAAAATAGGAGTCGTAACTCACCAGTAAGTATTGTGATTTGATGGTTAATTTATCATCTAGATGATTTTGTGTTAATCTGTTCAGCCAGATAATCTTCTGTATTTTATTATGTAGTTCTCCCCATGGTCTCAAATCTCTCATCTTTCTTTGTATCTTTTTCTCATTTTCTATCTTTCTTCACTTGTTTAGTCTCTTCCATCATTTTTCTCATCATTTAACCCCCATCTTTTTTTCTCTATCAGCATGTTTGCATCTCCATAAGACACAGCAACAGTAATTTGATTGATTAATACTCAGTCTGTCCTATTTGTGCTAAGCATGATTAACAATCCAGATGTCCTGCTTGTGCTAAGCATGAGGATTTTTTATATGATCATACCTGTGCTAAGCATGATCAATACTATGATGACCTACCTGTGCTAATCATGTTTAATAATCCATCTGTCCTACATGTGCTAAGCCCTCCCTACAGTCAGCTAGAGCCTTTTTGTATAATTGATGATCAGGCGGGATGAAATGACGAGCCTTCCATCAGTAATTAGACCAATGACTCATTGGAACCACTGTCTCCTCCTTGCTGTGGCTGTTTCTCTCTGTCATTCTTTGCTTTCTCTTGTTTTCTTGCTCCTTGCATTACATTTGATTCTTTCTCTGATTCTCTTTGTATAGTTTGTATCAAGGCAAGTGATAGAGGAATTAGTTCTGATTGTTTATTGTCTCACTCTTTCTATCCACTCCTGTTCTTTCTTTTTTCTGTCACATTCTCTTTCTCTTAATTCTTATTGATATCAGATGAGGCCAGATGAAATGACAAGCTTTCCATCAGTAATTTGACCAGTGAGTCATTGATTAATTTTGGTAACTGAGGCCACTGTCTGATATCATACATAGCTGCTGATGTGACGATGCACAGATCTAGGGTGGATGTGTCATGGCAGGGTTAGCTATCAATACAGTTCAACTTTACAGATAATATTGAAAACATTTTTGTGGACTAGTGAACCTGTGCATTCAATGGAAATTGTTATAAGTTTTTGGGTAATGAACTATAATTGATAGAACTTCGTGGTTTATCAGGTCACTTGCATGGAACATGATTCATCTTCGTTTGACAGTGTTTTAATTTCCTTGTAAGAGACGGAGCCAGATTTTAATAATTACCAAAGTTGTGAACTTGTGATATCATACATTGACTCCATTCGACTAAATGGGATGTTATAAGTTATTTGCTACCACCTTTTTATGTAGAAGTAAGGAAGATTAAAGTATGTCAGGTGTTTATTACACTCTTAGATAAAAAGTATTTGGGGGCTAAATTGGAGTCTAGTTTGCTGGTTGGTCAGCAGATAGATGAGATGTCTGCACTATTTTTCAGCTACCATTGGTCGTATTTTAATGAAACTTTACAGGACAGATAAGTACTAAGCCAAACTGTGCATTCCTTGGCACATCATGACAGATATGTTTTCTTCTAAGTTATGGCCCTTTGTAGCATTTTGTGTTAATGCAATATCTTAAGATCAGTCTTGTTTTTAATTGACTTGATGGTTAAGTTTTTGAGATTGGGAGAGGGAGAGAGTTGGGTAGCTATCATGCCAAGGTAAATGTGTTGTAATCGGATCAGGTAGAACAATCAGAAGACTTGGCTTCTGGTACGGGAGACCCCAGTTTGATCCCTGGTCGTGACATACCAAAGTTATTACAATTTAAAGAAGTATGGCTCCTCTGCTAAGGCGTGAGCAAATATAAGGATAGTTCCATAACTGGTCGACCCAGTGTCAGGATAATGTAACTGGTATCCTGCCAGAAGTCAGGATAATGTTACTGGTATCATGTCAGATGTCAAGATTATGTGACTTGGTGTGGTATCTTGCCATATGTTCATGGCATGCTTTGCACAGTGAAGGCAGCACTATATCTGCTTTAAGTGGACACTGTCTCCAAAAAACTAATACTGTTGGCAGGACGATAAACCCTACAAACAAATGTGTTTTATCTTTAGTGGTCATTATTTTGATATTGACTAGTACAATTTTACAAGGAACAATGAAAACAGTGTGCATATTATTGGATATTATTATATAGTGAAAAGTCCTTTTCATGTGGGTTCAATCATACATTCTGACTATAATCTTAAGATGAATATATGTCATCTTCTATCCCAATTTGACTGATAATCTGGTCAGTGAAAGCTATCAGTACAGATAATAAAGAAACGGTGTTTGGTTGGATGATGATGGAAAGTTATAGATGCAGATAAATATAAGTTTAAAGTTGGTTTTGTGAAAGTATGTCAACTGTTATCATAATTTGTCCTTCTGACTAAGTTAATCTTTCTAGGGCTATCTATTAATACAAGTATGAATTATCAGAATTATGTATGTATTTGTTGTTTTTGTTACATCAAACAGACACAGTTATGGTCATATTGGCAACATCCAGTTAAGTATTGGTGAAGAAAGACCCCAGACTTATATCTGGGTAGAACCACTGATGCACCATTAGTGGGAAATCCTCCCCATCTGAAAGATGCCTTGGTCATGTCTCGAACCCACTAGGGGCTGAGAAGTTTTTTTGTTAATTAATTTGTTGCTGTACAATTACTGGATAAAATGGAAAGTGTTGATGCAGGATTTTGAATGAGTTTATAGTCAGTCAGATAAATATTTTGAGTCCCATTTAAGGCTGAAACAATCTTGTGTGACATCTGTCAGTGGGCCTGCATTGTCAATGGTGTCAGTGGGCGTGCATTGTCAGTGGTGTCAGTGGGCCTGCATTGTCAATGGTGTCAGTGGGCCTGCATTGTCAATGGTGTCAGTGGGCCTGCATTGTCAATGGTGTCTGGGCCTGCATTGTCAGTGGTGTCAGTGGGCCTGCATTGTCAATGGTGTCAGTGGGCCTGCATTGTCAATGGTGTCAGTGGGCCTGCATTGTCAATGGTGTCAGTGGGCCTGCATTGTCAGTGGTGTCAGTGGGCCTGCATTGCCAGTGGTGTCAGTGGGCCTGCATTGTCAATGGTGTCAGTGGGCCTGCATTGCCAATGGTGTCAGTGGGCCGGCATTGTCAATGGTGTCAGTGGGCCTGCATTGTCAATGGTGTCAGTGGGCCTGCATTGCCAGTGGTGTCAGTGGGCCTGCATTGTCAATGGTGTCAGTGGGCCTGCATTGTCAGTGGTGTCAGTGGGCCTGCATTGTCAATGGTGTCAGTGGGCCGGCATTGTCAATGGTGTCAGTGGGCCTGCATTGTCAATGGTGTCAGTGGGCCTGCATTGCCAGTGGTGTCAGTGGGCCTGCATTGTCAATGGTGTCAGTGGGCCTGCATTGTCAGTGGTGTCAGTGGGCCTGCATTGTCAGTGGTTTAACTCAGAATTTTTCAGTTTCAAAGGGGTTTAAAGTTGTTTTTTATGTCTATTATGTTATGCTAGGGCAACTGCTACATATATCAAAACAAATAAACAAAGATCAAACAGACCAACTTATGTTGAACAACAAAAAATCCTATCTTTGACTCAATCTTTTTCATTGAAACATGTTGTTTTTCTGTTTTTGTCTTTGACAGCTGACTCTTACTGAAGTAGAAGAGGGCACTTAAATGTCAGCAGATGTTATAACACAAGCTGCAGATGGTGCTTGTAGTGTTCATGTTGTAGCCTTGAAGTGAGTCAGAAACAATAGGAATGTCTACATTTTGAAGGGTTCTATACTGTGTATGTCTGTAGTACATGTCTGTAGTACATGTCTGTAGTACGCACTTCCGGTCCAGTTGTTTATGGCAGCCTATTGTTACAGGTCTAATAGCTAACCCTTAAGCTGCTGTGAAAGATTGATAAGATCAAGGCAAAAGAGAAGGCTAGACAGGCATTGGCTGTTAATATGCTGGTAATTTGTCAGCTAGTTCTTACTTGGAAATGTCTGATCAGGTTCTGCAGTGTTTACTGGCAAGTCTCTAGCAATAGATATGGTAAGTCTCTAACAACAGATCTGGCAAGTCTCTAGCAATAGATATGGTAAGTCTCTAACAACAGATCTGGCAAGTCTCTAGCAATAGATATGGTAAGTCTCTAACAACAGATATGGCAAGTCTCTAGCAATAGATCAGGCAAGTCTCTAGCAATAGATATGGTAAGTCTCTAGCAATAGATCTGGCAAGTCTCTAGCAATAGATATGGCAAGTCTCTAGCAATAGATATTGTAAGTCTCTAGCAATAGATCTCACTTTGTTTATATGTGTCTGTGAACAAGGAAGAACATGACTAGATTGTATACATCAGTAAATATGTCAGCTGCTTCTATCCTTGTAATTACATCATATCTGAATAAGGTTTGGTCACGCTGAACTCATGTCAATCTCTCCTTCTAGAATAGCTTTTATTCATCAGTGTGTCATATACCATTTGTGCTATTGTTTTAATTATATGTATATAATGTAAATTCTGTAAATAAGTACAAATCATAATTCCTTTTTTTCTGCTGTTTGTTATAAAATTTGTTAACCTAAAAACAGCAGCAACAAGAAAACCATGAAAAATTCAATGTAGTTTAATGAAAAAGACCATTGATGCTATTTGTGATTAATAAAATATATAACACTCATTGCCTTCATGATAAACTTACAAAAGGCAAGTTTAAGACTTTTTAGGTAATTACTAAGTTTGGAAATCTCTAGCATTTGTAACATCTGTTCAGTCTGTAATTATTGGCACATGTATTAATTTTGCCAATTTAAATCTGCCACTCTAAACAAAACAACAAATTAACAAGAACAACAACACAAGCACCCCGTGTTTAGAGGCTGCACATCTGTTGATGCAGTTTATGATGCTGTTCTGTACACTACAGATTGTAACTAGTTTATGGAGGTATTGGGACACAGGATGAGCAACGGTCTAGCAGTTCTAGGGCAGGATAAAACTGGTTGAGTTTCTGCAGACTGTGTCTTCACCTACCTAAGGGACCCCTGGAACCCAATTTTAGACAGTACTGAGCAGCCGTAATGGAAAATGTAATGAGCATAACAGAAACTAAGTGGGTTGTGGGATGTAGGTATACTGTGAACATAATATTACCGGTATGTCACTATCTTTAACTTCCTTTTTCCACCAAAATTTCCCAGGTCTGAAAAGACAACCTAATTGCAAACTTTCATACTGCCTCACAGTTACAAGTTTATTAATTTTAGCCCTACAAGTCTATTGACAGATAATACTAGGTAATACTCTTGCTTAAAAAACATGTTTTTCTTACATCTTTTATTCTTTTTTTTTGAAAAAAAACAACAACAACAACCCATCAGGAATATCATAAGTGCCAATTGTTAATTTCACATGTATAAACACGACAATGCCACATAATATAACATTATGTGTGGCACATTAAAAGGATAACAAACATCATTATATTAGATTTCTGCTTTCTGCAATCTCTGAAGCATTTTTGATATGTCTGGGTGGAATTGCTTTTGTAACCTGTAGATATCTTGTTGCCACAGCGACAGAATGTTTGGGTAAACAAAGGTTTACCTTATGCATCCAGAGAACAGAGGAAACATTCTGCTAGAATACCTCAAGCTCACATAGTGTTTTAGTGTTGTTGATCTGCTGATGTAAAGTTAAGATAAACTTTGGATCATATGCTGCATTGTATTTGTGAGTAGCACAATTGTTACTTGTGGACAATAAAACAAGTGTTCATGATTTTATAAAGATTTTAAAAGTGCTGTTTGTAAATTGGTCTTGTTCTGCCACAGTTCCAGTCTAGCAGATTGTACTGATAATGTTAACTATATTTTTACAGGAAAGCAATAAAATATTGTTTTCCACACATTTCATGCTTTTTACACCTGCTCTTCTGTGTAAGGAGATAAAAAGAAATGGTCAGCTAAACTTTTTTTGTCTTTTAGAGAAAAGAAACTTATTCTTGTACAGTCTTATACCAACACTAATTTTTCTGCTTACCATGTAGATTTATAAGTTATTTTACAATGGTAGAAAACTTTCAAGCACACAGTTTAGTAACTGCCATACATCCTCAGCAGGTTTAAATGGACTGTTCTCATTTATATATTAAGGTCATGTATTTTTGTAGAGCCAACAATCTTGTAGAGCCAACAAACTTGTAGAAATCCCTCCTGTATAAGTACTGTCAATAACAACCAATTAGCTAGGACATTTACGTTAGGTTACTGTATATCTCAGACCACAAAGTAAAGTAGCACTTATAATAATATTTCAGGTCCCCAATACTACTGACAATCAAACCGCCTGCCCCCCCCCCTCCACCACCCCAAGTCCAGGCCAACAGGAAGTGACCTTAATAAACTTTAACCTGCAGTGACATTTAAAGTGAGAACAAATTTATGAATGGGATGACAGACTAAGTTCAGATGATAAGAAAGATTGGCACATCTGACTCATTTTGGTATGCATGACCTTTCTGCTATTGTTTCTGTTGTTGTTGTTGTTTTGTCGGTGAAGTCAGCTGTAAGTTTCTCACATCAATGGCTTTTCACTTTCAGGTCCGTAAAGTAATGGCTTGAGGGGAAGTTTGTTGGTAGCTCAAACAACTTTGCTATGAACACCATAATTATATGACTAGACAACATTTATGGTTGTAAATAAAACTTAAAGTTTTGAACTATAAATCACAAATGTATTATTTAATGGCATTTATATGTTGTTTCAAATTTCTACTGGTACATAAAACCTTAAAAAATCAATTGGAAGAGACCGGACCTGGTTGCGCAATTGGTAGGGTGCAGGCTCCAGGTACGTGAGGCCCCGTATTCAAGGCCGCAACATACCAAAGTCGTATGGTTGTAGTATAGCTCCCTTGCTAACGCTCAAGCTAATATAAGGGTAGTTCCAAGACTGGTTTGCCTGGTGTCAGGATAATGTGATTGGGTGTGGTATCATGCCAGGTGTTCACGCCATGCTATACACAGTGAAGGCAGCACTATATCTGCTTCAAGTGGACACCGTCTCAAGATAACTGAAATTCTGTTGGTGGGACGATAAACCAAAACAAAGAAATAAATAGGAAGATTAAAAAATAACTTGATATAATTGGTAAGGAAATATTTTATAAATGAAGAATCCATAAATAAAAGTCAATCTTATTGTTGTTTGTTACTAAGGACAACAAATAGCTTTGACTTTCAAGCTTACTAAAGAAACATAGGAATATGGTAAAATATGTGTATCTATAGCATTTATCCCATATGTTCAGACTGTATAAGTAGCTTTTAGCCAGATGTCTAAACAATCACGTCTGAGTAAGGTGGATTTTATATCGTATCAAATGTATTGGCTTTCAGTATTATTAGGTTCACACAAACACATGCCTACATATATGATCATGCATACAAATTGACAGCCATTTACATACACAGTGGATCAAAGAATATGAAAATATGTTGTTATGCCTCCTCACACATTGAGATCTGTATATGTAGTATGTGCAGATATTTTAAAGGATGTAAGCTCACTACTAATAGACCATTTCAAACATCCAGTGCGCATGCGCCGATTTATATCTCGCGCTACGAGACTTGACCCGTTTTCTTTCGATTGTCAAAACTGGGGGCTCTTGCGCAAAGGATTTCATCATTTGTGTCCGTACTTTCTTAGAAAACAAGTTTTTTTTTTTTTTCGGTTTGCACATATTAGCGCCAATTAACGGCTGTTAACAACACTGTTCACGCACTTATAACATGGAGTCGCTATTACATCACTTTGATTTTAATTTCTTCAAGGTTGTAAAAAATAAATGCGGTGTTATTTCTTTCTGGCGCGGAGGGCTCTCTGGCTAACACTGCAACAACAAAGAAAATTCTGGGAAACAATCGACGGTCACTATCATTTGAAGTCGCCGAAAAGAAATATTTTTGTGTCAAATTGACCGACCCATTATTTCACAATACTGTGTAACCTGATATCGATCGATAATTGTCTTCAAGCTGCCATTTAGAAGATAGAGAGGGTGTGAACGTTGGGTACTGTTGAGAGATTAAAAATGATAAGTACACGTGAACGGCGTGTGCTATGAATAAATATGCAACGTTATTGACGATTTACCTTCGCGGCATAAATATAAGTTCTAAAAGAGTGAGAGTGGAGGGGGGAAACTTTACTATGTATTAATATTTCAGACTGCGCATGTTTTTACTTATATAAATATCCTTACAAACTTCTTTAGTCCATTGAATGATCATAAGCATTTTTATAAAGGAATTATTTATATTTAAGGTATGGATTAACTACAAAAGAATAGGCGAGCTATTGAAATAATACCTTTGCAATAAACACGAGATGAAAATATACATTAGATTGTGTTCCTTGAAATCCCAACATCCACGTTTCCTCTTCCTTAACGAAAAAAATAGTGGGGTTGGGAAAGAGTGCACCATTGTGGGTACTGCTAAATATAGCGTTAGGTCCTTTTATGAGCCAAAAAAGATATTGTAGACCTTAGTGTTTTGTCCTTTTTGTTGTCCTCGCGTAAGTCAATGCATATTGGTCTGTAAATGGTGAAGGTCATAAACCACTCGACTGCCATATGGTGACAGTTTCAAACACAGCTGCATAGCGGGTGCATGTGTTAATTCTTGCGAAGGGGAAAAGACGCCAAAACACGGTCACACTTCCTGTCCACTAGACAAACAAGGTGTCATAAAACTGCCAATTAGCTTAATTAGTTGGGGTGTCCGCTCATGTCATAAAATTAGGGATTCAATTAGAGTAGAACTTTATGATGGTATGAAAGGGACCCACGCCCATAGAGAAACATACCGGGTAATATGAATTTACAAAACTTAAATTAATACAGTTCTATCTTTAAATGGGTACAAAAATTAAGTAGCCGGTAGGGCCCACTTTAGACCACATTTTGGCATAGAACATTCAAGCCATGAATGGGAATATAAGACGTAGCCAGGCGTGTAGACCCTCATTCAAATAATTGCAAATCAAGTAAAGTCAAAAGTTGTATGCAGATTTTGAATCGCAGTCCACGAATTCCTATTAATCATTTATACGTAATAGCGCATTATGTGACCGATGCATTAAGAAATAGGGATTTTGACACTATTGTCCAAATTTACAACATTGTTCATTATAAGATATATAACAACTAAGATTAGAAGCATAAGTAAATTTGCTTGACAAAGATCCATACCCCTGTAACTAAAGTAATGATGATGCAAATGACGGTGATGCTGCTGCTGCTACTGCTGATAATGATGACGGTGATACCGATGCTGTTTATGATTATTATGTAAATGGTAAAAACGGTTACGGTGATGCCCATGACGATTACGATGTAGATCGTGATGGCGGTGATGCTGCTGCTGATGATGATGATTAAAGGTGATTATACAGGTAATATGGGATCATGATGATGATCATGTGTGGCCAGATAAATTTAATGGCGGTAATGATTATAATTTCTTTAATATTTAACATGTAAATGGACGTGATATAAGTTCGTTTTTATTACGGTTGTTTTATTTAACTTTCAATTGATGATTGTATACGTGCACTATTTGGCAACTTATGGTTATTCAGACGTTGAACTTTTGTCAATTTCATGATTTTCAGCACTGTATTACGTTCAATTAGATAATACAAAATTCGGAAGTGAAGAGCCCCCAGTTTTGCAAAACAGGTCGAGTCTCGCGAGATTTTCTCACAAAGCGTTTACTTGATCAGCGGAATAGGATTGGCTAGACGCTTGGATTGAAATGGTCTATTGTGTATGGATATTGTATGATACTGATTGGTATTACACCAGCCCTCCCATCAAATATATGATGGCAGGCAGGCTGTAGTTTTTGTTAGAGCAGAATGATCAAGAGCAGAATGATCATTTGATCCTTTTATAGTTTGCTGAGGACAGTCTTACAAGGAAAGGTGTCCAGGTTTGTGACAGCGGACATTGACCTCTTATTGATTAGACACCAAGCTAGCACATTTATGTTTCACTCTCCAACACTGCTTTAATAAATCTGTGACTCTCAGTCAGTCAATCTGACTTAAAGGTGGTATTCAACAGTTTAAACCACAAAATATTTTCTCCAATAACCACATAAATTACAGTAACTTGAAACAATCCTGTGTAATGCTGTTTATTGGGGTCCTTTATCTACATGAAATGTGATCCCACTTGCCATTTAAGAAGGTATTTTCTATCTGTGCTTTCCAAAAAGCTATGTTAAAACCTGTGACATCTATGTTTAAACTTAGAAATTTGAAAAAAATGTGACCACCAACTTTTAAAGTTGGTATTTTTGACAGTTTATCTATATCAAATTTACGTTACATTTTTTTCTGGTATCATATCTTCATAACTCATACTTTTGTTTAAGGAAAGAAACTTGACACTTGACACTTCCACAGTTGTAGAACAGTACAAATCATGAAAGTAATCTCTCTAATTGATTATTCTTAAATAATATCATTCTTTATCTGACAGAGGACACTTTCCTCTTTTTATAGATATTGATCTTGCTTGTTGAATTCAGCTGTGTCATAGATTAAAATAGTTAATGTAAGTTTTACCAATACCCTACAGTTATATGTATAGATACTGTGCACAGTTTTGTATTTATTTTTTGACCTTTTACACAATTATTTTAAAGAACCATGGGAACCTGTGCAGCTGCTATTTTCGATCAGGAAATTCCATTATTCAAATCTCTTTAATGGTGCTCTCTTATTATAAACAATAATTAATGTAAAGCATTAGTAAACATTGATTTCAGCCAGATTCTTATTCATAAACTGATTTAATCATTGATTACTGTGTCTGAGAAGTAGAGTTTACTGTCCAATAATGTAATATATTAGCACTTAATACTGCCCAATACAGCTATGTACAGGATGATCACGTGGTACAAATCAACTGAACATATTGGTTGTAAGAAATGGATATAGACAAAAAAGTGATATTGACTCATGCATGGTTTCACTTGAACAGCAAGAAAATACCTACGATTGCGTTCTTTTTATGTTCACTATTGCTACAACAACATGGCTTCTGGGAATAAATATGGAGAGTTTATCAGTCTGTCTGAAAATGATTTAGTAACATTAAGGGAAAATGTCAACAAGAAAAGAAAAAAAAGAGTGTTACCTCGGTAGCAGTGAATGCTATTCATGATTATCTGTCGAGGAAAAATGTGATAACAGGCTGAGAAAACGCTGGCAACTTGGATTGACATCTCTGGCTTGTTGTATAAAAGCAACAATGAAAACGTTATTTAATGGAGTCTGTAATATATTAAGTTAAACATGGTATCAAACAGTTTGGATCAAAACTATTTTCATTAAAAATCTAAGTAAATCTTTGTTTTTGAACAGATCTCGCAAAATGCTGTTCATCGATGAAAACCTATCTGAAAAGTGAACCGTTACACCACAGTCATCAGTACAGACATGTATTTCCTATCTGAGCCTATCTGAGCACAGTTAGTTAGCAGGAATCCCAATTGTTCTTATTTATAGATTTGAAAAGAATGAACTTTTTAAATATTGATGAACATGTTTTACTGCCTAAAATTGATATACTGTTGAAAGTCGTCCAAGCTTAGACTAAAGTATGATTTTGTCCAGAAATTATGCCTAAATACCCCAAACAGAGGTCAGATATTGTAACGTATATGTATGCAAACTGTCAGACACCACCTTTAAGACTTATGTCCTTTGTCAGTCACATTGCTTAGGTCCTTAAAACTTTATTTAGATGCCAACACAAATCTTTATTTGTATAGTATATATAACATACAGCCCCTTAAATTGAGATCATGGAAGAAAAGGAAAGTCTACACAGTACTTAAGTGATTATGGCAAGGGCTCTGACCTTAAGCCAGTTTGGAGATGGATAATCATCCCTTCAGCTTGACCAGTAGGCATCTATCATCATACTATATATCTGGCTGGGAAATGTGAGGAATGTGTCACTGGCTACATAGTTATAATACAGGATCTGGGAAAATAAGGCAAAGATTTAATTGTTGTTTATCTTAACTCTTAACCTGCTAAGTATAAACGAATCAGGGTAAGGCAAGTACTGTAAACCCAGCTGAGTAAGCTCCCCTTGCACAGAAGCTGTTTGTTCAGGATCTGCACCATTTGCTTCTGAACCTTGCCAGCAGCTCTTGACACTTAATTTACATTGAATTGTTGATAGAAACGTTTTTGTTTGGTTCAGATTGTATGATAAAGTTGGGATTAGGTAGGGATAAGGGTTTTTTCTTCATCTGTCAGTACAAACTTGTGGTTAAGTTTCTGTGAGATAGAAGGATTAACGACTCTGTGATTGTAAGAATCCAGGAAGTGGACATTGTATACTCAGTATTACTGTCGTGGTGCAGAACATTGTGACATTGTATACACAGTATTAGTGTCGTGGTGCAGAACATTGTGACATTGTATACACAGTATTACTGTCGTGGTGCAGCACTTTGTGACATTGTATACACAATATTAGTGTCGTGGTGCAGAACATTGTGACATTGTATACACAATATTGGTGTCGTGGTGCAGAACATTGTGACATTGTATACACAGTATTACTGTCGTGGTGCAGAACATTGTGACATTGTATACACAGTATTACTGTCGTGGTGCAGCACTTTGTGACATTGTATACACAATATTAGTGTCGTGGTGCAGAACATTGTGACATTGTATACACAATATTAGTGTCGTGGTGCAGAACATTGTGACATACTTGTCTTCTACTGTAAAAGTGACAGGAATGCATTAGTAAACCATGTTTTTCTGGGTTAGTGAAGTCAGCAGTGATCTGAGGGTCAATTATTTATGACAAAATAGTTGAAACACATTGTCCATGTCTTTTATCACATAGTCACTAGTGTAAAATTTGTTCTAACTATGTTTTCTAAGAGTGTAAATATGTAAACATAAAATTGGGGATACATGTACTTGTGCTTGATTGAGTTGTTGTCTTTTTAATGACATGTTTTTACTTTTATGTGTAAAGTATGGTATTTCTGAGAATAAAGTCTCAAACACATGCTGTATATATGTAATAGGAGTAGAAAAAGAAAGCCTCTGGCAGATTCGAACCACAGACCTCCCCGGTACTAGCGGGTTGCTTTACCATCTGTGCTATAATGGCACAATGAAACTGCTGCATATGTATTTAACATACATGAATTTGAATAGAAAAAAATATGAGGAAATTATATGTAATAACTTATTTATGTCAATATTTTGTTGTTGTTTTTTTCCGATTTAAGTATAAACAACATTATTGTCATACAATTTACATTAGTAAGAAGGAAGCATATTTAGTTAATATCTTTACAATGATAAAGTTGTGTGCTTTTATGAAGTCTCAAAAATTCCCATGTATATATTATTGTGTGAAAAATTGGCAAACTGTCTGTCCTGTATTATCTATAAGCCAGGAAGTTAAACTTCAAAACATCCTGGCTTATTGCATTTGATAAAATTGTCAAATTGAAGCACAGGTTAATAAACCAGTGCATTCACAGGTCATTTTGTTTATCTTGACTTAGTTTGTTCTGTTTCTTTTCAGATAGGACAAGGAAAAACCTATAATGCTTGATCAAAAGAATGTTCAGACAAGGAAGATCTACAAAAGCTGGTCAAAACATCCTGAACAGCTAGAGGGAAGTGTGCTACTTAAGCAGTATTTAAAGGACCTATAGTTTAATTATTTATCTGAGTCATCTGAATAGAAATAGTTTTGGGTTGTTCAATTAAAGGAAAAATGGTATAAAATAAGTTGGATGGATTTACAAATAAGAATGGTGTAAGGGTGAAAGGAAAAATGGCTAAGAACTATGTCAGTGAAAGTGATCTAATAACCAGACAACCGAATTCAGTGAACAAAGGACGTATTTTCTCCCTGTCAGACGGAAATATGGGGAATGGCACTGAGATTAATTCCGAAGTGAATGGAAATTATAAAATAAATGATCTAGAAACTACAGATCAACCATACAGGTTGAAATCAAATTCATTGAAAGGCGGTTCTCGTGTGAGTTTTGCTGATTTAGACGGTGATGGAAACTTGGTGAAAACAAGCAGTGAGATGGAGTTGCAGTTTGATCGACCTGTGATGGAGGTCTACAGTCATTTCCTTGGTCGTAGCATATCACTGTCTGCCATTGAAAACAGTTACTATGACTGCAGTAGTGGTAGTGACTCGGGTATTGCAGCAGACCGTTTTTCAATTTCCTCGTTAGATCAGCTGTCCAACAGCCCTATTGAAGAGGAGCCAGTTGAGGAAAGTGTTGACAGAAACTGGAGTAATGTGACAATACCAGATGTGATTGTAGAACAAAATGGCTGCCAGACTGATAGTGCAGATAATGATAAGGAGACTACTAGTCAGATAAAGCCAAAACCACATACCACCTCACCACCGCGCGGCAAACCACCTTTACCGAATGGAAAATCTCCTAAAAGTCGTCCATCATCAGGGAAGCAGTCATGGTTGCTACGGTTATTTGAGTCGAAGATGTTTGATATGTCCATTGCCATTTCATACCTGTTCAACTCCAAGGAGCCTGGGGTTCAAACCTACCTAGGTAAGTGATGGGTCCTTATCACCTGTAGTCTATATCTCCTAGGAACCTACCTGGGTAAGTGATGGGCCCCTTATCACCTGTAGTCTGTCTCCTAGGAACCTACCTAGGTAAGTGATGGGCCCTTATCACCTGTAGTCTATGTCTCCTAGGAACCTACCTGGGTAAGTGATGGGCCCCTATCACCTGTAGTCTATGTCTCCTAGGAATCTACCTAGGTAAGTAATGGGGCCCCTTATCACCTGTAGTCTATGTCTCCTAGGAACCTACCTGGGTAAGTGATGGGGCCCCTTATCACCTGTAGTCTATGTCTCCTAGGAACCTACCTAGGTAAGTGATGGGCCCCTCATCACCTGTAGTCTATGTCTCCTAGGAACCTACCTAGGTAAGTGATGGGGCCCCTTATCACCTGTAGTCTATGTCTCCTAGGTTCCTACCTGGGTAAGTGATGGGCCCCTTATCACCTGTAGTCTATGTCTCCTAGGAACCTACCTAGTTAAGTGATGGGGCTCCTTATCACCTGTAGTCTATGTCTCCTAGGAACCTACCTAGGTAAGTGATAGGCCCCTTATCACCTGTAGTCTATGTCTCCTAGGAACCTACCTAGGTAAATGATGGGTCCTCGTCACCTGTAGTCTGTCTCCTAGGAACCTACCTAGGTAAGTGATGCATCATCATCACCTGTAGTCTATGTCTCCTAGAAACTTACCTAGGTAAGTGATGGGTCCTTATCACCTGTAGTCTGTGTCTCCTAGAAACTTACCTAGGTAAGTGATGGGTCCTTATCACCTGTAGTCTATGTCTTCTAGGAACCTACCTAGGTAAATGATGGGTCCTCTATCACCTGTAGTCTATGTCTTCTAGGGAACCTACCTAGGTAAGTGATGGGTCCTTATCACCTGTAGTCTATGTCTCCTAGAAACTTACCTAGGTAAGTGATGGGTCCTTATCACCTGTAGTCTATGTCTCCTAGATCTTACCTAGGTAAGTGATGTGTCCTTATCACCTGTAGTCTATGTCTCCTAGAAACTTACCTAGGTAAGTGATGGGTCCTTATCACCTGTAGTCTATGTCTCCTAGAAACTTACCTAGGTAAGTGATGTGTCCTTATCACCTGTAGTCTATGTCTCCTAGAAACTTACCTAGGTAAGTGATGGGTCCTTATCACCTGTAGTCTATGTCTTCTAGGAACCTACATAGGTAAGTGATGGGTCCTTATCACCTGTCGTCTATGGCTCCTAGGAACTTTCCTAGGTAAGTGATGGGTCCTTATCACCTGTAGTCTATGTCTCCTAGAAACCTACCTGGGTAAGTGATGGGTCCTTATCACCTGTAGTCTATGTCTTCTAGGAACCTACATAGGTAAGTGATGGGTTCTTATCACCTGTAGTCTATGTCTCCTAGAAACTTACCTTGGTAAGTGATGGGTCCTTATCACCTGTAGTCTATGTCTCCTAGAAACTTACCTAGGTAAGTGATGGGTCCTTATCACTGTAGTCTATGTCTCCTAGGAACCTACCTGGGTAAGTGATGGGGCCCCTTATCACCTGTAGTCTATGTCTCCTAGGAACCTACCTAGGTAAGTGATGGGCCCCTCATCACCTGTAGTCTATGTCTCCTAGGAACCTACCTAGGTAAGTGATGGGGCCCCTTATCACCTGTAGTCTATGTCTCCTAGGTTCCTACCTGGGTAAGTGATGGGCCCCTTATCACCTGTAGTCTATGTCTCCTAGGAACCTACCTAGTTAAGTGATGGGGCTCCTTATCACCTGTAGTCTATGTCTCCTAGGAACCTACCTAGGTAAGTGATAGGCCCCTTATCACCTGTAGTCTATGTCTCCTAGGAACCTACCTAGGTAAATGATGGGTCCTCGTCACCTGTAGTCTGTCTCCTAGGAACCTACCTAGGTAAGTGATGCATCATCATCACCTGTAGTCTATGTCTCCTAGAAACTTACCTAGGTAAGTGATGGGTCCTTATCACCTGTAGTCTGTGTCTCCTAGAAACTTACCTAGGTAAGTGATGGGTCCTTATCACCTGTAGTCTATGTCTTCTAGGAACCTACCTAGGTAAATGATGGGTCCTCTATCACCTGTAGTCTATGTCTTCTAGGGAACCTACCTAGGTAAGTGATGGGTCCTTATCACCTGTAGTCTATGTCTCCTAGAAACTTACCTAGGTAAGTGATGGGTCCTTATCACCTGTAGTCTATGTCTCCTAGAAACTTACCTAGGTAAGTGATGTGTCCTTATCACCTGTAGTCTATGTCTCCTAGAAACTTACCTAGGTAAGTGATGGGTCCTTATCACCTGTAGTCTATGTCTCCTAGAAACTTACCTAGGTAAGTGATGTGTCCTTATCACCTGTAGTCTATGTCTCCTAGAAACTTACCTAGGTAAGTGATGGGTCCTTATCACCTGTAGTCTATGTCTTCTAGGAACCTACATAGGTAAGTGATGGGTCCTTATCACCTGTCGTCTATGGCTCCTAGGAACTTTCCTAGGTAAGTGATGGGTCCTTATCACCTGTAGTCTATGTCTCCTAGAAACCTACCTGGGTAAGTGATGGGTCCTTATCACCTGTAGTCTATGTCTTCTAGGAACCTACATAGGTAAGTGATGGGTTCTTATCACCTGTAGTCTATGTCTCCTAGAAGCTTACCTTGGTAAGTGATGGGTCCTTATCACCTGTAGTCTATGTCTCCTAGAAACTTACCTAGGTAAGTGATGGGTCCTTATCACTGTAGTCTATGTCTCCTAGGTACCTACCTAGGTAAGTGATGGGTCCTTATCACCTGTAGTCTATGTCTCCTAGAAACTTACCTAGGTAAGTGATGGGTCCTTATCACCTGTAGTCTATGTCTCCTAGAAACTTACCTTGGTAAGTGATGGGTCCTTATCACCTGTAGTCTATGTCTCCTAGAAACTTACCTAGGTAAGTGATGGGTCCTTATCACTGTAGTCTATGTCTCCTAGGTACCTACCTAGGTAAGTGATGGGTCCTTATCACCTGTAGTCTATGTCTCCTAGAAACTTACCTAGGTAAGTGATGGGTCCTTATCACTGTAGTCTATGTCTCCTAGGTACCTACCTAGGTAAGTGATGGGTCCTTATCACCTGTAGTCTATGTCTCCTAGAAACTTACCTAGGTAAGTGATGGGTTCTTATCACCTGTAGTCTATGTCTCCTAGAAACTTACCTAGGTAAGTGATGGGTCCTCTATCACCTGTAGTCTATGTCTCCTAGGTACCTACCTAGGTAAGTGATGGGGCCCCTTATCACTGTAGTCTATGTCTCCTAGGTACCTACCTAGGTAAGTGATGGGTCCTTATCACTGTAGTCTATGTCTCCTAGGTACCTACCTAGGTAAGTGATGGGTCCTTATCACTGTAGTCTATGTCTCCTAGGTACCTACCTAGGTAAGTGATGGGTCCTTATCACTGTAGTCTATGTCTCCTAGGTACCTACCTAGGTAAGTGATGGGTCCTTATCACTGTAGTCTATGTCTCCTAGGTACCTACCTAGGTAAGTGATGGGTCCTTATCACTGTAGTCTATGTCTCCTAGGTACCTACCTAGGTAAGTGATGGGTCCTTATCACTGTAGTCTATGTCTCCTAGGTACCTACCTAGGTAAGTGATGTCTACACTAAAGTGGAGCACAATGTTAATTTGTTACGATTTTTTTCCCATACTGTATGTAGTTTGTGACTTCCTGGTGTGACCCCAGTTGTCACACTAGAAGCACATTGACAAGTTGTATCAGGATACAGTTAGATACTTTGTAAAAACTCATTTACATGGGATTAGTTGTCACATATACAGTTTGCAAGCATGGGTTTGTTGCACTGCTACAAATGTCTATTGGGTAGTAATATCTTAAGTTTAGCAAACATAAGTGTATACAGATAACTGCCCTTCTTGAGGTTGAAATTAGGAACACTTGGACAAAAGAGTTTTGTGAGGTGACCAACATTATTGACATCCGAGACCTCATATAACACTCTGGCAGCCACTTTAAAGGGGTACAGAGTCAACAAACACTTTGATATAACTATAAAAATGTTAAAACATGGTTATAAAGACAGTGCCCCATGCTCTTCTTAACACTGATTTTTTTATCATTGCAGCCAATAAGATGTTCAGTTTTCCAGAGTTTGATGTAGACTTCTACTTGCCGCAGTTGTTGAACATGTACATCCACATGCATGATGTGGCAGAGGCAGTTCACCCCTATATTGTTCACAGGTAATTAACCCCTTGATAACATCTTGAGTCAGAGCAAGTATTTTCTGACTTGTACAATAAAGTACGGATTATTTGGGTACATCACAATTGTATATTGTTTTCTAAATATGATTTCATATATTCCAGGTGTCGAAACAGTGTGGAATTCTCAGTACGGTGTATCTGGTTGTTAAGTGCATTTTCAGCCGATGTTATGAAACCAACATGGAAAACCTCCCAGGGGTTGAAGCTACGCAACATGATTCTCAATGAGGAACTCAGGTATGTGAGAGAAACTCATTTACAGAGAAAGACAAAGCTTAGTATGAGTTCATGTCTCTGATATTAAACAGTTGATTTGGTAATTGGTCTGGTGTAATTTGTATGCCATTGGGAGCTGTCGGAACAGAATTTCATTTTTTGTTTCACAATTTTTTTCAATATTTCTACTTTTCTTGTGACAGATATTAAAAATCAAGATTTTGGACATTAAGTAAATGTAGTAAGTTAAAGGTTAATTATCAGAAATATGAGTGTTTTATATATATATATATATATTTTGCATTTCGTATTGAAATTCTACATAGTTACTTATTGGACGAATTGAGATGACGTCATCAAGCACTAACAATATTATGGAATGTTCAGAGACCCAATTTTGAACCATTTAGTGATATATTTACTTCCTCCTCTCCTTGTAGTCACCATGTACATCACAGACAGGGTCACCGTCGAAACCAGTCTCATCACATCCCATCATCTGCATTGACCAATCAGACGCCAGCTCTGTCACCCTCGGGAAAGAAGACACACACACGTTCACGATCTGATGCTTCAGGTTAGTCAAATTTAACAAAACAGGTTTTGTGCTCTAATACTTAATTTCTTGCTTTCAGTAGTTGTCAACATATTCAGTCACTTACTTTGTTAAAAGAAGCATCACTGGCACACAACTTTCCTTGTTATTATGCTGTAGCACACTGTTACTGTAAAGATTTGTGTCCCAGTCAGGCAAAAATTGTCATGTGTTGTCTTCCAGCTGTCTTCTGACTCCATCTGTCTGCAGTCTTCCTTCACCAAAGATGGCCAGACGTTATTATAACCATCATTGTATAACACCATGACTTGTGTGGCTTGATGTATACAAAAGTTCTTTTCTGCCTTTTCTCACACCAGGTCTGTATATCAAACCAGGAAACAGCCAGTCTACTAACACTCTGCATACCTCGAGTAGTGGCGACCTGGCATCAGGTCGGGCATTTGACAATGGTTGTATCTGTGCCCAGACATCACAGGCCATGAAGAACGATCTCACAGGGAAAGAGTTCAACTGTGTTTGTGGGGTAAGTGTTGTTAGAATCTTATAAGTATATAAAATGTTAAATTGAGTGTTTTAAAAGGGGCATAAATTTCGCAGATTTATGCTCCTGCGGAACCCGAAACATAGCACAAATATAGACACTCCAGGGTCTCTAGCACCGCAACTAGAAATCTTTGGCCGAAACGGTTTTTGGTGCCAGGTTCTGACAGATGGGCCCTAGATTCTTGCCAAATTTCAGCTCCATGGGGCCATAAAAGGGGCCAAAATGGCGCAGATTTATGCCCCTGTGGAACCCCATACATAACACTCCAATGGACCATTTGGGGGCCTCTACGGTTTAACCCTTACGCTGCTCAGCCATGTTCCAAGCCCCCGTGCTGAGCATTTTTCTCTAAATTTCCAGTGTTACCAGTTTTTGCTTAACCATATGTCTTTTAAGCTTCATAAAAATGTTCAAGTCCCTAATTTAAAATTTCAAACTCACAATGATGTATGGAAGATGTATGATTTGAAAGTAAATAGTTAGTCATTGAAGTTCATGCTTTTTGTGGTATTATTGCCAATAGTCATATACAGAAGTATCTGTTGTGTGTGCAAAAAGTGCAGTAACTGGTATTTCCATTTGGTACCATATGTTAGATTCAAGAATAGTTTCCTGTTCTAACTTATTTCATAAATACAATAATACATTAGTTTATATATTGTTAGAGTAATAGAAGACTTATGTGCATGGTAAAGACAGTTTTCCACTTATAGCTAATGTTGGAGTAATTGCTGGCTAATGTTGCAGGCCCCAAGACTAGCCCCCCAGATAGAGTTTATCAGGGCCATGATGAGTATAGGCACCCGACTACAGCAGCTGCCAACCAAGGAACTGAGGTGTAAGTACTTTACATCAGGCAGCACCACTAACAATTCAAAATGGACACACTTGCAGGAGAGGCAGTAGATGCATTCTGTAAATTATTATCTGCAAAGTTTTGTGCTCCTGTAATTCTATTAAGATGTTTTTCTTTGATTCTTCTTATATCAAAGCTAGAGGTCACCATAATGAACTTAATTGTTAATCCACATATATCCACAAGTTCAATACATAGAATCCATTGCTTAAGTCCATCATATGTTTTCAAATGTTCATATTCGTATTGTACATTCTTGTAGGTGCCCGTCTGATGGCTGAGTTAGCTATGATGAATCTGAATCTTCCTGCCCGGGTATGGATGCCCACGGCCCAGTTCACCCATCATGTGGTAAGGATACCACACACTCAGGCGGTTGTCCTCAACTCTAAAGAGAAGGTAAGATACATACGAAAATGTTATGATTTTTGCATCTACAGTCCTGGCTTGAAATACTGAAACAAAATAAATGCTTATACTGTAATTTCCAGCAATCTGAGACAACTATAACATTATAGCCAAATCAAACTGTCAAAACTTGAGGTTCTTACAATAGAGAAGCTGAAATTCAGAAAATGTACTCAATAGGTCAACAAGATAAGCTTTATTCTACTTGTTTATTAATACTTTGGCTACCTACAAAGAATAGTTTCCTTGCAAAGTCATATATGGGAAGGGACACCTGTGGCAGAGTCGCCGATTTGTAACTCCTATGACCACTTAGCCTCTCATCGAGTGGGTTTCGAGTCCTGTTCAGGGGGAAGGACTTAATGTGGTAAGGTCTTCCAGCTGACCTGTGATACACTGGTGGTTCTACCCAGACATTTGTTTGGGGTCATCCTCTGCCAAAATAGCTGGACGTCACTATAATGATCATAATTGGTGGCTGTGATGCATTTCACACACAAAAACACAACATATATGGGTCTTTATTTAGTTGATTCATTATTTGCTTATTTAATATTTACTGTATATGGTATCTATAAGATGGTAAGAAACATTATTGTGTATCTGCAGGCCCCATACCTGATCTATGTAGAGGTCCTGGAATGTGAGAACTCCATGATGTGTCACGTACCCAACAAGATACTGGAGAACACCTTGCGATACACACGGTCCGAGGAAGACCTCGTTACATTCTCACAATATGGAAACACATCCCCACGAGACTTTAGTGTCTATGGAAATGCCCATGACTTTGATGATGCAGATTGCTGGTCACAAGAGGATGATGATATCATTCAGGTAGGTTTTTGGGGGGACTTACAAACTTTCATGGAGCCCCAACTACACCTCACTCGAAAAACAAAACAACAATAATATCCTTTAGCACATGCATACGCCATTTTACGCCTTCATAAAGCATTCACAATTATTCCTTTTATCTTCAGCTGCATCAACACAACTAAGGGTTTATCCGTAGACTAGTTTAATATAGGTTATATAATTTTATACCATAAATGCATGTGTTTAAAAAGATTTAAAACTGTTTCAAAGAAATTCAATAAAGTCAAGTGAATTTTTACTATGAATGAAAGGGTCAAAGGTTCTGTCAGTTTGTTGTCATTTTTAAAAGTTCTCTGAATTCACAAAATGAAAAGAACTAAAATCTAAAAGCAAATCATCACCTTGTAAAACTTAATTCTTACTTATGCAACATTTCTGCCATTCATAATTGATATAGTAATTAATAAATCACTTCCTGATCTGGTTAAGAACTTCTTTTTATGTCTTTGTATCAATAAATCTAAGCTTAGAGAAGCCCCTGTGTGTGAGAATAGCCATAGTGTGACTTCTAACCCTCTGTGTAGGGTTGAATCCAGGATGGGGTAAAGAAATTTCATGTGGTAGTATTCCAGCTGACCTGCAAAGCACTGGGGATTCAACTGAGTCTTTGGTTTGGGGTTTTCCTTCACCAATAACAGTTTGTTGTCACCAACATGAACTTTATTCTGTCAATGAGATGTATCTAAAAAACAAAAAGGAAAAATTGTTTTTGCTTCTAGTTACAGATATCGTCCAAGTATAGGTCTAGTGACACCATCTCACAGTTCTCAATAGAGAGCTCCACTAGTGGAGACAGTAAAGAACCAGTCTACATAGCGGCAGGGGACATACGACGTAGGCTGTCGGAGAATATTTCTGCTCCAAAGGGAAAATTTGAGGTTTGTTGTTTCATTACACTCTGTTACGGAGGCTTTACTGAAACTGTGTGCAATATGCTGGAAAAATAACTAAATGTGTACTTGAAAAAAATTGCAAAATCATTGTGCTTAAAAAAGATCATCTTGAAGTTGAATTATTTTCAGTGCTTTAACATTTTTATACTTCCTCAAAGGGTGGGCATTTATCAGTTTTTTCTGTCCTGTATTCAAACTCACCTGTATTTTTTTTCCATTTATCTCTGTGTATTTTCCTTGTTCTTTAAACTCCTGGATCAGTAAACTGTGTCTAAATTATTATATTTTTCCTTGTGTGTGAAATAACTGGAAAACTACTGAATGGATAAACTTCACATTTGGTACATAGGTATCTTGTGAACCAAAATTTACCCAAGGTCAGTTGGTATTTATAGATCATGCATTTGCAGTGGCTAAATAAGACCATTACTTTTAAAAATGATCAAAATGTCCAAAATAATTTCAGGGAGCATTACATGGTTATACTGATTATTCATTCTAACAGTAAAGGTTTCTTAAATAAATAGACTAAATGGCAGTATTTATCTCTATGACTTTATTATATTATTATTATTATAGTCTGTAACATTGTTCCTGCACCTTGATTTAAATGACCAATTGTAGCGTGACCCAGAGGACCCTTCAGCAGCAGCCCTAAAGGAACCATGGGAAGAGAAGGTACGACGTATCCGTGAATCATCCCCTTACGGTCATTTGCACAATTGGAAACTGATGTCTGTCATTGTGAAATGTGGTGATGATCTCCGTCAGGAACTAATGGTCTACCAGATTCTAAGTCAGCTCCAGGTAATTAAATAAAGTTCTGAATTTTAGAAATAATTTTGTTTAGTAAGTTTTTTTTTGTGCTGATGGAACTTTCTCTGAAAGGGATATAAATTTTACAATACAAGTAACTTAATTTGAACAATATTGTTGATCAGTTAATGAAATGTTCCAGCACTGGTTACAATTTAGAGTTACTGTCCGCTCGTTTATGTCATGTACATAACAGAAATGCTATTACAGAAAAGTCAAATTTTAATCTGCCTTAAATGAATTTCATAAGGTAATTTTCTTAATTCTGCCATTTACCTTATTACCAAAGTAGGACAAAACTGTCACATAAAGTTATCTGCTGCTTTGTTTCCATGCTTGGTCCCAAATGATTGTATTGGAAATCATTATAACTTGCATATTTCTCAAACCTTTTATTTTATATCTTAGAACTTCTGGAACCAGGAACATGTGCCTCTGTGGATCCGACCGTACACAATAGTTGTGACATCTAATGACTGTGGAATGATAGAGCCAGTGCTGAATGCAGTCTCACTCCACCAGATAAAGAAGCATAGCAAGATGACACTTCTTGAGTATTTTGAACATGAGTTTGGTCCCAGAAACAGTGAGGAATTCCTTACAGCTCAGAAAAACTTTGTCCAGAGTTGTGCCGGTTACTGTCTGGTTTGCTACCTTATGCAGGTGAAAGACAGGTGAGGTTTGGACTTTTCTAAAGAGGAGAACGTAAAAATAATGTAATAATAAGCTTACCATGGAATAGTAAGATGAATTATAGTGTATTTTTAAAGGGAAATAGTTAAGTCAACAACTAAGGTTGATGCATGTGGTTAAGCTATTTAATTCAACAACTGGTAATGTTTAACTCAATCTCAGTGTGGTCTGGAGACTTGGTGACAGAAACGTTTAATACAAGGTTTTTCAGCTGACCTGCAGGACATCAGTGGTTCTATCAAGATTTAGTTCTAGTGTCTTGCTACGTCAATAATAGCAGGGAGTTGCAAAATATTATATAAACATACTGTGGGTTGCTATCTTTCAGACACAATGGTAACATTCTGTTGGACTCTGAAGGACACATCATTCATATAGACTTTGGTTTCATTCTGTCCACATCGCCTGGCAAGAATCTGGGCTTTGAAAACTCGGCCTTCAAACTTACACATGAGTTTGCAGAGGTTTGTACTAACCAGTTTCAAGATTTGTTTTCACGTATGTTAATTTTACCCTGATTCTGGTTAATATTCAATGTATTTGGCGCCGTATGACCCATCAATTGTCACTGTGCTGAAAAACACAAAATACAATTCATGATTTGTTTGGTGCACAAATGATAATAGATTAGTACTTAAGGAGCAAAGGAATGTTTAAAATTACACAGTTTTAAAACACAGTCTATCATTATGAAACAATAAAACAAAATATTATCTGCATTGTGGTACAAGATGTTCACCAAAAATCTGCTAACTGATGTTTCCAAAACTGGTCAGATTTACAGATATTGGGCCAGTTTGTCACTTTTGTTCTTGTTATTTGAAGATGTTGGGCAAAGAAAGAGGTGACTTACTAAAGCATTTTTTAAAAAAAAAATGTTTCATAACATATACAAGAAACAAAGAACCATTATTTATAAAAAATGCACATTAGGTAAATAAAAAAAAAATTAAACCCTGAAGGAAAGATATATGGCTGAGTGTGCTGCAAAAACTTTTTTTCTTATTTGTTACATTTGCTATATTTTCATTTCTATCAATATTGTTTTAATATCAACAGGTGATGGGTGGTGAAGGCAGTGACATGTTCGAATACTTCAAGATCCTCATCCTTCAAGGCCTGGTGGCATCTAGGAAGCACATGGATAAACTGTTGCCTACAGTGGAGATCATGCAGACAGGTAAGTCAAACAGGCGTAGATACTGGCCCACGGTCAGAGCTTCAGATAGTAACTGGATTTGGTTTGACAACTGATCACTAAAGAGGCCAGAGTTGTACATTAATTAGCTTTTAGACTGTGATCACTTGCACAGATCTTCCCTAGAACAATGCATTACATTAGTTATTATATTGATATCACTTGCACAGATCTTCCCTAGAACAATGCATTACATTAGTTATTATATTGCTATCACTTGCACAGATCTTCCCTAGAACAATGCATTACATTAGTTATTATATTGATATCACTTGCACAGATCTTCCCTAGAACAATGCATTACATTAGTTATTATATTGATATCAGTTGCACAGATCTTCCCTAAAACTAGTTTTTAAGCGAACATTTTAGCAATTAAAAAGGAAGTAAACAGTATATCTGTTAGTAAGACTGATAATGGCAGGAATAAAGTAAGTTTAAACTTGTTTTTTATTCCAGGTTCCCAGCTGCAGTGTTTTAACAAGGGTGCAGGAACCATCCGAGCATTAAAGGATCGTTTCCATCTTACAACAACAGAGGAGCAGCTTCAGCTGATTGTAGACCACATGGTGGAGTCCAGTCTAAACTCCTTGACTACAAAGCTGTATGACGGCTTTCAGTATTTAACTAATGGCATTTTGTGATAAAGCAGAGTTGTGGTGGTCTGTGTTCATCAGTGTGTAATTACCTTCATACAATGAAGTGAAAGAGTGAAAATACAGCTGGATGAAATAAGGAAAGGATATGTGAGCAAGTGTAATTGGGTGAAAAGTGTATTATGACTTGGCAAGGATAATTGGTTGAAGTTAATATAATTAGTAAGCTGTTGAGTTCAGCTTATATATAGACTAGGTATAACATTTGATAATGGATGGTTCCTTCTTTAAGCCACAGCCCAGTGGGTTATTTTTCTTCCTATTTTTATGCAAGTAGCATATATCAACAAATGCGAAGTTTAAGCCATGTGACATATTTTGTTGCACTACAGTCACATGTACATCAGTTGTTTATTTTTAGGAAGATGTGTGATAAGTCAGAAAAAATATAATTAAAATTCTTAAATAAAAAAGAAAAATATATGACTCATTTTTTTAATTCTCTATGTAAATGTTTTTCAATGAACACCTTCAGACTGAAAGACATGTATTTTTATTTAGTTTTTAATTTTAAGAAATTAAGGGAGATATGGTATGATACGGGTTTATGGATTTTTGAGCTGAAACTTACATTTTCTGTTAATCCTAAGTAGTGGACTGAAGTGAATTGGGTTTGACTGATGTGAGACACATCCTGCTTATTGTATTATTGAAGGTATTTAGTAATTTCAATCTTACTTAAATATGTTTTACAGTATTAAACTGCAAGTAAATCTCAATTATTTTCAATAAATTGGTAGTGAACAAATTATAAAAAAATGATAAAATGGGTTGAACTTTTAGTTCATAAAATATAATCTTTAAAGTCTGTGTCATGGCTCAGTCTTTACAAGCATTCTTCAATAAGTTATGACCTGAGGTTAAGAATGAGGAATAAAGCCCCGAGTCAGACCATTATTTTTTTTAAGATTTTGCTACTGTGATTACAGTTGCTTCTTGTCCTGAGATTATTTAAATGGCCAGAGATGTACTTGAGGTTCCTTCGACTTCTGTGATGTAATTTGTGTCAATCTGGTTTTGCAGTCCGTACAATTTGACCAGTTTGTGCATTTTAAACCATTTTTACTTTTAACTGTTTGACTTTCATTTATAGAAGCAATGCAATTTCTATATATATTCGCTTAATCCAGCACATCTCTGTCGAATGTAGCTGTGCAACTATAGGCTGGAGCAGCTTATTTTAATATTTCTTTTTCATTGCAGTTGTAAAGTATTTTTATCGCTGATGCAATGTGGTGGATATTTTAAAATGTGTTGGGAAATTGAAAATTTTTCCCCTAAGCAGATTTAATATATATACATAAATATTTATTATTAAAAGAAATGTTGGCTTCTCAAAGAGTAGCCAGAAGTATTACATGAATCAACCAAAACATTTTAGATTTTTGTTTGTATGTCTGTTTAGATAGATTTTAGTCCTCTGTATAACCTTTTCCTAGTACCAGTGGATTATTATTGTTGTATAAAAAAAAAGAAAAGGCATGTCACAAAACACACAAGTCATTCAATACATGAAAAAACACAATGTGCAGTAATTTTATTTTTCATCAACAGACCTGATTAGAAGGCAATCTTATAGCCCTGTTTTCTTTTTTTTTCCAACGAAATCTGCAAGCATGCAATTTTTAAATGCATATATTTACATTATCATCTTATAAGTATAGGGTATAATGTATTGTTATATTATTTAAATTTTTATTGACAACCACACAATTCAAGTTTAAGTGCTACAAGAATATTATTTTGTAAAGCATAGTATAGTAGTTATAATTATTATTGATTAGATATATGTAATCCATTCAACTTTCTTTACATTGGCAATAAGGGCATTAACACTCCTATAGTCACATTATTCTTTAGTGTACCTATTTATTTATATTTATTCTCACTCCGTCAATAACTATAACCTTTTTCCGGTTTTCACATCAAAGATCAGGATAAATTGTCTGCTGGCAGCTGTCTGATCAGGATTTCTACTGCCTGCCTCATTTGCTGTAAAGTCTCCAACACTGTTTCTGGTTACAAAATATTTATTTTGTTTTGTTTAGGCAAGCTTGTATTATAAATATAAAAGTAAATATTTTAGATGGTGATCAAGTTTAAAGTTGTAGCAGAGAAATCTCTTTCTCTCCATGTGATGGTTTCAAAATATGAGTTAGGTAGAAGTCTGAAGGTGCCTAGCAAGTTATTATTTGGGATTATTCAATATTGTAGCTATGTATGTCTTGTCACTGTCTGGATTATTTTGTAGTTGTTCATAGCGCTTTTTTCCTCAGTAGAAAGTGTCACAAGTTGTAAAATAACAAAACAGATGTTATGTCTCTCCACCATGCTGTAGAAAGGTCTATAAGCAGTTTCATGTGCAGATAACTCCACTATATTTACTCATTGGAATTTCTTCTTACTTGAATGGATGATTTATCGTGGTTTGTAGTTGTGTTAATGTTGGATAACTCTTTATGGATTTTTGTTCTGCAGTTGTTTTTGTTTTTTTGGAAGCCATTTATTTGTGGCTATAACTCTTTGCTCAGCTGAAGTGGTAGCAGGACAAAGTCTACGTAAGAAGGTACAATGTCACAGCAGGACAAAGTCTATGTAGGAAGGTACAATGTCACAGCAGGACAAAGTCTACATAGGAAGGTACAATGTCACAGCAGGACAAAGTCTACGTAGGAAGGTACAATGTCACAGCAGGACAAAGTCTACGTAGGAAGGTACAATGTCACAGCAGGACAAAGTCTATGTAGGAAGGTACAATGTCACAGCAGGACAAAGTCTATGTAGGAAGGTACAATGTCACAGCAGGACAAAGTCTACATAGGAAGGTACAATGTCACAGCAAGACAAAGTCTAAGTAGGAAGGTACAATGTCACAGCAGGACAAAGTCTACGTAGGAAGGTACAATGTCACAGCAGGACAAAGTCTACGTAGGAAGTAGATTCTGTTTTTGTCAATGATTGGTAAAGGCTCCTAGGGACCATTTATAGCCATTTCTTGTGCTTTGGTTTGATTTTCTCCATGTTTTATTTCATAATTATTTTTTAATGATCGATGGAATCAAGTGACATCATTCTATTGTAAATGAGGTATATTTTTCTGTTTTATTTATCTTATCTGACACAATAATTCTATCTTGTTCCTTTGTTGGTTTCGATCAATCCAAATCGCTTTGGCTTTAAGGACCAAGTGATAAATAAGTGTGATGACATATTTTGAAAAGTTTGAATTGACATAAGTTTTCATTTTTCACTCTTTTTTTCATTTTAAAGATCTTTGACTTGATTTGGCCAAAATGGGGGAAAAAAGGGGGCTTTTGATTTAACTTTTCATTTACAGTACCAAAAGTATGCTGTAAGATTGAATTGCAGTTTACATATATTTCAAGTAAACAAACTTTAATGTTAGCCCACACTCATAGAAAAGGCAAGTTTTAGTATTTATTTTACTAAAATTGGGCTTGTACCCATGTAGTCAAACAGAAATTAAAACAAGCACTGTTTTGAAGTTTAGAGCAGTCAGACTGAGTCAGAGATATTGATCGAAAATAAAAAAATAGTAATGCTACATTCAATAGGATTTCTTGTACATTCTTGGTGAAAACGTTTATGTGTACAGAATTATATTATTGTGACGGTGTGCATCTTCTGTTATTTATTTTGTGAAGACTCAACTGAGCCTGTTTAGACAGTTGTGTATATGGACTTTTTTGTGGAAGTTGTACTTGAGCTAAGAATGAAATTATTTTTTGTGAATATGTCAGACAGTTTTGGTCCGACTTTTCTGGTTCATGCTTTTTAGCAGTTTGTCAATGCATACTTTGTGTATTATGTACATTAAGATAAACAATGCAAATATTTTAATGATTTTTTTCTATAAATTAAATGTGATTAAAATTATGTTCAATATACATAAATGTATATGAATAAACTCCTATAAAGATATCAAGTTGTTTTTTTCTTCTATGATATGCCGTTGAATGTCTAGGTTTGTTGTCCATGTATTTGTACCAACAAGGTTGACTATCAATTTTAAGAAAGATTAATTAAAAATGCTCTTATCTTTTTCAGAAAATGTATAACATTTTTGCATCAGTTGGTTTATATAATTATGATGTACAACTTAACACTACAAGCACATCTGTTGCAGTTCCTGTTACTTGGCAGTAAAACTTACTGCCTGTATGACATTGACCTTTGAGTAATCTAGCTCTAGTTTTGAAAAGGGAAACAGTTAGGACAAATGATTTGCAATCCAGACTCTTGTCATGCTTAAGCCTGGACAAGCTTCCATTCCTTTTTTCTTTCTCCATTTTTTATAGAAAATGGAGCTTGTGACATGGATCCACCCTAAGTTAACCTGGTTGTTAAGGTAGAGCAAATGTGCTTCACCTCCGCTTGAAGAGTATTAAAATTAGGGTTAAAATGCTTCAAAACAGGGGGTTGAGGGTTCGAATTCTGGTATGAGTACTAATCATCAGCTTTTTTTCTTACTACTTTTTCACGTTGACATCTATTTCTGTATCACTCTACCAGACTAAGAAGGAAACGTGTACTACTTTTATCTATATTCTTGTAAATGAATTTTAATTGCATGATTTGTCCTTAATTTGATAACAAATTCGTTACCTGCTATATTCAGAGTCTAAAAACATTGAAACCATGTTGTGAAATTATTTTTTTGAGAAGTTTGAAAGCATTGTGATGAATGGACTGCCAGGAGCCTCCTAGTGGAAGCCCTATCCTAGTGAATGTGTGTATGTGTAGGGTGTGTGTGCCTTGTGGGGGTGATTAAGATATTTTCTTCTATTAAATATTAAATGTCTATTCATTAGAAATTATTTATTTGTTCTGATAATTAAAAAAGGGGTGTTTAATTTAATCTAGTCCTTCAACACAAGAAAAAATAAAGGTACAAATATGAAAACTTCCTTGTATACTTTATTGCACACCAGGATTAAACAAACAAATTGACAATTACATATGGGGTAATACATGTATTACACAGGTTTTGTACGCGTTTTAAAGTCTTGGAAATTGATCAAAGTGTTTTCAAGGACCTTGAATGTCTTGGAAAATCAGACTTTTTAACTTGGGCTATGGAACCTTTTTGTACCTTTTGTAAATAAAATAAAACATGCATGAAAAACTGTTTGGTTTTACTATTTTGCCCCAAATGACCAGGCCCTGGCTTTCGTTGACATGAGCACGGTGTCTCTTTCCCTTTATGCCAGTTTCGTTATCCATGGTATCGTCTGCTCAGATCAAACGCACGCATACACAGAATGTTACTTTGAATTTACTAGAAACTAATGTCAATACAAACAAACAACAGTATACGATTGGAAGGTTTAATTTTCAATACACAGAGTGCCTACATGTTCTCATAGTACTCTGTCCACAGATATAGTAATCAATATGTACCAATTAGCACAATACAAAAACTAAACTTCGCACTAAACAAGAACAATGACAGCACTATTTGCTGCTACGTCACCAATGATGATGTCAAAACACTTTGTGTATTTGTAATGACTATCTATGGCAAGATAGCGGATTGCATGTACACAGCATGATTTTCGCTAGGATTTGAATGAAAATCGACAAATGTTTATACCATTAACATGCCGGGAAAATGTGTATTCAAAGATCTGTGGTAAACAAAAGAACCGTACAAAGGTTGGCTGACGAAAGCAGGTCAAGGGGATGGAGCAGATCGTCATAGAGCGCGACGTTCGTTGTGTTTCAAAACTTTTGATATCGGAAATATTGGTGAGGCTGCCATCGTCAGTCATTTGAATTGGAAGAAGCATCTGGATTTGGCGTCTATAGTTGTGACAAATTCAACTACGAAGATTGTGGATTTTTTCAATCTTGAAACAGTTAAAGCTGCCTCGAGCAAATCCAGTGCTGAGTGTGAGACACCACCAACAGCTTTAGCCATGTCGCCGGCAACAGGTCAGCACCAGCAGCAGGTAGGCCTTTCTAGGTTTCTGAATTTGTTGTTTGGTTTTTGGCATTTTATGGAAAATCCACACAAATTCACAAAGCGTAACCTATCCTTCAAATACTGGTCGCTATTGATTTCATGCACTTTCAGACGAAAATATTTGCAGAAGCGGATATATTTTCGCTGTACAATAGCATAGAAGCGCCACATACATTTTGTACGCCATGACGATGTCATTTTGTTCTGGCCACGGCAAAATCGCACGTACTTTGGCAGATTCCAAAACACACACTTTTGACTATTTCTCGGCTGTCAGCAAGGCTATTATTTTCTTTGCTTGATAGTGACCAGCATACCTGATTAGTGTCTATAGTTTTATTTCAATGCGTTGAATATTCTTATAATAGGCCTAGCCTATAAATTGTCATGACTGTTGGCAGGCAGCAAGTGTTGATAAAAAAATTGCTTGTTGGTTCAAACTCGACTTGATGCTTTCACATGTTCATTGACAAAACTATTATGCTTCAAAATATTGCCAAATTAACTAAAGTCAATGTTTTGATTTATTTAAAAAAGGTTCACAGTAGCCAGGTCTATAGCTTTGGTAGCCTTATCACTTTGCTCTAGCCTACATTGTAGCATGTAACCAGGCCTACAAATACAATACATATAGTATATGACATGCCAACTACCAATAGGTTGTGAAATCTTTCATTGGCTGAGCCTTCTGCCTTGAATTCGCAACTTTTTTTAAACAAAGCCATGACATGTGGAGATTGTCTGTGATCACCCAGAGTAAATTTAGGCCACCTTAGATGTCCTTAACTTTAGGGTCTAGACTTGACACAGTCTATTGCATTCGAATGTTAAGGCCACTTAAAATAAATTTCTTACTTTTCATCAGGGAACTTCTGAAATTTTTTAGCAGTAGGGTAATTTATATTTAATATTTGTTTGAGGAATCTAACGAGATAAAATAGGCTTAAAATGATCAGAAATTTGTATTTAAATGCTTTACACAAATTACAATACAGATAGTATTCAGACTAGATGCTCAGTCAATGATTTGTCTGGCACGGGTGTGTGCTGGAGCAGAAATATCGGCGATCTTTGAGAAATAAAAATGTGAGATATTTTGATCAAGATACGAGGAAAGTGACCATGAGATATTTTGATCAAGATACGAGGAAAGTGACCATGAGATATTTTGATCAAGATACGAGGAAAGTGACCATGAGATATTTTGATTCTGCTTTCATTGGATATGCTCCAGCCAACGACATGATGAATCATTTCATGGAATTGACAAAAAAGCTGAAACTCAGAAACATGAATCAGCTTAGTATGGATGGCCCCTCTGTAAATTGGTCATTTTATGATAAACTCTCTGCTGAACTGAAAGGTGTTGATACTGATCCATCACTCATTAATATTGGTAGCTGTGGTTTGCATTTTGTACATGGGGCTTTTAAACGTGATTGTGATTCTGTTGACTGGGATATTGCTGGACGTTTACGAGCAATGCATACATTATTGAAAGGATACACCAGCCAGGAGGGAGGATTATGAAGAAATCATGGGAATACTGCACCCTACCCCAGGAAACACTGTGCAACACGATGGACAGAGGATGTCCCACTGGCTAACAGAGCAATGGAGGTATTGCCAATGATGCAAAAGTATGTAATAACTGTCCAGAAACATCCTAAGAAATATACTGTTCCCAAAACGCAGTCATTTAAAAAGGGCGAAAGAGGCTCGTCTTGTGAGGATCCTTTGACATTGGTAAAGCTCCAGTTCTTTGTGCCTTTAGCTGAGGAATCTGCCATTTCTATCAAAATTCCAGACTGATGATCCTGTGCTGCCTTTTCTCAGCAAAGAATTGGAGAAGCTCCTGAAGAATCTGATTAATAGGTGTGTAAAAAGTGACGTTCTCAGTAAATCTGATTCTCCATCTCTTCTTCTGAAAGTTGACATCACTAAAAGTGAGGTGTTGAAAAGTCACAAACATGTCATTGTTGGCTTCTCAGCCACCCACAAACTGAAAGAATTGTTAGCAACTAAGAAAATATCTGATAGGCAGGAACTGGAGTTTCGGAGTGAGTGCTGGGGCATGCTTGTGAGATTAAGAAACTTCTTGAGAAAAGTCCCATGAAATATTTCTTAACACACAATGTGGCATGTCTTGCACCTGAACACATGGCAACTGATCCAGAAGACTGTAGGTCCAATTTCAGCCGTGTATTGTCCTCTTTGGTGCACTGCAAAAGTATCATGGAGCATGATTGTGATGGGCCTCTCAAACAGTATGACACATTCTTACAGGAAGTGGTGAGACCCAATAAATATAAATTCAAGGACTTTGATATGAAAAGCTGTCGCCTTGACAACTTTCTTGGACAGTACATGGATAAGGACAACTCCTACACAGCTCTTTGGGATGTCATTCGGATGTTACTCATATTATCACATGGACAGGCATCTGTCAAACGAGGGTTTTACGTCAATAAAGTCCTGATGGTGGACAATATGAGTAAAACCAGTATTTCTGCACAAAGAGTTGCGTATGATTACATTCAAGCATGTGGAGAGATATTAAATGTCCAAATAACCAAGGAGATGATCTCTGCTGCCCAGAGAAGAAAAGTTGGTATTTGAGCAGATTCATGAATTGGAAAACAAGCGTGTTCGCTTAGAAAACAAGATAGAATCACTGACTTCCTCTGCTGATGAACTGGCAGAAAAAAGGAAATGTCACTGATTTGACAATATCGAATGGCTTCAGAAAGACTGCCAAAGCAAAAAGATCTGAACTTGAGGTGATAGATAGTGAGATAAAAAAGCTGAGAGAGAAGTCTAATTAAGACTTCCGACTAAGGACTTGTGATATTTCAAAGGTAACAACTGTCACAATGGTAATTTTGATCAGTCCAGTTGGTTTTCATTATACTGAATAAAAGAAAAACAGTAAACTGGTGGTGAATGAATATTTATTTCTAACAGTACACCCTACAAATCATATACATGTAGACAAGTTCAGTCCACCTATAAATCTGCAGTTTAAAACAGCAAAATAATAACATTTTAAGTTTTTATTACTATGTTTTACCACTTGTAGTCATGGCAAAGATGTTTTTCTCAGTTTTTTTAAAATGTTTATCTCAAAAATAAATGTGTCAAATAACTGTAAAAACTAATTGTTTTAATTGAATTTGCTTGAAACTTGTTGTTTTGTGTTTGTTTTACAAGTACATGTTATTAACCATTTTTTTTAAAAACACAGTTTCTTTTTTAAAAATCAGTTCTCTTCTTACAGACTGTTTAAAAAATGAAATAAACAATAAAACTTTACAAAACTATAAAATTAAGATATAAAAAGAAGTCTTAAAATCAACATAAGATCCAATTATAAATAAAACAACAGCATATTAAAGTGTTTTGTAAAAAAAAAGAATACACCATATTTTCAAACTCTTGGTTCCCCTTTAAGAGATTATTTTCTTTTCTAAGATAGACTTGATAAAGCAGTCTGAACTAACAGAAAACCCATTATTTATTTCATATTTAACAATAACATCTAAATTTTGTCACTTTTTGTGTCACTAATTTTCTGTCTATTTGACTGTTGTTGTTTTTAAATTATAATTGAACACAGATGTTTCTGCTTTAACCATTTATTAACCCTGACTCCAACACACCTACTCTACAACACTCCTATAAATGTCTAACATGATAATCTACACATCTATGCAACAATATATCCAAGATAATGTACAAGAGAATAAAACATGAACTGCCAAACCATTCAAGGGATTAATAGAATGATGTATCTTGATGAGATTATTGAATCATTATTATTTATTACTTAATGATGCGAATTCCTTGTGTGAAAATTAATGCATAATTAATGCATGAATAAGCATCGGAAGTGAAGCCCAGGGTAATATTTCTTTATATCATATAAACACACAGTACTACATGCATTCATGTTTATACAGTTTTCTTTTTGCCAAGTAAGCATCATACAAATATTATAAAGATACAAGGCTCTTTTTTTGTTCAGCTAAAAACTATTGCAAGTTTTACATTAATATACAATTTTTACCACAAATCTTAATTGTTTGTTAATGACTTCTACCAAATCTTAACGAAGCTGTAAAGCAAACACGATCCTTATTGTGGCATGCAGAGGCTCCTTCAGTTTGTCAGTTATTCTCATTAAGTTAAAATTACAATGATTCACTTTCAACAAGTTGTTACCCACACATATTTTGAAGGTTACCAAGGTCATAAAACACAAGAGAAAACTCGTAAAAGCAACAATAAAACTACATACAAGACAAGCTTGATCCTTTCTAAGCATGTCAAGATATGTTAACTACAATGTCACTATGTACACGTCATCAATCGTTTTTTCCTCTTCAAAAACAACTGATAAAATACTTCTTAGCAGCTTCAAACTCATCCACCAAACAAACCCAACACAGCATCCAGCATCAAGGCTTAGTGAATGAAAATCTGGCATCTGAAAAACAAAGAAGAAACAATGCCACTTATGTCACATATTATTTGAAGAATTAAATATAAGTTACTGTTTCGTGTACCCATTTAGTTCTAACTTCATGTCTACATAATGCATCAATGTCTGTAAGATAGTAAAGATAGATATACTATTACTTTAATGTATATGGACGTTTAAATGAAGACACAGAAATCTGATGGACATACAGACACTGCAAATATTATATACCCTCTTTGGGTGCATAAAAACCAAAAACATAATCTTTTTTAAAATCTTCATCAGCTTAATAATGTTGCTACACTTTTTATAAAAATATTGTGACCTTGTTATTAATAAAAAAAAAACAGCACCCCCCCCCCAAAAAAAACAACAAAAACAACAACAACAAACACACACACACACACAAAAACAGGGTTAAACCTTCTTATATAAGAATTTAAAAAAAAATTATTGTTGGTTGAGTGGGTTTATCGTCCTACCAACAGTATTTCAG
The DNA here is from genome assembly GCA_007844125.1 of Sinonovacula constricta. Taxonomy (NCBI): domain Eukaryota; kingdom Metazoa; phylum Mollusca; class Bivalvia; order Cardiida; family Solecurtidae; genus Sinonovacula; species Sinonovacula constricta. The sequence goes on along the minus strand of CM017564.1, from coordinate 51,943,327 downwards.
TTATCTGGAGACAGTGTCCACTTGAAGCAGATATAGTGCTGCTTTTACTGTGTATAGCATGCTGTGAACACCTGGCATGAAGTTGGAACTACCCTTATATTTGCATGAGCATTAGCAAGGGAGCTATAACACTACCATTTTTACGACTTTGGTTATGTCGTGGCCTAGGATTGAACCCAGGGCCTCCCGTACCTGGAACCACGATCTACTGAATGCGCTGCCATGTCCAGTTCAAGTTATTGACTTTCTTTATATTTCTTCAATAAAACAATTGTTTTTTTCTTTCAAAGTAGACAAGATTTTATACTACACTTGCAGGATTCAACACCAGTGTAGATCAGAGTCCTACAGTATGGTCCTACAGACATTGTATAAACAGTGATACAACTTTAGCCTTTATAAAACGACATGTGAGAAGACTTATCATCTATATCTACAAAGTGTGCTTACATACATGCATACATATTTTGGAATGGGATTAGCCGGCATTTTCACCGAAACTGTGCAGCGACATGTCTATCATTATAGCACAGAGGCACTTATGAGGTGCCCAGGGACTTAACCTTGTCGGTCCATTATACTAACACCGACTAGTCAGGCGTAATGCTGTCCCCTTAGCCCCGAGCGTTAGGAGGGAAGCCACTACTACCAACTTTAAAGTCTTTGGTGTGACGCGGCCGGGGTTTGAACCCGCGACCTCCCAATCAGCAAGCAGACGCTCTACACATTTTGGAATTATATGCCTTTCTTTAATCTCTAAGTATTAATAACACATAAAGTCATTATACATGAAACTAAAATTGGCAGAGGAATTCTTGATATACCGTAAAAACCCTACCCTAAGTCTTCGGCCAGCTTTAAATAATTATTTTTTTTATTGGCCGAAAACTTAGGGTTACAAAAAAATAATTATGAAAAACGTGGCTGAAAACTTAGGGTTTGTCCGCGTTGTCCGACTATCCGAAAATTGGTACAGTATACATGTGGTTTATGAATTCAAATGCGTAACAAAACTTACTGTATTTCCTAAGAGTAGAATAAATCTAAATTATAAGCCTTATTTTAGTATTTCATGTTGATAGAATGCCGGTTGATTTAGTATTATGCGACGGCAAGAACAAATATTCTCAACTGGATAAAACTGCGAACTCGAAAGTGTTAAACATCGGACAAGTTTAATATGAGGCTACTGTGTTTGTTAACACCTACTCTTACATGCTTTTGTTCATCATTCAATAAACATTTCACACCTTGTTGTTTGTTTCTTACAGCGATTGATTATGTTAAAAGTAAAAGTCGATTGATTTTGAATTAATTTGAATTTAATTATAAGATTGGGGCTAATTATCATAATTAATGTGTACGCCCGTCACCCAATCAAACGTTTGCATAACGTTTTTAAAGCAAATAATCTTCTTTTCGATGAATTGAGTGGCTAGAATTTAGTAATGCTGTTTCTATTGAATGTATTTTTGAGAAAAAGAAAAATACTGGCTGGTTGAAAATGGTGGCCGAAAACTTAGGGTCACAGAAAAAATTGCCGAATTTTAGTGGCCGAAAACTTAGGGTCATTTAAGTAATTGGTTCAAAAAAAAATTGACCGTGGCAGAAGACTTAGGGTGGCCGAAGACTTAGGGTTTTTACGGTAGATATCTGTAAAGTATCTTCCCTGCATTGCAGGCCAGCTTGAACCAGATTCTTATGCACATAATGTTTGACTAAGAAGTAATAAATTGGCTTCTGATGATGTTGGGATTAAATTAGTTATCACTTACCATTAGTGATAATCAGTGTTGATTGATGTTAGGCACACAGAACCCAGGGGCTGGGCGCACGGAACTCTGCATCATACCCCCTGGGGCAACCAGACCTCGACCCATACCCACAGGCTGCACTGGCGTGAAGGGAACACTAACTGAAAACATGAAGATCAAGAATATGGTTAAGATAGCTCCAGATACCAGTTCTTTATTCACCATTCACTTTATATACCCGGTATACAATGGAATGTATCTACATTCATCACAACATATTCTGTCCTTTGATTCTGACAGAAAGTCAACAAGGCATAGAAGTCACTTGCAAGCCTAAGTAATAGCACCATGTTAAAGAAAATATTATAAATATTGGATAAATATATTGTGGTTAAATATGATAAATATTGGATAAATATATTGTGGTTAAAGATTAGAGTATTACTGAAGAAGTGTGTAAACTTGCACATCTAAAAATTTCAATAAATTTCAATTCATTTTTTTAAGAGTTTATTCTCCATAGATCTGTAATAACAAGTCAAGCCTTTCATTGAGTGCAAGTCCCTCCTGTCTTACCTGCTCCGTTGGTCACCATGCCACGGCCGCGTCCTCTGCCACAAACACTGTAGGCAAACACACTGGACTGAGGTTGCTGTACAGGCTGAACAGTAGGCATGGCAGCTTTGGAGGAGGTCTTGGGCAGACGTAGACTGTCACCACCAGCTGATACACTCTCCTTTATCCTCTGACCACTGGAAAGTCTCAGTTCCTCCCTGAGGATAGTCAACAAAAGGTTTAAGGTACATGCAGATTTCAGGGTCCTTTTCAATAGGGATGGCTTAGAATAAGAGCAATCAATCAATAGAATACAAACACATGTAGATAAGGGTTTCTAATTTGTTTGCCAAGTTTATATTTCAATAGTCTGAACAAACACCATGATGTTACAATCAGTCGTGACACTGGGAAAACAAATCAAGGAACTACCCTTACAAACCAAGTGTAATCATGCGAGCTATACTAATGACATTTTAAAGGACTGGTTTGCTGGCCGCTAAGCATAAATTGAGGATCTTCCATACATGAGGTCATATTCATAGAACCCTTTTTTCAAGACTTACACGAAAAAATATATATAATATTGAAATAATTACTTAAATTTAAGAAAATAACCATTGGAGAACTGAGGCAGGGCTCTCTCTAAAGGGTGACAATCCTATTGTTCATGTGCCATTAAGGAAACATTTGATCAGGATACTATATACCGGTATGTCATGATGCATTTTTATTAAAGACCAGATACCCTTACTTGACTGTATTGTCTTTTATTTTAACTAAATGTTATGAAATTGAAATATATAGCTGTTTCAATTTGAGATGAAATGTACAGATTTCAGAATATAAAGGGGACTTCAGGCAGTTTAATCAGGAAAAAAATCAAAGTTATTTCAGCAGGTGGTCGGACCAAAATAAGAAGTTGTTTATAACATTAAGAAACACAATGCAAGACTTTAAAATACAAAGGAATAATTACTTTATTATATATATATATATATATATATATAGATAATAGACATATTTTTTTATAATACATCACAGCATGTTTATTAAGTGATGCCCAGCTTTTTGTTGATGGAAGACACCACACAAATATCTGGGATTTTACGGCATTTTGCCGATACTGTGCAGCGACATTTCTATCATTATAGCACAGGGGCACTTATGTGGTGCCCGGGGACTTAACCGACGAGTTAGGCATAATACTGTCCCTTTAGCCCCGAGGGTTAGGAGGGAGCCACTACCAACTCTGGTTTGACCCGGTCGGGGTTTGAACCCGCGACCTCTGGATCCGCAAGCCGACACTCTACCACTTGAGCTATTATGGCTTGTCTCAAATGTCTGGGATTAATCACCAATGCAGGTTAGCTGGAAGACCTACTAGGTCGTCACCCTGAATGGAACCCAAAACCACAGGTTGTGAAGCCATGTTGTCAACAAAGTTACAAATGGCAACTACAACTTGGCCACAGATGACCCTAGATAAAAGTGTACGTACATCTTCTGCTCAGGTGTGAGTCTGTTATCCTTCAGGACCTTCCTCTGTTGTTTGTTCAGCCTGAAAAATACATACACACCTATGTCACTGGCATAACAGAGTAGCAGTGATCAGGAACAGAAACTTTACAACAGCAGCTTAGTATACTACTCTGGGACCTCCCTTAGCAGAGCTGTAAAGTAAAGTACTGTATCAGGAGGCTAAATGGTTAAAAACATGGGAAGAGGCTGAGAAATAAGCACATCATGAAGCAGATTGACTTCCATTTATATGTTACAATGACACCAATTCATTGTCATATAGGGAAATTTGTTACATACATTAAGTGTTTAATTCTTACCAATATGTGTTCTGTTATTTTAGTGTTTAAAATGATTTTACCATCACTGTTTTTTTCATTCTTTGTACTTACATTTTGATTTTATGTTCTAGGTTTACATGTTTTATGTTTTGTCAATTTGTCACTGCTATTGTATTTTTTTTTTTCAATTACTGTCTTTGTAAACCACCTTTGAACATATGTAAATCATGAAAAGGGTGGTATATAAATATGGAATAATAATAATAATAATAAAAAAGTCCCACTATTAAGCTTTGTTTTATCAACAATTTGTTAACTTACGCTGTTGGATCGTGGAACTTGACTCGAGAGTAATACAATTGGTCATACATGGGTCCTACTCTCACAGGAACACTGGCCTCTGGAAGGAAGGAACAGTTTTTACATAGTTGTTCATACTTAATCATGCAGGTCATTTTCTTAAATGCAGCAATGAGAAACTTTATTTTCTGCTATATTTTTATCATTAAAAATGAAACCATTTCTCAGATAACCAAATATATCCGATTTTCAGTTTGCATTTAAGGTTTGAAATAAAGATAAAATCTTGCCAATCTAAGAATATGAGGCCTTAACTTTAAATGTTTCACTATTCTGAATATGTTGTTTGCTGCTGTTATTAAGAATATCAGTATTTAGGTAAAACAAGAGGGCCATGATGGCCCTTAATCGCTCACCTGATGACACAGGCTTTACGTAGGCTCAAATCTGGCATTAAATAATTAAGAGTTATTTACTTTAGAAATCTGTGGTGAAGATTGGACCATTAGTGTGGCCACTGGGTTGATAACATTTTCTAGAATTTTACCAAGTAACCTACTGAATCCACATGACTCACTTCAAAACATATGTAAGATTTCATACTGGCAAACATGATGGTCAAGCTTGGTGAAGACTGGGCCATCATCTTAAGTGTTTTCACAAGCTTTTTCTAAAATTTGACCTAGTGACCTACTTTATGACCCCACGAGACCCAATAACGAACTCATCCAAGATTTCATGTAGACAAACATTCTGACCAAGTTTGATGAAGATTGGCCTAAAAATAGGGCCTCTAGTGTGTTTACAAGCTTTTTCTAAGATTAGACCTTGTGACCTACTTTTTGACCCCACGTGACCCAGTTACGAACTCATCCAAGATTTCATGCAGACAAACATTCTGACCAAGTTTGGTGAAGATTGGGCTATAAAAGTGGCCTCTAGTGTGTTCACAAGCTTTTTCTAAGATTTGACCTAGTGACCTACTTTTTGACCCCACGTGACCCAGTTACGAACTCATCCAAGATTTCATGCAGACAAACATTCTGACCAAGTTTGGTGAAGATTGGGCTATAAATGTGGCCTCTAGTGTGTTCACAAGCTTTTTCTAAAATTTGACCTAGTGACCTACTTTTTGACCACACGTGACCCAGTTACGAACTCATCCAAGATTTCATGCAGACAAACATTCTGACCAAGTTTGGTGAAGATTGTGCTATAAATGTGGCCTCTAGTGTGTTCACAAGCTTTTTCTAAGATTTGACCTCGTGACCTACTTTTTGACCCCACGTGACCCAGTTACGAACTCATCCAAGATTTCATGCAGACAAACATTCTGACCAAGTTTGGTGAAGATTGGGCTATAAATGTGGTCTCTAGTGTGTTCACAAGTTTTTCCTAAAATTTGACCTCGTGACCTACTTTTTGACCCCAGGTGACCCAATAATGAACTCATCCAAGATTTCATGCAGACAAACATTCTGACCAAGTTTGATGAAGATTGGATAAAAATTGTGGCCTCTAGTGTGTTCACAAGGTAAATGTTGACGACGAACGACGGACGACGAACGACGGACGAAGCGGTATCACAAAAGCTCCCCTTGAGCACGTTGTTTAGGTGAGCTAAAAAAAGGTATCATAACCAGAAAAGTAACGAATGCTCCCCAAATGGGTATTTTGTCACAAAAACAGTTTCTTGTATAACTATGAAGGTGAATGTTATAAATGGAGTGGTGCTATAAAATCAGACAAAATCAAACCTGTACCTATGAAGATTGAAGGGAATTGCTATTTCAACCACTGAGTTAACTTGGGGAACAATGAAACTGGTCATACAAATGACATAGAATTCAAGAAATACAATTCATTGTGTATTGTATTTAATAAGGTAGACTAAAAATGTATTAGCAGTACACAATTTTGCTAACCTTGACATTTAAGGTAGTTACCCAAATTTTGCGCGCCACAATTTGTCTTGATATCACGATCATTTCTGTGATTTTTTTTTTTAAATGTGAATGCAAATAACTAAGTTATTGGCTGGACATGATTTTGCTTCAAGGTCATACTGTGACCTTGACCTTGAAGGTAGCAACCTGAATTTTGCGCGCAACACATCATCTTGATATGACAATCATTTCTGTCAAATAATTTTAATTATGACAATCTCAATACTCAGTTGTTCTTTAACTTGTGCAAAAACCTAGTAACTAACCTGCATCCCAATCTTCTGTGGACTCAATCTCCATGTCATTGTAGACAGGTGTGTCTGTACATCCCTTCAACATCCCTTCATCCCCCTGCTCCTTCCGACTGTCTGTTCAAACAAATATGCAGAATTCAACATTTCTTGGGAAACTGAGGAAAATGTTTTCAAAGGTTTCATGGCAAATATAACAAGCAACAAAAATACTTTGAAAAATAACGGCCATGACCCCAAAAGCAATCCCTAACTTTCTCGATCAATAAGGAAAAATTAAATTACCGAATTTGGTAATAATACCATGACTAAATATATTAATCAGAAACTGATTTTGTGTTTTTAGATATTGAACTTGAATAGACTGACCCTAAAAGTGCCCTCAAACTCACACTTTCGATAAGGTATCTATCTACCACATTCAGTGATAATATCTTTACCCTGACTAAAGGTATTTAAATGCCTTATTGAGTGAAGGGCTGATGATTTGTACATAAACAACTGCCTTATTGAGTGAAGGGCTGATGATTTGTACATAAACAACTGCCTTATTGAGTGAAGGGCTGATGATTTGTACACAAACAACTGTCTTATTGAGTGAAGGGCTGATGATTTGTACACCAACAACTGTCTTATTGAGTGAAGGGCTGATGATTTGTACAACACTAACTGCCTTATTGAGTGAAGGGTTGATGATTTGTACAACACCAACTGCCTTATTGAGTGAAGGGTTGATGATTTGTACAACACTAACTGCCTTATTGAGTGAAGGGCTGATGATTTGTATACAAACAACTGTCTTATTGAGTGAAGGGCTGATGATTTGTACACAAACAACTGTCTTATTGAGTGAAGGGCCGATGATTTGTACAACACCAACTGCCTTATTGAGTGAAGGGTTGATGATTTGTACAACACTAACTGCCTTATTGAGTGAAGGGTTGATGATTTGTACAACAACTGCCTTACTGATTGAAGGGCTGCTGATTTGTACAACAACTGCCGTATTGAGTGAAGGGCTGATTTGTACAACACCAACTGCCTTATTGAGTGAAGGGCTGATGATTTGTACAACAACTGCCTTATTGAGTGAAGGGTTGATGATTTGTACAACAACTGCCTTATTGAGTGAAGGGCTGATGATTTGTACAACAACAACTGCCTTATTGAGTGAAGGGCTGATGATTTGTACAACAACTGCCTTATTGAGTGAAAGGCTGATGATTTGTATAACAACAACTACCTTATTGAGTGAAGGGCTGATGATTTGTATAACAACAACTACCTTATTGAGTGAAGGGCCGATGATTTGTACAACAACAACTGTCTTATTGAGTGAAGGGCTGATGATTTGTACAACTGCCTTATTGAGTGAAGGGTTGATGATTTGTACAACAACAACTGCCTTATTGAGTGAAGGGCTGATGATTTGTACACAACTGCCTTATTGAGTGAAAGGCTGATGATTTGTATAACAACAACTACCTTATTGAGTGAAGGGCTGATGATTTGTATAACAACAACTACCTTATTGAGTGAAGGGCTGAAGATTTGTACAACAACAACTGTCTTATTGAGTGAAGGGCTGATGATTTGTACAACTGCCTTATTGAGTGAAGGGCTGATGATTTGTATAACAACAACTACCTTATTGAGTGAAGGGCTGAAGATTTGTACAACAACAACTGTCTTATTGAGTGAAGGGTTGATGATTTGTACAACTGCCTTATTGAGTGAAGGGCTGATGATTTGTATAACAACAACTGCCTTATTGAGTGAAAGGCTGATGATTTGTATAACAACAACTGCCTTATTGAGTGAAGGGCTGATGATTTGTACAACAACTGCCTTATTGAGTGAAGGGCTGATGATTTGTATAACAACTGCCTTATTGAGTGAAGGGCTGATGATTTGTATAACAACAACTGCCTTATTAAGTGAAGGGCTGATGATTTGTACAACTGCCTTATTGAGTGAAGGGCTGATGATTTGTACAACAACTGCCTAATTGAGTGAAGGACTGATGATTTGTACAACAACAACTGCCTTATTGAGTGAAGGGCTGATGATTTGTACAACACCAACTGCCTTATTGAGTGAAGGGCTGATGATTTGTATAACAACAACTGCCTTATTGAGTGAAGGGCTAATGATTTGTACAACTGCCATATTGAGTGAAGGGCTGATGATTTGTACAACAACAACTGCCTTATTGAGTGAAGGGCTGATGATTTGTACAACAACAACTGCCTTATTGAGTGAAGGGCTGATGATTTGTACAACAACAGCTGCCTTATTGAGTGAAGGGCTGATGATTTGTATAACAACAACTGCCTTATTGAGTGAAGGGCTGATGATTTGTACAACAACTGCCTTATTGAATGAAGGGCTGATGATTTGTACAACAACTGCCTTATTAAGTGAAGGGCTGATGATTTGTACAACAACTGCCTAATTGAGTGAAGGGCTGATGATTCGTACAACAACTGCCTTATTGAGCGAAGGGCTGATGATTCGTACAACAACTGCCTTATTGAGTGAAGGGCGGATGATTAGAACAACAACTGCCTTATTGAGTGAAGGGCTGATGATTTTTACAACAACTGCCTTATTGAGTGAAGGGCTGATGATTTGTACAACAACTGCTTTATTGAATGAAGGGCTGATGATTAGTACAACAACTGCCTTATTGAGTGAAGGGCCGATGATTTGTACAACAACTGCCTTATTGAGTTAATGGCTGATGATTTGTACAACCACTGCCTTATTGAGTGAAGGGCTGATGATTTGTACAACAACCACTGCCTTATTGAGTGAAGGGCTGATGATTTGTACAACAACCACTGCCTTATTGAGTGAAGGGCTGATGATTTGTACAACAACCACTGCCTTATTGAGTGAAGGGCTGATGATTTGTACAACAACTGCCTTATTGAGTGAAGGGCTGATGATTTGTACAACACCAACTGCCTTATTGAGTGAAGGGCTGATGATTTGTACAACAACTGCCTTATTGAATGAAGGGCTGATGATTTGTACAAACCACTGCCTTATTGAGTGAAGGGCCGATGATTTGTACAACACCAACTGCCTTATTGAGTGAAGGGCTGATGATTTGTACAACACCAACTGCCTTATTGAGTGAAGGGCTGATGATTTGTACAACAACTGCCTTATTGAGCGAAGGGCTGATGATTTGTACAACACCAACTGTCTTATTGAGTGAAGGGTTGATGATTTGTACAACACCAACTGCCTTATTGAGTGAAGGGCTGATGATTTGTACAACACCAACTGCCTTATTGAGTGAAGGGTTGATGATTTGTACAACACCAACTGCCTTATTGAGTGAAGGGCTGATGATTTGTACAACACCAACTGTCTTATTGAGTGAAGGGTTGATGATTTGTACAACACCAACTGCCTTATTGAGTGAAGGGCTGATGATTTGTACAACACCAACTGCCTTATTGAGTGAAGGGTTGATGATTTGTACAACACCAACTGCCTTATTGAGTGAAGGGCTGATGATTTGTACAACACCAACTGCCTTATTGAGTGAAGGGCTGATGATTTGTACAACAACTGCCTTATTGAGTGAAGGGCTGATGATTTGTACAACACCAACTGCCTTATTGAGTGAAGGGCTGATGATTTGTACAACACCAACTGCCTTATTGAGTGAAGGGCTGATGATTTGTACAACACCAACTGCCTTATTGAGTGAAGGGCTGATGATTTGTACAACAACTGCCTTATTGAGTGAAGGGCTGATGATTTGTACAACACCAACTGCCTTATTGAGTGAAGGGCTGATGATTTGTACAACACCAACTGCCTTATTGAGTGAAGGGCTGATGATTTGTACAACACCACCTGCCTTATTGAGTGAAGGGTTGATGATTTGTACAACACTAACTGCCTTATTGAGTGAAGGGCTGATGATTTGTACAACACCAACTGCCTTATTGAGTGAAGGGCTGATGATTTGTACAACAACTGCCTTATTAAGTGAAGGGCTGATGATTTGTACAACAACAACTGCCTTATTGAGTGAAGGGCTGATGATTTGTACAACACCAACTGCCTTATTGAGTGAAGGGCTGATGATTTGTACAACACCAACTGCCTTATTGAGTGAAGGGCTGATGATTTGTACATCAACTACCTTATTGAGTGAAGGGCTGATGATTTGTACAACACCAACTGCCTTATTGAGTGAAGGGCTGATGATTTGTACAACAACAACTGCCTTATTGAGTGAAGGGCTGATGATTTGTACAACACCAACTGCCTTATTGAGTGAAGGGTTGATGATTTGTACATCAACTGCTTATTGAGTGAAGGGCTGATGATTTGTACAACACCAACTGCCTTATTGAGTGAAGGGCTGATGATTTGTACATCAACTGCCTTATTGAGTGAAGGGCTGATGATTTGTACAACAACTGCCTTATTGAGTGAAGGGCTGATGATTTGTACAACACCAACTGCCTTATTGAGTGAAGGGCTGATGATTTGTACATCATTGACTCTAACTTATCAACTACAGGCGCCCCTGACAGTAAATTAACAGTGGTAAGATACAACTGTACTTACTGTAGGCTAGTTCTGGCTCCATTACAGCCTTGTCCGGACAGTTTGCGATATGGTGTCGCAGCTCAGGTCGTGGCATCTCATGTTTGGCATTAAAAGGACAGCTTACAAAGTCCTTTCCAGTGTAGTTCTGAAATGTTGGATATCAACAGCTATATTAAACTGAAAGTGCTGCTTTTCTTCCATCAAATTGTACTACTGGTATGTGTAGAACAAGATAAGTAAATTACAGAAAGTATGATGTAAACTGACATTATGGTATAGCATACCACATGGCCCAGCATTTTTAAATTTTTGTATAATATGGTTGCTGCACTTTTTTGTTAAGTCAAAGATGATAGTATTGATGATAAATGATCGTCAATAAGTGACAGAATGTAGTCTCAAGTCGAATCCATGTAGGGGAGTTAATTCTAAAAGCTTGGGAAAGAAGGTGTGCTCAATTTGTATTTGCTGTGTTCAAGGACTTGACTTAATTGGCACAACATTATTTCTCAATTATTTTCTTTATGGAAAACAAATGTTGCATAAAAACATATCTTCTTTGGCAATATAGTGTGGAATGTCTATCAGCAATATGCTCTATATGTATTCTATCATTTTAACACTTGATTCACCTTGTTTGCCATTCAATATACCCATGGAATATTTATTTGTAATACACTAGTGTAATACAGCTTTTCTTTCAATTTGATTGGCTAGCAGCTTCGCGTGACTATTTGGTATTCATCTGCAGAGTTTGTAAACAAACTGGAAGACAATGACAGCTCTTGTTTTGTCGGTTCAAATGTCATAATTGATTATTGGTATAAGTAAACTTTCCACAATCATGAAGCATATAACTAATGCTTCTGGCCTTGCATCCAAAAGACGTCTGACTAACCACAGCACCCAGAAACATTAAGCTCAAAACTGTCCGAAAATAACATCCTGGCAAATCAAATTATGCAGATAACAGGACACCGCAACATTCAACTAATAAATAACTGCCACCATATTAGCGATAATCAACACAAAATGATATCAAACATCCTCACAAAGTCTAACTGTTCTCACCAGCATGTAAATCAAGACACGAATGTCCACAACGTGATAGTAACTTCAATGAATTCCGCCACAAAGACCTCAAACATAACCGTCCACGGTGGCTTTAGCAGCATCTTCGCAGGAAACATTTTTTTTTTGGTGGAACTTTTAAAATTAACATTCAGCCGCCTATGACACAAATCAAATGTAAATTCTTCTGTCAAGTCTGCAAGTCCACCACATAAGAAACGCAAAAAAATTATCTCCATAGTCGACACTGACAGCCATGAGAATTAAACTTAAATAGTGACCTTCACACTAACCACTTTGTAAACTTTTTGGGTCACGCACTTTGACGTGTTTACTGTTTATTGTTATAAGTTATTTAGCTGAAATAGTCAATAAAACATATGGCAATGATATGTTATTTTTTATTGTATATTTATGTTAAATATGCATTAAAAGTTTGTAAGAAGGTTGTTTTTACTCTCAATTAAAGACAATAAAATGGAACTATTTTGTATAGCTCAACAGTGAACTCAAATGGTCTTTGATGCCATGTTTGGTTAAATGATGTCACAATATCGTTCTAATTTTTGAAACGGCATGTAGATCTACACAGGTATTTGTTTCTAGTAAAAGAGGACGAACATCATGTGATAAAAAAGAATCTGACACTCGTTGTAATTCAATACAGCCAGAGGCTCGTTTAATATCATTTTGGTTGAACTTGTTTAATAAATGTTTGTAATAAATAACAACTCATGTCAGATCCTCTATGTATGCTTACAAGTGTATTGTAGAAGCCTTGTTAAAAACTTCCAACTTCCAAGATGACCAATAACAAGATTATTTTGATAGTCAATGATTCGGATGTGACCTGAACACATCACAGATTGATCTACAATTAAGCATACAATTGCAGGTTTGCTTTCAGGCATACAACACAAGCATAGCTGTCATTTTTTCAAAATTCTCTGAAGTGGCCACATGGATTGACTTATCAGTATCTAAAGTGTAGAAACTGAAATAAAGCAGACTATTTTTCCATTCTTTTTCCATAATTAATGTTAATAATTCAGTAGTAAACTTAAAGAGCATTGAAAAAGAGAAAAAACAAAAACAAAATAGTGTTGAAGTAAACAGTTTTTCTTCTTTTGAAGTTTTAACCAAAAATCAATTTGCTGTAACAGCTTGATGATATCCAGCCACTATGTTGTCACCCATCTATGATCAGTTTGTTGAAAGTTGTTATAGAAAAACCTCATTTCATGTGGAGGATGTCCGTTGAAAACTTCCTTATGTCTTCACAAATAAACAATCCTTAACAGATACCTTTCGACATTTCATGAGGTGGTACTGGAATCTCTTGGCTCGCACCATATGTACCCGGTCATATGGACATTCCAGGAGGTCCTCTGGGTCAGGGATTCTGTACTGTGCCATTCTTAGCTGCTAACAATTGATTCACAAAAGTGTGTTCTTGGTTCACTTTCTGGTTTCTGCAATAAAAATAGCGGTCAAATATATAAAAATGCCTACCAGATTATTATTTTATGTTGTCGGAAGATGTCCAACGGTAGAAGAATGGGTGCCTGATCATAAAGCTGCATGAAACGTCTAAACATTTTTTAACACAGATTTAAGTGGAAATGTTTATAGATTAAAAGTGTTGAATTTTAAATTGTTGGAATTAAAAACATTTTTACCTGGTTAAATCCAAACTTAATCTTAAGTCTCTGAGAAACACAAAGCAAATATTCATTTGTTGAGTTAAAGCAAAAATCATTGCTAATATGGAAGTTTGGGACTTTTTTATTTGCCTTAAAACAATGTTTGTTAAAAAAAGACTCTATTATTGTGAGATTTGTAGCTCCCAACTGACGACAGACCCGTTTCCTATCTTGAATGGACCCTTCACATTTACAAAAAATGTCATTTTTAAGCAAATTATCTTTTAAGTCTGCTTGTCATTTCAATCTTCACATACCACTGTAAGTTGTGTAGCTGACTGAAGCAGTAACACAGTAAAAATGTGAGCTTTTTAATTTTATAAGCAGAACTTTATCCCTGAAATTAATGATTGCCTGCATGGACCCAGACAATACACATTACTGATAGATTTAAAAATATGTAGAACTTAATGAATACATGAATAATGTAAATTATAGAAACAATTTACAGGTGTATGTACAATTATGTGCATTAATTGCAAACAATCTTTAATGTAAAAGATTAAGCATATTATGCGCCTAGCTTTAATAGTTTTTAAGCTATCAAAGGATTCAGATTTTTAGCGGACAGACAGACAGACTGACGGACGGAGGGTAAACCTATAGTCCCCTCCGGTGTGAACACCGGTAGGGGACTAATAAATGCACAAAGAATTAATACACAGAAATACATAAAATTATTGGCTCATCCTTAAACAAAATGAACAGTGTTACAACCTTTTGCCTGTATTTTTTAACTTTTAAACTATAAAAATAAAGTTTTGCTATTTAAAATACTTCATAAAAGCTATTAAATTTGATATAGAATTCAGTAAAATAGACTGAAAAATAAAAACAGAGTTGAGTTTAATACAGCACATATTTCCAGATTTCGTCCAGCATTATCTTCTGCCTTCAAAGATGGCTGCCTTAAACCGTCATAACAGTGCCTATGAGGGGTGGTTACACTAAATACCGACCAGAAGTTGAATGTGTGACATGGACTTTTTCTCTTTAGTAACAGTCTGTTGCTATGTTTTGGCATTAAATTTCCTATTTTGAAGGTAATCTGAACCTTTTGGTATCAAAAGGAAGCTGACACTATGTAGAATTAAAAGAAAGCAAGTCTTTAACCCCTATGAACAATAATAGACTGATCTACTTTTACAGGAAGTACATATTTCATTGAAATTTGGCGGTTACCGACTGGCAATTTGGCGGTATGCGCATTCTATGAAGCTTAACCTTCTTACAAGTTGCAAAAGTTGCCTTATTTCTGGGTCTTTCTAAAAGACAATAAATAGCTTGTTTCACCTTTATATGGTTATGGGGGTCCATCATAACTTGGTCATGGTGCAATTGGTTTCTATCTTTTCGCGATTCACTATAGAATATAGAACAATCTAATTAAGTGGTGTCTAACCTATGATATTACATGGAAACTATCTATTGTTTACCAAGGGAGATTACTCTAATTATCTAAGTTAAGTATGATGAGGAGTTATATCCCTTGACCCTTTGTACCCTTACATGACCATGTATTGATGAGTGCAATATATATATATTTCAAAAACAAAAACTTCTCAATAATTTCTGGTCAAACTATATGAAGTTTCTCAACAATTGGGTATATGACAAAAACTTGCAGTAGTGAAACATTATGCAGATTTCTTCATTCCTGGGTTTACAAAAAAATGAGTAAGTTAAACTAGAAAGATGCTTTTTGCTGAAAGGCAAAAACTGGGTCATCCTATGCTTGCAGCTAGATTTTGATGATGCTTGAAAACAGTTTATTGCTTAATGCCTTTGATATGAAGCCAAGTAATGCCACAATGAAAAAAACAAATGTAAATCAACTGTCAAAAGGAAGAAGCAGAACGGTTTGGCTTTGAACTTAGTTTTTGCTCGACATTAACGATTGTTCAATGGATTTTGAAATTGATATTCTGCAGAGTATATAAAAATTCTACTTGTCCTATCTGTCTAGAAAATGCTATCTGTGTAACATCATTTTGCTTAATCGTTTCAAAGTTCCTGTTCGCTTTTACTATTTCCATGCGTAATAATAATAATTCGCACATACATTTTCAACACATGCGCATCGTTTGACATGTGCATGAAACTTACATAATCAGTGCGCTGCATTAATGTCACCAAGACCGGTGCCACAATGGAAAAATCCATTTGAGAATAAGAATATATGACAAAGTTCAACTGTTCAACAACAAATAACTCACCAAACAGAACTGAAACAAACGGAATAGTCAGCACAAATTTAAATAAAAAGAAAAAGGAAATTTGTAAGTCATGGTTAGTGTAGGTGGCAGTGAGTGATAATGAAATAAGGAAAAAGGTTATGTTAAAAGAAAGGCGGTGTGGACTGTTAGCCTCTGACGCGAGTCAGGGCTCGACATAAATAATTATCCGATTGATTTTGACAAGTTATCATTCTGTTCAGCAAAGTAGAACAACATTCTACTTGTTCGATCTGGAGAGATAATTTAGAGTGTGTTATTGTACATCTCATCATAATGTCAAAGATTACTTTTAGTACTTCGGAGCGCCATACAAATAATACACACATAAAATTTCCATACATGAGCAGCGGTTGACAGGTGCGTTAAACCTATATAATCACTTGGCTGCATTGATATTATAAAGACCGGTGCCACAATGCAAAATCAATTTGAGAAGTTCAGCTTTACTACAACAAAGGGCTCATTGAACAGGATTAAAACCAATAGGATAGTAAGCCCAAGTGTTATTAAAAGGAAAAGGGAAAATTTTAAATCATGGTGGGGATATATGGCATAATTTCTAGGAAAATAAATTAAAGAAAAATATAACTTAGTTCTGACAAGTCATTTGTTTGAGCGGACATGTGAATATAAAATTCATTTGTTCAAAAGATCTGTTAGTACAGTATTATTGTTAAAACCTGTAGTGGAGGTGAACAGTTTGTATCCTGAATAATCATCATGTGCATTCTAATTTTAAACACACTTATATATACAAAGTTAATATATTAGTGTATAAATATATTTGTTACCTAATAAATTCTAATTATCTCTACGTTTGGCTTATCAAGCACTACAGAAGTTTGAGCGAAAAATTCCTAAAACAGGCAATGTAAAGATCCTATGATAATTGGTGAAATTTTAACACAAGAGCAACTTTACCCCACCCACGTGGCACGTACTGATTTAAATATAACGCCTAAACAATTTATTTTAACTCAGATTTAGTGGAATCAAGATAACAACGTCAAGAAAATAAAAAGCAGACGGTTAAGATATATATAAGCAATATGTCACATGGATTTGTTATATCAAATAGGAACAGATTTACTGTTCTACAGTAACAGTTGGGTACCGTACACACTTAAAACAGGGCGGGGAAAACTAGTTAACGCGCAATCGTCAATGGAGTGAGACAAGAATCTTAAACAAAGTCGAAATGAAACTCAACATAAATAATTTCGATTCATGAATTATAAATCAAGATGTAAATGTCAGTTTTAACCTTTTCGGTTATTTTATCTGGCAATTTCCGTGTTGAGTTTTTAAGTCTAACTTTTCAGGAAGTTGACAACGTTTCTATTGGTATGACGTCACACGATCACGTGGTGAACCAATCGTACCTCTAACATATCGTACCCGCTATTTTCAGTTAAATCACCATGTTGGTCGGTCATTTCGCACGGTCGGTTCGAACATCCCTAAGCACATTCTTTTGCTTCAGATGTTAACAACAAGAAAAGTAATTGAGGCGGCGCTAGAACTGGAACAGGTAAACAGACTAATACAATATGGAGAAAGTAACAAATACATATTTAAAAAGTAGTGGGATTTTTATTTGTAAGCGTTCAGTAACTATAAATACTAAGAAAAATATAATGTTAATTTTAGAGACCATAGAATGGTTTCAAACAAAATAAAAAAAACCCCACCATTTTCTGGGATTTTATATACATGTACAGTCCTTTGGGGTATATAGCGGATCACTAACGACAATTTTGCTGCATGCGCATTAAAAACAAGGGTTTTAATACAGAGTATGCATTTACTTTGCAAAGAAAAGTGCTCTTTTAAAAAATGCTTACCTTTTTATTTTAATCTCGGACGTATATTTCTCTAAAAATGCTCCAGTTTTGATTTGCGTCAATTTGGGATCACTTCAGGATCACGAATCACGTGACAAACGTCACCGAGGGAACGTCTCAAAGAACCAGAAACGTCGTATATGTCACAACAATGCAACTTAAATGTAAATGATCAAGACAATGGATGTGCCAGCAGTAAAACATCCGCACAACAAACGTGCATTCAAGCAAACATAGCAGATCTTAAACAGAAATTTTCTGACCTGTGGTTGCTTTATTTGGTTAAGTATGAGATATATGTTAAAGATAATAATTATTTTAATAACAAATTAGACAAAATGCTTAAAATGCACAGCTGCATTGGAGCAATTTTGACATAAATGTTGCATTATGTGATAAACATAATTTACGTGCCATAAATACCTACGTACCTACCTACCTACCTACCTACCTACCTACCTACCTACCTATCCATCCACATATATATAAGCCACCCCTGTCCCCTCCACTCTCCAATTTGAAAACAGTAAACATATCAGTTATTTACATCACATCTAACACAACTCAAAGAACATTGTAATTATGAGGGTGATGAAGAGGAAGAGGAGGTGCTGACCGACTAACAATCAAAGAAATAACTTAAATGAATAACACAGTTTAACACAATAATGGGTTTATAAGTTGGGATGTATCTTTGGGATACGTTTGGCAAATCGTATTCACGTTCACTATTGAGACGGCCCCCGCACATTTATTCGCAATACCCTAAAGTAAGTGCGACCTATTTTCAGCTCAGACATAAAAAAAACACACGTCCTATGAACAAACAATTTCTTGTAAAGGACACATACACCCATCAATTGATGTCAGTGGTTTGATCAATTGCCCTATATTAATTGTTGATTTACACTTTCGTTGTTGTGTAACCCCATAGAAAAGTCAACTTCCGGTGGTCTCGATTTGGTTACGACATCATTTTCGGTTATTGCCAACTGTTAGGTAGAAAATTTCTCTGTGGAAATCCCAACGGAACACCACTTTTTCTAATGATATGCTTTTTCTTTGGTTTAAATCAACAAAAGAAGCAAAAAGATCAAGCTCAGATTTGGCAGATCCACAAGACCCTAAGATCCGCTACACCCAAAACAACTAATGTTGATGAAAAACAGTTACCAAACCTATTACAATTACAACTATATAACTTAAGTGTACAAGCAGAAAATGCATATGTGCAGTAACCTCACATTACACAAATGTTCAGTCAGTATTTTTAAGGAACTTGGTACAGTCTCTCTGTCAGTATATTATTGTTTATTTTCAAAGTTGTTTCGAATGGAAGTATTTTTTTTATCGGAGTTATGTCTACAAAGAACAAAGTTTATTATTTCGTACACTTAACCTACTTCACATAATTAAAAGCAGAAAGAATGAAGACCAATATGAGAGAAACAGAAACACATAACGATCTGGTCCTTGGTCTCGATGGAAGTAATGTTGTCACAAAGCAATGCTATTAGGTAATTATGCGCTACTGTGGTTTATAATTACACACTGAACTGACTTAAAGAAGATAACTTAACATTCCGGCTATCAAGTGAAAGGTAGTATGTCATTTAAGATAGGACCGAAATACTACAAAATATCAAGCTGACTTATTATCAAAAACAATCGTTTAATACTATCCAAGAGGTATACTGCTATTTCCTAAATCTGGGTATAAGGATGCAATAATTAGTCCGAACATATTCTGTTTTTGCAAAATGTTCGTTTAATAAAAGTCTTGGACAAGGAACAATTCTTTTGTCAGGTATATGGTTTGAATCCGATCCCGATTTTATAGTCATAACCTGTTGACCAAGGATACAGTTACAGATGCCTTATTGGTGTGTTGAAAGTTTCTTTAATGAT
This sequence comes from Sinonovacula constricta, assembly GCA_007844125.1. Classification (NCBI taxonomy): domain Eukaryota; kingdom Metazoa; phylum Mollusca; class Bivalvia; order Cardiida; family Solecurtidae; genus Sinonovacula; species Sinonovacula constricta. The sequence goes on along the minus strand of CM017564.1, from coordinate 51,923,375 downwards.
CATACAAATCATTAATAAGATCTTTTAAAAATTGTCATAAACGGTCTGAACCATCCGATCCCGAGTCCATAACCGTAACCTCTTGACCAAGAACCCTTTAAGCATGTTATAAATTCTTTCTTGGTGTGCGCATTTCTCTTATGCATGTGAAGTGATCATCCGAATCTTTAATGAGATCCTTGTGAAAATTTGTCGTGACAGGGCTAGGGTTTGAATTTGAAACACTCCAATTCAGAGTCCAAAAACATAATCTGTTGGCCACTGTCTAATTAATATCACATGTTGGCCACTGTCTAATTAATACCACATGTTGGCCACTGTCTAATTAATACCACATGTTGGCCACTGTCTAATTAATACCACATGTTGGCCACTGTCTAATTAATATCACATGTTGGCCACTGTCTAATTAATACCACATGTTGGCCACTGTCTAATTAATATCACATGTTGGCCACTGTCTAATTAATATCACATGTTGGCCACTGTCTAATTAATACCACATGTTGGCCACTGTCTAATTAATACCACATGTTGGCCACTGTCTAATTAATACCACATGTTGGCCACTGTCTAATTAATATCACATGTTGGCCACTGTCTAATTAATACCACATGTTGGCCACTGTCTAATTAATATCACATGTTGGCCACTGTCTAATTAATATCACATGTTGGTCACTGTCTAATTAATACCACATGTTGGCCACTGTCTAATTAATACCACATGCTGGCCACTGTCTAATTAATATCACATGTTGGCCACTGTCTAATTAATACCACATGTTGGCCACTGTCTAATTAATATCACATGTTGGCCACTGTCTAATTAATACCACATGTTGGCCACTGTCTAATTAATACCACATGTTGGCCACTGTCTAATTAATACCACATGTTGGCCACTGTCTAATTAATATCACATGTTGGCCACTGTCTAATTAATACCACATGTTGGCCACTGTCTAATTAATATCACATGTTGGCCACTGTCTAATTAATACCACATGTTGGCCACTGTCTAATTAATACCACATGTTGGCCACTGTCTAATTAATACCACATGTTGGCCACTGTCTAATTAATATCACATGTTGGCCACTGTCTAATTAATACCACATGTTGGCCACTGTCTAATTAATATCACATGTTGGCCACTGTCTAATTAATATCACATGTTGGCCACTGTCTAATTAATACCACATGTTGGCCACTGTCTAATTAATACCACATGCTGGCCACTGTCTAATTAATACCACATGTTGGCCACTGTCTAATTAATACCACATGTTGGCCACTGTCTAATTAATACCACATGTTGGCCACTGTCTAATTAATATCACATGTTGGCCACTGTCTAATTAATATCACATGTTGGCCACTGTCTAATTAATACCACATGTTAGGCACTGTCTAATTAATACCACATGTTGGCCACTGTCTAATTAATACCACATGTTGGCCACTGTCTAATTAATACCACATGTTGGCCACTGTCTAATTAATACCACATGTTGGCCACTGTCTAATTAATATCACATGTTGGCCACTGTCTAATTAATACCACATGTTGGCCACTGTCTAATTAATATCACATGTTGGCCACTGTCTAATTAATACCACATGTTGGCCACTGTCTAATTAATACCACATGTTGGCCACTGACTAATTAATATCACATGTTGGCCACTGTCTAATTAATACCACATGTTGGCCACTGTCTAATTAATACCACATGTTGGCCACTGTCTAATTAATATCACATGTTGGCCACTGTCTAATAAATACCACATGTTGGCCACTGTCTAATCACATGTTGGCCACTGTCTAATTAATATCACATGTTGGCCACTGTCTAATTAATACCACATGCTGGCCACTGTCTAATTAATACCACATGTTGGCCACTGTCTAATTAATATCACATGCTGGCCACTGTCTAATTAATATCACATGTTGGCCACTGTCTAATTAATATCACATGTTGGCCACTGTCTAATTAATATCACATGTTGGCCACTGTCTAATTAATACCACATGTTGGCCACTGTCTAATTAATATCACATGCTGGCCACTGTCTAATTAATACCACATGTTGGCCACTGTCTAATTAATATCACATGTTGGCCACTGTCTAATTAATATCACATGTTGGCCACTGTCTAATTAATATCACATGTTGGCCACTGTCTAATAAATACCACATGTTGGCCACTGTCTAATTAATACCACATGCTGGACACTGTCTAATTAATACCACATGCTGGCCACTGTCTAATTAATACCACATGTTGGCCACTGTCTAATTAATATCACATGTTGGCCACTGTCTAATAAATATCACATGTTGGCCACTGTCTAATTAATATCACATGTTGGCCACTGTCTAATTAATATCACATGTTGGCCACTGTCTAATTAATATCACATGTTGGCCACTGTCTAATTAATATCACATGCTGGCCACTGTCTAATTAATATCACATGTTGGCCACTGTCTAATTAATATCACATGTTGGCCACTGTCTAATTAATATCACATGTTGGCCACTGTCTAATTAATATCACATTTTGGCCACTGTCTAATTAATACCACATGCTGGCCACTGTCTAATTAATACCACATGTTGGCCACTGTCTAATTAATACCACATGTTGGCCACTGTCTAATTAATACCACATGTTGGCCACTGTCTAATTAATATCACATGCTGGCCACTGTCTAATTAATATCACATGCTGGCCACTGTCTAATTAATATCACATGCTGGCCACTGTCTAATTAATACCACATGTTGGCCACTGTCTAATTAATACCACATGCTGGCCACTGTCTAATTAATATCACATGTTGGCCACTGTCTAATTAATACCACATGTTGGCCACTGTCTAATTAATACCACATGTTGGCCACTGTCTAATTAATACCACATGTTGGCCACTGTCTAATTAATACCACATGTTGGCCACTGTCTAATTAATATCACATGTTGGCCACTGTCTAATAAATACCACATGTTGGCCACTGTCTAATCACATGTTGGCCACTGTCTAATTAATATCACATGTTGGCCACTGTCTAATTAATACCACATGCTGGCCACTGTCTAATTAATACCACATGTTGGCCACTGTCTAATTAATATCACATGCTGGCCACTGTCTAATTAATATCACATGTTGGCCACTGTCTAATTAATATCACATGTTGGCCACTGTCTAATTAATATCACATGTTGGCCACTGTCTAATTAATACCACATGTTGGCCACTGTCTAATTAATATCACATGCTGGCCACTGTCTAATTAATACCACTACCACATGTTGGCCACTGTCTAATTAATATCACATGTTGGCCACTGTCTAATTAATATCACATGTTGGCCACTGTCTAATTAATATCACATGTTGGCCACTGTCTAATAAATACCACATGTTGGCCACTGTCTAATTAATACCACATGCTGGACACTGTCTAATTAATACCACATGTTGGCCACTGTCTAATTAATATCACATGTTGGCCACTGTCTAATTAATACCACATGCTGGCCACTGTCTAATTAATACCACATGTTGGCCACTGTCTAATTAATATCACATGCTGGCCACTGTCTAATTAATATCACATGTTGGCCACTGTCTAATTAATATCACATGTTGGCCACTGTCTAATTAATATCACATGTTGGCCACTGTCTAATTAATACCACATGTTGGCCACTGTCTAATTAATATCACATGCTGGCCACTGTCTAATTAATACCACATGTTGGCCACTGTCTAATTAATATCACATGTTGGCCACTGTCTAATTAATATCACATGTTGGCCACTGTCTAATTAATATCACATGTTGGCCACTGTCTAATAAATACCACATGTTGGCCACTGTCTAATTAATACCACATGCTGGACACTGTCTAATTAATACCACATGTTGGCCACTGTCTAATTAATACCACATGTTGGCCACTGTCTAATTAATATCACATGTTGGCCACTGTCTAATAAATATCACATGTTGGCCACTGTCTAATTAATATCACATGTTGGCCACTGTCTAATTAATATCACATGTTGGCCACTGTCTAATTAATATCACATGTTGGCCACTGTCTAATTAATATCACATGTTGGCCACTGTCTAATTAATATCACATGTTGGCCACTGTCTAATTAATATCACATGTTGGCCACTGTCTAATTAATATCACATGTTGGCCACTGTCTAATTAATATCACATGTTGGCCACTGTCTAATTAATATCACATGTTGGCCACTGTCTAATTAATATCACATGTTGGCCACTGTCTAATTAATATCACATGTTGGCCACTGTCTAATTAATATCACATGTTGGCCACTGTCTAATTAATATCACATGTTGGCCACTGTCTAATTAATATCACATTTTGGCCACTGTCTAATTAATACCACATGCTGGCCACTGTCTAATTAATACCACATGTTGGCCACTGTCTAATTAATACCACATGTTGGCCACTGTCTAATTAATACCACATGTTGGCCACTGTCTAATTAATATCACATGCTGGCCACTGTCTAATTAATATCACATGCTGGACACTGTCTAATTAATACCACATGCTGGCCACTGTCTAATTAATACCACATGTTGGCCACTGTCTAATTAATACCACATGCTGGCCACTGTCTAATTAATATCACATGTTGGCCACTGTCTAATTAATACCACATGTTGGCCACTGTCTAATTAATACCACATGTTGGCCACTGTCTAATTAATATCACATGTTGGCCACTGTCTAATAAATACCACATGTTGGCCACTGTCTAATCACATGTTGGCCACTGTCTAATTAATATCACATGTTGGCCACTGTCTAATTAATACCACATGCTGGCCACTGTCTAATTAATACCACATGTTGGCCACTGTCTAATTAATATCACATGTTGGCCACTGTCTAATTAATATCACATGTTGGCCACTGTCTAATTAATATCACATGTTGGCCACTGTCTAATTAATATCACATGTTGGCCACTGTCTAATTAATACCACATGTTGGCCACTGTCTAATTAATATCACATGCTGGCCACTGTCTAATTAATACCACATGTTGGCCACTGTCTAATTAATATCACATGTTGGCCACTGTCTAATTAATATCACATGTTGGCCACTGTCTAATTAATATCACATGTTGGCCACTGTCTAATAAATACCACATGTTGGCCACTGTCTAATTAATACCACATGCTGGACACTGTCTAATTAATACCACATGTTGGCCACTGTCTAATTAATACCACATGTTGGCCACTGTCTAATTAATATCACATGTTGGCCACTGTCTAATAATATCACATGTTGGCCACTGTCTAATTAATATCACATGTTGGCCACTGTCTAATTAATATCACATGTTGGCCACTGTCTAATTAATATCACATGTTGGCCACTGTCTAATTAATATCACATGTTGGCCACTGTCTAATTAATATCACATGTTGGCCACTGTCTAATTAATATCACATGTTGGCCACTGTCTAATTAATATCACATGTTGGCCACTGTCTAATTAATATCACATGTTGGCCACTGTCTAATTAATATCACATTTTGGCCACTGTCTAATTAATACCACATGCTGGCCACTGTCTAATTAATACCACATGTTGGCCACTGTCTGATTAATACCACATGTTGGCCACTGTCTAATTAATACCACATGTTGGCCACTGTCTAATTAATATCACATGCTGGCCACTGTCTAATTAATATCACATGCTGGCCACTGTCTAATTAATATCACATGTTGGCCACTGTCTAATTAATATCACATGCTGGCCACTGTCTAATTAATATCACATGTTGGCCACTGTCTAATTAATATCACATGTTGGCCACTGTCTAATTAATATCACATGTTGGCCACTGTCTAATTAATATCACATTTTGGCCACTGTCTAATTAATACCACATGCTGGCCACTGTCTAATTAATACCACATGTTGGCCACTGTCTAATTAATACCACATGTTGGCCACTGTCTAATTAATACCACATGTTGGCCACTGTCTAATTAATATCACATGCTGGCCACTGTCTAATTAATATCACATGCTGGCCACTGTCTAATTAATATCACATGCTGGCCACTGTCTAATTAATACCACATGTTGGCCACTGTCTAATTAATACCACATGCTGGCCACTGTCTAATTAATATCACATGTTGGCCACTGTCTAATTAATACCACATGTTGGCCACTGTCTAATTAATACCACATGTTGGCCACTGTCTAATTAATACCACATGTTGGCCACTGTCTAATTAATACCACATGTTGGCCACTGTCTAATTAATATCACATGTTGGCCACTGTCTAATAAATACCACATGTTGGCCACTGTCTAATCACATGTTGGCCACTGTCTAATTAATATCACATGTTGGCCACTGTCTAATTAATACCACATGCTGGCCACTGTCTAATTAATACCACATGTTGGCCACTGTCTAATTAATATCACATGCTGGCCACTGTCTAATTAATATCACATGCTGGCCACTGTCTAATTAATATCACATGTTGGCCACTGTCTAATTAATATCACATGTTGGCCACTGTCTAATTAATATCACATGTTGGCCACTGTCTAATTAATACCACATGTTGGCCACTGTCTAATTAATATCACATGCTGGCCACTGTCTAATTAATACCACTACCACATGTTGGCCACTGTCTAATTAATATCACATGTTGGCCACTGTCTAATTAATATCACATGTTGGCCACTGTCTAATTAATATCACATGTTGGCCACTGTCTAATTAATACCACATGTTGGCCACTGTCTAATTAATACCACATGCTGGACACTGTCTAATTAATACCACATGTTGGCCACTGTCTAATTAATATCACATGTTGGCCACTGTCTAATTAATACCACATGCTGGCCACTGTCTAATTAATACCACATGCTGGACACTGTCTAATTAATATCACATGTTGGCCACTGTCTAATTAATATCACATGTTGGCCACTGTCTAATTAATATCACATGTTGGCCACTGTCTAATTAATACCACATGTTGGCCACTGTCTAATTAATATCACATGCTGGCCACTGTCTAATTAATACCACATGTTGGCCACTGTCTAATTAATATCACATGTTGGCCACTGTCTAATTAATATCACATGTTGGCCACTGTCTAATTAATATCACATGTTGGCCACTGTCTAATAAATACCACATGTTGGCCACTGTCTAATTAATACCACATGCTGGACACTGTCTAATTAATACCACATGTTGGCCACTGTCTAATTAATACCACATGTTGGCCACTGTCTAATTAATATCACATGTTGGCCACTGTCTAATAATATCACATGTTGGCCACTGTCTAATTAATATCACATGTTGGCCACTGTCTAATTAATATCACATGTTGGCCACTGTCTAATTAATATCACATGTTGGCCACTGTCTAATTAATATCACATGTTGGCCACTGTCTAATAATATCACATGTTGGCCACTGTCTAATTAATATCACATGTTGGCCACTGTCTAATTAATATCACATGTTGGCCACTGTCTAATTAATATCACATGTTGGCCACTGTCTAATTAATATCACATGTTGGCCACTGTCTAATTAATATCACATGTTGGCCACTGTCTAATTAATATCACATGTTGGCCACTGTCTAATTAATATCACATGTTGGCCACTGTCTAATTAATATCACATTTTGGCCACTGTCTAATTAATACCACATGCTGGCCACTGTCTAATTAATACCACATGTTGGCCACTGTCTAATTAATACCACATGTTGGCCACTGTCTAATTAATACCACATGTTGGCCACTGTCTAATTAATATCACATGCTGGCCACTGTCTAATTAATATCACATGCTGGCCACTGTCTAATTAATATCACATGCTGGCCACTGTCTAATTAATACCACATGTTGGCCACTGTCTAATTAATACCACATGCTGGCCACTGTCTAATTAATATCACATGTTGGCCACTGTCTAATTAATACCACATGTTGGCCACTGTCTAATTAATACCACATGTTGGCCACTGTCTAATTAATATCACATGTTGGCCACTGTCTAATAAATACCACATGTTGGCCACTGTCTAATCACATGTTGGCCACTGTCTAATTAATATCACATGTTGGCCACTGTCTAATTAATACCACATGCTGGCCACTGTCTAATTAATACCACATGTTGGCCACTGTCTAATTAATATCACATGCTGGCCACTGTCTAATTAATATCACATGTTGGCCACTGTCTAATTAATATCACATGTTGGCCACTGTCTAATTAATATCACATGTTGGCCACTGTCTAATTAATACCACATGTTGGCCACTGTCTAATTAATATCACATGCTGGCCACTGTCTAATTAATACCACATGTTGGCCACTGTCTAATTAATATCACATGTTGGCCACTGTCTAATTAATATCACATGTTGGCCACTGTCTAATTAATATCACATGTTGGCCACTGTCTAATAAATACCACATGTTGGCCACTGTCTAATTAATACCACATGCTGGACACTGTCTAATTAATACCACATGTTGGCCACTGTCTAATTAATACCACATGTTGGCCACTGTCTAATTAATATCACATGTTGGCCACTGTCTAATAAATATCACATGTTGGCCACTGTCTAATTAATATCACATGTTGGCCACTGTCTAATTAATATCACATGTTGGCCACTGTCTAATTAATATCACATGTTGGCCACTGTCTAATTAATATCACATGTTGGCCACTGTCTAATTAATATCACATGTTGGCCACTGTCTAATTAATATCACATGTTGGCCACTGTCTAATTAATATCACATGTTGGCCACTGTCTAATTAATATCACATGTTGGCCACTGTCTAATTAATATCACATTTTGGCCACTGTCTAATTAATACCACATGCTGGCCACTGTCTAATTAATACCACATGTTGGCCACTGTCTGATTAATACCACATGTTGGCCACTGTCTAATTAATACCACATGTTGGCCACTGTCTAATTAATATCACATGCTGGCCACTGTCTAATTAATATCACATGCTGGCCACTGTCTAATTAATATCACATGCTGGCCACTGTCTAATTAATACCACATGTTGGCCACTGTCTAATTAATACCACATGCTGGCCACTGTCTAATTAATATCACATGTTGGCCACTGTCTAATTAATACCACATGCTGGCCACTGTCTTATTAATATCACATGCTGGCCACTGTCTAATTGATACCACATGTTGGCCACTGTCTAATTAATATCACATGCTGGCCACTGTCTAATTAATATCACATGTTGGCCACTGTCTAATTAATACCACATGCTGGCCACTGTCTAATTAATACCACATGTTGGCCACTGTCTAATAAATATCACAAGCTGGCCACTGTTTAATTAATATTTTAGAATCAAATGAGCCATATTTGTAATGATTTACTGGTAGCAATATAATTCAAAAAAAAAATAAATAGATTTTTATAGAGAGCAACTAAATAACCTCTTTCCTGGATGGTAGAATAGTTACCATGCTTGAGTCTATTATATGTATAAATATGGTATGAAATACTGAAACGACCGCAGGAGTAGAAATATATTAGCACCTGGCTCTTTAGCGACGACGTGGTTGAAGCGTCTTCCCAAGTTGCGCAGTTGGAGCGTTGTCCAGAGAGCGCCAGCCTGCGTCACTCGGGGTGTGTTATAATACATTGTCACGTCTAACACTAATATGGCCTCATTATGCATACTTTAATCCACATATTTAATTGAACAAGAAATTGATATACAGTCCACCAATGATTGGATACCTTCAAGTTGACAGGTTACGGAAAAAATTGTTATTTTTAACAGGTTAGGTAAGTATCAATGAGCCATGAAGGAATATCAGCCTGTTCCGTAAGCACGCTTAACAAATAAAACAGCTACTGTTTCAGGTACATTATTTTCATAAATAAATTGAGTTTTATCTTGTTTAAATGAAAATATTAGTGTGCTTTTTTCATTATAATTATTTCATTATATTTATCTTAATAATAATCTATAGTTATTTAACATGATATGTTAGTCAAATGGAAATTGTCTTCCTTGTTAGATAATATTCATTGTAGTTTAAATAGTAGGTACGTCCTTTTAGTTGGAATTCTTGGACTTAATCGCCTGTTGTAGATTGTGCAACAACAGTTAAATTTCTCTATACATAAATTCAAGCTTTAAATCCATGGAAATACTTACGGGGATGTTTTATTTAAGCAAGAAAATGGAGTCGTCTGTTGACGATGATTCGTCTAGAATTAGATGTATTTGTATTTATTAACAAACTCATCAGATATAATATCAATGTGTCAAATAAAAGAAAGCTAGATCTAACTATATACAGTTGAAAAGGACCCATGAAGTTCAATGGAACGAAGTTCGCAAAGTATCTTCGATGCTGCACAAACTGGATTAAACGCGGGCCGTCATGACCAGGGGGCGTTCGATGTAGGGGTCCGCATTGACCCGATGCGTTGTTTCTTAAAGTTATGTTATTTTTTTTTTACATTCACAAAACAAATTTTGAATGTGTCAGTTTACATCGCAAAAACCCATACGTAAACAAATCGAAATTTAAAATTAGATAATAATACTGCACATTACGATTATGTAAACAACAAACATGGCTGCGCCCTTGTTTTGGCGAAACGTTAATTTTGGTTTTTGAAAATGGCTGGTGATGGGTCCAAAATAAGAATAAGCTTACAGAACAACCAATATCTCATTTGGAATGCGTCAGGTAACTTTTTATAACCAAATGTACAGGACGAACTTTATTCTTACAGATAGATTATCACTTTACAGTGTGGAGAGTTGGTGTACAGTAGAGCATTTATTATTTAATATTCTTAAAAGTGCTTATATCATATAATGATAGAGGTATATTAACGATTCGCCACAATAACGATTCGCCACATAACGATTTGCCACAGATAAATAACGATTCGCCACTGTAGTAAAATGATAGGCAGCAGGTGTGATAAATGATATTGATACGGAAAGTACTTGTTAATTGGCAATTAATTTTTTTTATCTCTGTATAGGGAGGGTTACACAATAACTATGTCATTCTAGTAAATATTTTTATTCAATGTTTAATAATAATTAAAAATACCAAACATCACAACATAAATTAAATATAATCACAATGTAATAAGAGGATATGAATTTGTGAATGAAATAAGTGAACATGAATGAAAAATCAACATAGATGCATAGATTCTTCCACAGGCTCCACAGACGTCCTTGTGTTTGCTTTGTCTGTTTAGACTGGTGACTTTTTAGTTAAAAATAATAAATATTCACAAAAGTTTTCATACAATAAATAACATTATTATTCATTATTTATCTGTGGCGAATCGTTATATAAGTGTGGCGAATCGTTATGTGTTGAATCGTTATTGTGGCGAATCGTTACTAATTCATGATAGAGATTAATGCAGACAGCAGAAACAAACAGTAGATATCGGTAAATCTAGCATTTTACGCTACTATTACCATAGAAATTAATGTATTTCTGCTGGTGTTGAAGTGAAAATGTAAGTTGTGTTTTTTGTGTGTGTGCATAGTTTCAGCTGTTGCCTTGTTGGTGTAAATAATACTACATACTCATCGTACTGTATTCGATTGTTTCCAATAGCATCACAAGCATTAATTCTCCATCATATTTATGTCACAAATTGAGTGGAAGGCACAAAATGAGGAAACACTACTGTAAATAGGTAATCATGTAATGTAACAGTTCCAGTGGACATTAGCATGATCATCTAAGGTTTTAAAGTTTAGGGTCTTCTACCACAGATAATTAGCTGGGTATCACTGTAATTGTGTCAGTGTAATGTAACAAAAAAACAATATCTTATTGCATGCACAGTATATTTCAAATGTAAAACAAAACAGTGATGACGATGATAACAGAGAATTATGATAATAAAGAAAGGAAAGAAAAAAAAGTTCAGTACTGCTATAGTAAACTTATGTCATCACATTTAGGTACAGTTTATCCATGTGTGTACACCGAATAGATGCTGCCATGCACAATTTGTATTCAATGACAGCACATAGTGAGGGTTTGGTGTTATGATAATAACAACAACAAAAATTGGACAAAATAAAATAATATAATTATTCTAACGTCCTTGCCGGAGTTTAAAACCAAAGGTGGACAAGGGGATGGACGATAGACAGTGTAGGTGAGTATAAGTATAAAACATATCTAGAAAACAATGTTTGTTAAGACAGGTTGTTGAGCGAGTGGCATGCATGTATACATGTATTGAGTCGTACAGTACATTTATACCTAACATACATTAAAAGGGTGAGATTACCAAGTTGGCTGGGTACACTTAGATTAACAATAACCAAGAGCAAGTGCATTTTTTATGTGTGGTGCTCATTAATGTTAATTTACTTTTTGATGTTAAAGTCAGATAACCCCTGTGCCATACATGATTTTAGCACCTAATTAGTCAACCGAATGTAAATAAATATATATGTCCACTAATTACCAGTACTACTTAAACCAATGTGTATCAATACTGTACAAGAAGCTGTGGATTATAATTTAACTCATTATTTACTGTGTTGATTGCACTAGAAAAAAATAAGTTGTTAAATAGCATTAGCAGTTACCTAATGAGATGCAAAGTAAAAATTTGTGACCCTTGTGATTGACCTTCTCCAAATACACCGACTTACAGCAGTATACACTGGCAGGTACATTGATATCGAGAAAACTTATGTGGCACAGCTATAGGTGTAACTTCTGTATATAACAAAATATTTTTTTAGCATTTATTTTGTAAGATGAAATTATAACATGAGTAAATCAACAACAACAATAATGTTTTGTAAATTTAGAAAAACTTAGTTAACTCTTAAATATGTATTCTTGTCAAACTATTGCTAGTTGATTAGCTTGCTATTAAAGTATGAGCAAAATATCAATTGTGTTTATAGTGCTGTACATTTTTACATAAAACTGAGCAAGTGGTTGTTTATGAAATTAATAAAGAACTAAACAAAAACTGACAGGATTTATATACAGTATGTAATTATTGCATGTGTTTTCTGTGCTAATTAGAAATCTAGTGGTAAACTGTTAAGAACTCAGATGATTGATTCAAAGACAAAACATTTACTTTCTGACTCATATAAAAATACATTATTTCTGCGTTGTCTGTTACCTTTTATCCACACTTTTCTGTATTTATTAAATGAATAATTTGAAATACTATTGACTATTAGTATTTAACTATCACACTTATAATTAAAATTTGAACATATTAAACTAGCCTTTGTAGGAATAGGCTTTGAAGATTTGTAACAAGAATAGCCAATAATTACCTAAAGTAGATGGACGTACTTAAGACTACAGTAATGTTTTGGTAATAATGTTCAGGTTAACCTATGGCAGGGATTTATGGTGAAAGCTGGAATATATTGGTTCACATTTCAACATGGTATAATTCCTTGCACATCATGCACATAATCATTATAATTATGTATAATATGATATATTAATTATGTCTGTTCAGATTCCCTAAATCCCTTCCATATTAACCAGTCAGCCAGTCAAACATTTGACAAGGTTTGGTTGTTGCTAATACTGTACCCCTTTAAATAAAGCAATTAGCATTTAATGTATACCAAAAAGTAACAATTTTCACAATAAATAATAAGATAATGGTTACATGTATTCTGTTTTTATTCTAGTTATTTTTCATTTCATAGCTTATAACTACTGGCTGCCACATACAAAAGTCATTAAAATGGTAAGTGGTATAGCTCCCCTGTTAATGCTGAAGCAAATATAAGGGTAGTTCCATATCTACAGTGAAGGCAGTACTATATCTGCTTCAAGTGGACACTGTCTCCAGATAACTGAAATACTGTTGGTGGGATGATAAACCCAATAAACAGTACAGTTTCAATCTTTTTTCTTTTAAAAATAGAAGCATACTTTTCCTTGTCATGCTTTCTTTTTTTAAAATCTTCTGCTGTAGTTTTGATTTGATCATCTCAAAAAGCTGTTTTAGACAAATTCAAAGTTATTTTTTCAATGTTTATATTACAGATGCAAGAGTGCTTCGTGAGGAGTACAGAATTGTTGGTAGTCTTGTTGGTTGTTTACCTCGAGTACCAAGACAGAATGCACATCTAGGACTTCCTGAGGAGCTCATGCCGGAGGAGGTAGCACTGCTTTTGCAGTTAGGTCTGTTTTAGCCATTTCATTAACAATCTTACTATCAGCCTGAGATGGGGCGTACCTTACACAGATATCAGTCAATGACACAATACTTAGTCACATTTTTATGGGATACCAGTCAAATAGAAGCATGCTACTGCCCTTATAATATAGGCATATGTGCCACTTTCCATACAAGCAGTGTGCTGCTACCCTTATAATATAGGTATGTGTGCTACTTTCCATACAAGCAGTGTGCTGCTGGCCTTATAATATAGGTATGTATGCTACATTCCATACAAGCAGTGTGCTGCTACCCTTATAATATAGGTGTGTGCCACTTCCATACAAGCAGTGTGCTGCTGCCCTTATATATGGCATGTGTGTCACTTTCCATACAAGCAGTGTGCTGCTACCCTTATAATATAGGTATGTGTGCCACTTTCCATACAGCAGTGTGCTGCTACCCTTATAATATAGGTATGTGTGCTACTTTCCATACAAGCAGTGTGTGCTGCCCTTATAATATAGGCATGTGTGCCACTTTCCATACAAGCAGTGTGCTGCCTCCTTATAATATAGGTATGTGTGCACTTTCCATACAAGCAGTGTGCTGCTACCCTTAATATAGGCATGTGTGCACTTTCCATACAAGCAGTGTGCTGCTACCCTTAAATAGGTATGTGTGCCACTTTCCATACAAGCAGTGTGTGCTACCCTTATAATAGGGATGTGTGCCACTTTACCATACAAGCAGTGTGCGGCTGCCCTTTATAATATAGGTATGTGTGCACTTTCCATACAAGCAGTGTGCTGCTACCCTTATAATATAGGTATGTGTGCCACTTTCCATACAAGCAGTGTGCTGCTCCTTAGAATATAGGTATGTGTGCCACTTTACATACAAGCAGTGTGCTGCCCTTATAATATAGGTATGGTGTGCCACTTCATACAAGCAGTGTGCTGCTACCCTTATAATATAGGTATGTGTGCCACTTTCCATACAAGCAGTGTGCTGCTGCCCTTATAATATAGGCATGTGTGCCACTTCCATACAAGCAGTGTGCTGCTACCCTTATAATATAGGTATGTGTGCCACTTTCCATACAAGCAGTGTGCTGCTGCCCTTATAAATAGGCATGTGCCACTTTACATAAAGCAGTGTCTGCTACCCTTATATAGGCATGTGTGCCACTTTCCATACAAGCAGGTGCTGCTGCCCTTATAATATAGGTAGGTGTGCTTACATACAAGCAGTGTGCTGCTGCCTTATAATATAGGTATGTGTGCCACTTCCATACAAGCAGTGTGCTGCTACCCTTATAATATAGGTATGTGTGCCACTTTCCATACAAGCAGTGTGCTGCTACCCTTATAATATAGGCATGTGTGCCACTTTCCATACAAGCAGTGTGCTGCTGCCCTTATAATATAGGTATGTGTGCACTTTCCATACAAGCAGTGTGCTGCTACCCTTATAATATGGTATGTGTGTCCACTTTCCATACAAGCAGTGTGCTGGCCTTATAATATAGGTATGTGTGCACTTTCCATAAAGCAGTGTGCTGCTACCACTTATAATATAGGTATGTGTGTCACTTTCCATACAAGCAGTGTGCTGCTACCCTTATAATATAGGCATGTGTGCCACTTTCCCATACAAGCAGTGTGCTGCTACCCTTATAATATAGGTATGTGTGCACTTTTCCATACAAGCAGTGTGCTGCTACCCTTATAATATGGTATGGGTCACTTTCCATACAAGCAGTGTGCTGCTACCCTTATAATATAGGTATGTGTGCCACTTCCATACAAGCAGTGTGCTGCTACCCTTATATTAAGTATGTGTGCCACTTTCCATACAAGCAGTGTGCTGCTACCCTTATAATAGAGGATGTGTGCCATTTACACACAAGCAGTGTGCGCTACCCTTATAATATAGGTATGTGTGCCACTTTCATACAAGCAGTGTGCTGCTACCCTTATAATAGGTATGTGTGCCACTTTCCATACAAGCAGTGTGCTGCTGCCCTTATATATGGTATGTGTGCCATTTCCATACAAGCAGTGTGTGTGCTGCTACCCTTATAATATAGGTATGTGTGCCACTTTACATACAAGCAGTGTGCTGCTACCCTTATAATATAGGTATGTGTGCCACTTTCCATACAAGCAGTGTGCTGCTACCCTATAATATGGGATGTGTGCCACTTTACATACAAGCAGTGTGCTGCTACCCTATAATATAGGTATGTGGCCACTTTCCATACAAGCAGTGTGCTGCTACCCTTATAATATAGGCATGTGGCCACTTTCCATACAAGCAGTGTGCTGCTGCCCTTATAATATAGGTATGTGTGCCACTTTCCATACAAGCAGTGTGCTGCTACCCTATAATATAGGTATGTGTGCCACTTCCATACAAGCAGTGTGCTGCTGCCCTATAAATAGGATGTGTGCCACTTCCATACAAGCAGTGTGTGCTACCCTATAATATAGGATGTGTGCCACTTTCATACAAGCAGTGTGCTGCTGCCCCTTATAATAGAGGATGTGTGCTACTTTACATACAAGCAGTGTGCTGCTACCCTTATAATATAGGTTGTGTGCACTTTCCATACAAGCAGTTGTGCTGCCCTTATAATATAGGTATGTGTGCCACTTTACATACAAGTAGTGTGCTGCTGCCCTTATAATAGGTATGTGTGCCACTTTCATACAAGCAGTGTGCTGCTCCCTTATAATATAGGTATGTGTGTCACTTTCCATACAGCAGTGTGCTGCTACCCTTATAATATAGGGCATGTGTGCCACTTTCCATACAAGCAGTGTGCTGCTTACCCTTATAATATAGGTATGTGTGCCACTTTCCATACAAGCAGTGTGCTGCTGCCCTTATAATATAGGTATGTGTGCCACTTTCCATACAAGCAGTGTGCTGCTGCTGCCCTTATAATATAGGTATGTGCCACTTTCCATACAAG